>JARHVA010002725.1:0-530000 GCA_037957365.1 Torreya grandis | reverse complement strand
AATATGTTCTTCCTTAATAGGTATGTAGATAAATATTTCATCCAAATAGACCACTAAAAAATTACCTATAAAAGGTTTGAAGACTTCATTCATAAGCCTCATGGAATTACTTGATGTATTTTTTAATCCAAATGGCATAACCATCAATTCATACAGACCCCCATTAGTGTTAAAAGTGGTTTTCCATTCATCCCCTTATCTGATGGTTCCCACATTTGAGATCAATTTTTGATAAATATATTTCTCCACTCAAGAAATCCATTAAGTCTTCCAACTTATGGAGATTAAAATTATATCTAATTGTGATCTTGTTGATAGCCTTGAAGTGTGTACACATTCTCCATTCACATTCCTTCTTAGGCACCAATACTATAGGGATTGCATAAGAACTAAGACTCTCTTTGGATAGTCATTTTTGTAAGATTTCTTGTACTTGTATTTTTATTTATTAATTATAATTAAGATTCATATTATAGGATTCTTTTTTAATCAAAATTTCTCCTAGAATAAAGACTATGTGATGAGTAATGTTCCTCATAGGTTGCAATGTACTTAGCAACTCATGAACTATAATTTATGCATACTCTTCCAAGATGTCTTGGATCTCTTGAGATAAATAATTTACTTTAGTGGCTATCATTAAATTCCCAGACTTATATAATAATTAAAATCCTAACTCCTTTTCATTCATAGCATTTAGGAATTCTTTACCACTAACCAATGTCACATTTCATCTAACTTATCAGTCATTGTATTCATCTTTCATTGGTAGAAAGGTATGACTAACTCCATATTTAACCAAAGTGTACACATTTATTATACCATCATGAGTGGTTTTCATATCATATTACCAAGGCCTCTCAAGAATTGATATTGGACATAGTCATTGATGTGTCAAGGATTTTAATTAATGTCAAAGAAAGAATGAGCTATTAAAACATTAATGACAAAGATGTTGAGTTGAAAGGACATGTTGCATAGACCTCATGAAGATAATTCTATACTTTTAATTCTTATTGAAATAAAATAATATTTATATGAATCCCTTTACTCATGTAGCTATCTTGTTAGATATGGCTAAGTACAGAGGTTGATGAAAACAATATTTGCATGTATGGCAGTTTTTGAAGGAAATTATCACACTATGATAATCATGTTTGTGCCTATTTTATATTATCTAAGTTTTAATTCATGTGGATGAGTATAAAAATATTACAAATGCATCAGGTTTCCTCTCAACTAAAAGTTTACTAATTTTTCATACTTAGTCTATTTTGAAACTTGGCATTTATTTTGAGAAAGTTGTTATTAGGAAAAATGTTCTAAATCTTTTTGAATTTATTTTAGGAAACATATTTTGGAATAATTGTTTAAATATCTTCAACCAAAAATATCGTAACTAAATTTTCAAGGAAATTATCTTCAACCAAAACTCCCACAACAAAAGTTATGAGGAAATTGTCTTCAGATAAAAAGCCCGTAATAATTGTTTTAAAGGGCATATCGAGAAGTTCTAAAGGGCACTTTTAAATGGATTTAAGGACACTTGGAAAGTTCTAAAAGGTCATTTTGTATGAACTAAAGGAACCTCTAATGTTCTGAATGACACTTTGAGAAGTTACGAAGGGTCATTTTTTATTAACTAAAGGGTACCTCTAATGTTTTGAAGGACACTTTGAGAAGCACCAAAGGGTATGTTGCAAAGTTCCATAGGGAACTTTCATGAGTGTAGAAAGGTTTAAGTTATGGCATAAATAATCCCTTTCTATTTTTTAATGTTAACTAGATATAGCCTAGATTTGATATCTTAAGTTATTTCATAAGCCTTTATCTTCATTGCAAAATGAGCCCCTGAACCTAGAAATTACCAACCCAAGCAGAGATCAATAGATTTAATATTTATTAAGTCATAGTCTTTATATTATGTCCCATATTGATCAATAGATAGTTATTAATTGTAAAAATATGATTTAAAAAAGATAGAGAATTTAAATTGTCAAAAGGACCTCCAAGTTAATGTGTAAGTGACAAATGTCACATTCATGGAGCTTATCAGATAGAGACCCAGTGAGCTCAAGAAAATTAGAGTTAATGAACATGATTGTTATAAGATATGACCATGAGAGGAACATCATATAAAGGATATCGAATGGATTGAGTGGACATAGATAGAACATATTAATTGAATTTTTTCCACATAGTAGTGAGTTAAAGATTGAACATGTTTGAGAATATTGATGGAGAATAAGCAATCCAAAGACTCATGAGGAAATGAGAAAGATAAAGAGATTGACATTTAATGTATAGATAAGATAAAGATCATGCATCTTTAGAGATCTAATGGTGCATAAAATCCTAGGTTAGGAAGATCAACATATGCACTTTAAAGGTGATAAAACTAAAGTTCAAAAATGTACAATAATCTAATGGAGAACATGAGCTCATCAGAGATTGATTAAATAGACATGTTTTAAAGTTCAACTATTTCAATGAAGACCATTAGATTGTGGTGCGAAAGTTAAGATCAATAGTTGATATTTAAAGGTCTATTCATCCCAATGGTCAAGAATTGGAATCTAGAGAAACATCTGAGTAAGCCATGAATCATGACACAAATAATGAGATTGATTGGTGTAATTGATCAAATATATGTAAATGTGCATGTGCATCAAAACTAGAGTCTATAAAATAATATACACATTAATGAGACAAAGAATCATGATGTTGATGCATGAATTTAAGACATGGGAAACTAATAGTTTAAGTCATAATGAACTAAAGTATAAAATTAGAGTCATGTGTTACATTTTGAGTCTGACCACACATAATATAATGAAATCCTAGATCAATTATATATATATATATATACATATATATATATATATATATATATATATATATATATATATATGACATTTAAGATAAAGGCAAATAGTTTTTGTTACTAACCAAACTAAATATATTCAAGTTTAGAGAGAATTAGAGAGAATATTGAGTAGAGATGAAGTGTTTTGTATAGATAAAAATCTAAACATAGAGAATTAATTAAAAATAGAGAAGAAGAAAGGAATTAAGAGATAATGTGTAAAGCATGATCAGTTATATATTAGACTTATAATAAATAACTAGATCTAGATTCATTTATGAATCTATTTTATAAATTGAGTTGTATCTCCATAGAGATCTGATTAGTTGGTGTTATTAGACATGTTGATTTGGTGCTCTATTAAGGGATTGGTGTCTCCTTAGGGCTAGTATCCTTAAAACTTGTAACTAGTTTTGTTCAGTTGAGTTTGGTGCTCAGATAAGGGATTCACATCTCCTTACGATTGGTGTCCTTAAAATTGTAACCAATGAGGTTTGTTAGTGAAGATTTTAATTATGAGGCTAGATTAGAATAGTATTTTCTAGCTTCTATTCTGGCCATGGTTTTTCCCTTTGGGTTTTCCATGTATAAATCTATTTTCATGTATATTTGAGTTTTTGTGATCTCTATTTATTTGATTTTATCTACATATATCTTTTAATATGCATTAATAGTACTTAAAGGACTATTTTTAATTTATATATTGATTCACCCTCCCCTTTTAGTATCTAGTTATGTTCCAATAATTGCTATCAGATCCTAGGTTACATAGAATAAGGTTAATCAGATTAGGTAGATCTTCAAATAGTGAACACAAATAACTAGTCAAGAAGGATCTACATCAAACAAATAATTTCTCTTTGATAGATCAAACTATACATTATAGAGCATAAGAATGGAACCATATTTATCCTCATTAGGGTTTGATGTATGGATTCCTATGGTAAATGGATATACATCCACTAATACAACTTTACCAATCATGCTTCAAAGAAGGCATATGAGAGCAATGCCAAGGCTAAGAATGTTATTATGTATGGAGTATCAAAAATAGTGTTTATAAAAGTGATGCACTGTCAAAATGCATAAGATATCTAGAACAGACTGAAGAGCATTTATGAAGGAGATGACAAGGTAAATCAAGCCAAGATACAAACATACAAAGGTATGTTTTAAATTCATAAAATTACTAAAGAAGAGAAGATTATAGATTACCTCCTCAAGGTAGATGAAATATTCAATGCAATAAGAGGCCTTGGAGAAGATATGAAAGAATCAATCATTGTTTAAAAAGTCCTAAGATCCTTTCCATCAAGATATGAATCTAAAAACTCTATAATAAATGAAGCAAGGGATCTAGATAATCTCACTATATATGAGTTACATGGAACCTTCACTACCTATGACCTAAGAAATGGAGAAACAAATAATCCTAAGAGAGAAGATACATTCAAAGTATCCAAGAAATCAAAATTAAAAGCATCTACATCTAGATCTAAGGACACTATTAAAGAATAAGCTAATTTTATTAGAAGATTGAAAATAGGATCTGGTAATTAGAAAGGTAAGTTACACTTTAAATGTTTTAACTATGGTGAAGTAGGACATTTTTCTACTAAATTCCATTATGAGAAAAAGGATAACTCTAATCAATAATAGTTTGGCTAAAGAATGAATCCCCACTATGCCAAAATGAGTAACTTATTTAAAAATAAGAAAATATTATATATAAGAGAAGATAGTTACTCATTGGATGATAATGATAGCTCATATGATGATCATGATTGTGCCTTTGTGTATGAGGGAAGTGAGTCCTTGTTCATGGCATTAGGATCAAATTCTATAGATTTAGATCAAGAGGAAGTTGAAGACTCTAATGATGAATAGGAAGGAGAGGTGGACCTTGAATGTGAACTCATATGTGCTCTACATGAGATTGACAAGATGAAAAAAGAAAACTCAAGGTAGAAGAAGCTTGGACAAAAAGAAATTGAAAAAGTGTCCAAAACCAAAAGTCTTTAGAGATATGATCATTTGGTAATTAGCCTAAATACACAATTTGAAGAGGCTATAAGAATAGAATATGTAGTCAAAATTTAACTATATTTCAAATCTGATGAGTGTATGAGGCTAGAAGTAGAGATAATGTCTTTGGGAAAAGAACTTGGAAAGACTAAAGAACAAATAGACAAATTTTTTAAGCTAAAATGACTATCATACATTCTTGATGAATTAATCAGCTCTCAAAATCCATCAGAAGGGAAATCTGGTCTTGGTTAAGAAAAGGGGAAAAGTCCCTTAACAAGCACATCTGGTAATTTATATGACAACTTCAAAGTATAAGGATTAGGATCAAAGAATGAAAAAGATTTCAAGGACATGAAGATAAAAAACAATAATGAGTCCATCTATACAAACTCAAGGAAGATGCAAAAGACAAAGGAAACTGATGTAAATTGTTACATAAGAGTAAGAAGCATGAAGAAATAAGAGTTGAGAAGAAATCCCCATCCTTCACAATGAAAAGATATAACCAGGTATTGCTCATATTTCTATGGTTATTGTTATAGTTGTAATTATTTTGGTCATAGGTCTATTGCTTATAGAATTTTACCTAGAAGGAGAACAAATTTTGTAAGTAGAAATTCATTTGCACCCTTGTTAGATACAAATGTAATGTGTTATAATTGTAATAACTTTGGTCACATAGCTAAACATTGTATAACTAGCTTTGTAAGATCAAAAGTACACAATATAAATAAAGGCATGCCTCCTAGTGTGAAAAAAAGTTCAAAAGTCTTTGATAAAAATAAAATCAAGACATTTAATAAACCCAAGCATGTATGGAAAGTGAAATATCAAGCCATGGTGAAGAATGCTACAAAGGTTAGAGAATGTCAAGAGATCTCAATGTTTTCTAATGTTCATAATTAGAATACCAAGCTCAAGAAGAAGTCCAATCTGATGACCAGGGATATTTTTGAGGTATGTATAGATTCAAGTGAATATCTTGCTACTAATGAACCATTTTCTTACATAGAACTTTAGTCTTCTATGCTAAGTGATGAGATTACAAGTTAAAAGGAAGATTCATTAGATGAAAAAGTAAGTCATGGATCCATATTATCCCCATGTATTGTTAAATCAATCACAAAATAAAAATAAAAAAATGCAATAGATAAGCATGTTACTTATCCCAAGCCTAAAAAGAAGAAGAATAAAAAGCACAAGATGAACAAGGAGGAGAAGAAATATGAGGAGTTATGGGTAACTCCTAGTCTCACATTGTTTTATAACATTGTGAAGTAAGGTGTCTCTATCTATGCTTCTTAAGAGATGCATTTTTAGTGGAGAAGCAAGTTATATTTGCTACAAATGATAAATCAAGCAGGTTGTGATGATGACTTGATCAAACCAAGTCAAGTGTTGTGTAGTAGTGTCTGTAGGGACAACATGAGTGTTTCAATATGACATAATGAGATTGTTGGAGTACATATCATATATATGGTCTAAAAGTTCACTTGGCTTAAGGGTTCTAATGCAAGAAACCCTTGACATTGTGTATCTTTTGTTGTGAAATGATTTGGGCCACCAAACCTAGTGAACATGTGTAAAATGATGATATTCATGTGTTAAATGATGTTATGGTATTATATACATAGTCCCTTGACATTGAAATGGAACATGGATTTAGGGGGAGATAACACAAACAACATGAATAACTTGAGAAGCTATGCATAGTGTAAGGGGGAGATATATTGTTGAGTTTGTTAGGATTAAGAAGGCTTAGACTAAAGGAGTTTTATAATTGGTCAGGTCCTAGGATTAGGAGATTATATAGTTGAGACTAAGAGAAAAATATAGTAAGCCTATATGGTATTTCCTACATCACATAACTAGATCCTAGTGATAGGGCATGAGTCTAGGGAGAGTCTCATAGAAGCTTTATTAATCCCTAGAAGAAGATATAAAGGAAATTGAGTGGAATAAAGGTGTTAATAGAGTATCTAGGCTTAGATGACCTAAGGGAGTTACTCATAGTGTGTTCAAGCCTAACAAGTCCAAGGATAAAAAAAATCTCAATTTAAATTGGTAGATGTCAAATGAAGAGAAATTGATTCACATCCTTGGTAATTAATATGTATCCTAAATATTTTGTAAGTAGTTGAACACATGCATGAGTATATTATTGACACCTTAACAAAGATACCATTTGTTATTAATGTCAAAGGGGATGACAGTATAATGATGGTGCTATAATGTGTAAGAATTCATTATGAAGGTGGCTTGCCATCAATGAAAGGGGAGATTATTGGACATAGTCATTGATGTGTAGAGTATTGTCATTGATGTCAAACAAAGCATGAGATATTAAAGAATTATTAAGTATGTTGAGTGAAATGGACATATTGTAGATACCTCATGGAAATACGTGTGTACTTTGAATGTTTATAAAAATATAAGAACATTCATATGAATCCCTTTTCTCATGTAGTTATGTTGATAGATATGGCTAAGTACATAGGTTGATGATAACAATATTTGTGCTTATGGTAGTTTATGAAGGAAATGATCATGTTATGAGAATTAGGTTCGTGACTATTTTTTGTGTTCTAAGTTGTAAGTCATGTAGATGACTATAAAAAATATTACAAATGCATAAGGTTGCCTCTTAGCTAGAAGTTTACAATGTTTTCATACTTAGTTTTTTTTTTTCAACTTGTCATTTATTTCAAGAAAGTTGTTATCATTAAAAATGTTTTTAATATTTTTTCATTTGTTTTAGGAAAAGTGTTTCTAGAGAATTAATTTGGGGAATTTTTTTTAATCTCTTCAGCCAATAGTTCTACAACAAAAGTTTTAAGGAAATTCTCTTCAAATAAAATGCCCACAATAATTATTCTAAAGGGCATATTGAGAAGTTCTTAAGGGTACTTTCAGAGGGATTGAAGGACACTTAGAAAGTTTCAAAGGGTTATTTTCTATTAACTGAAGGGAACCTCTAATGTTTTGAAGGAAACTTTGAGAAGTTTAAGGGTCATTTTGTAAGAACCAAATGACACCTATAATGTTCTAAAGGACACTTTGAAAAGAACTGAAGGGTACCTTGTAAAGTTCTATAAGGCACTTTCATGAGTGCCAAAGGGTTTAAGTTATGGCATGAGTAGGAACTTTCTATTTTCGATGTTGACTAGATATAGCCTAGACCTAGTAGCTTAAGTTATTTCTTAACACTTTGTCATAATTGAAAAATAGACCCCTTAACCTAGGAATTATCAAATATATTAGTAATCAATGGAGTTAATATTTCCTACATCTTAGACTTTATATTATGTTTTATCTTGATCAATGGCTAGAATTTAATCATATAAAGATGATCTAATGAAGCATAGAGAAGTCAAATTGTCAAAAGGACCTCTGAGTTAATGTGTAAGTGACAAGTGTCACATTCATTGATCTGGAGGTTAATTTGAAAAAGGTCTTAAATTAGACCAAAGACTACACCATTGCAAATATCTTGTTGAGAAATTTTTGAGGCATGTAGAACTCTAGAAATAGAGCCTATTTAATCCTTGTACAACTAGTTAAAGTTTCAATCAAAATATGTCAATAATTGGTCAAATTTAGTCAGCTAAAAATTTTATGATCACAAAACATGTTTAGAGTAGTTCCATAGTGTAGAGATCAATGCAAGATTTTTGGCATAATGTGAATGGGCTGATTTTGAGTTCGTATGTGTAAGATATTACACACTAAAGTTATAGATCAACAGGCAAAAATAGTATCACCAAGTGTCGCAATGTGACAAGTGGTGTGATTTGGGCATGCCAAATGGACCAATGGTGTAATGACATGTGGTAACGAGTTTAAGAAAAAAAATTAGGTTTGTTTCAATTTTGCATCTTCATTTTTGATAGGTGTATGCATTAATAGTGTAAAAGGCTAGCTATAGGGACCATAGACAATGGATCCCACTTTTATTATGGAAGGGTACCCTATTACCATGACATTAATGGTGCATTTTATCAAACTAAGTTGAACTACCAGGTGAGTTAGGGTAGCTGAGTTGGATCGATGGAACTAAGTTAGAATAATCAAAATGCCATGGAACCCAACACTCAATTTGCCATGAGTTCAATATTACCATGATGGGTCAAAGTGCCACAATTTTCAAGTTTACCATGGAACATGTATCATATACAATTCAAACTTAACATAGCCATCTAAAATTTAGCATGAAGCTTGAGTATGAGCATACCAACACATCCACACCAAAATTACCATGATGGACTCAATGAATCATGCCACAAACTACAACATTAAAATCAATGGAGCTACTTTTGCCTATGCATTAGTAATGCCAATGCCATGGCCATGCATTTTTTAAGGCTTACCCAATACTAATACTCATAAATTTGGGATAATGGGATATGGATGAATGCAAATACTATGCCATGGGGATTATGATAAACACTAATACCAAATGTTATAGGATTTAATCCATGTTATTTGGGATAAAAGGATGATGCCTCCCACCATCACACCCATAACTCAAAGAACTATATAAAGTGATCGAGACATTATTTCAAAGCATCAAGTTTTGAAGGAAATCTATGTAATATATTCTTTGTTGAATAAAGTAAAAAATAGAGCAGTTGATAGAGTCATAAAAAGATTTTATTAAAGGCCTCAAACTTCAATTTTTTTAGTTTGAGAGTATATCTTCAACAGGATTAAGCCTAGGATAAATTTGTAATAATTTTCCAAAAAATTATAAGCTTTTTTCATGATAGGCCCTTAGCTAATCATAAAGACCCACTTTCACTCTACCTCCATTTTGAGGCACCTAGAGTCGTTTTTGGATTTGGAGTAAACTACTAAAATATTTTGGACTCTAAGTCAGTTCTAGCCATATGCTAAGTATTTAGATTTGAGTTCATATAATCCTAATTTTAATTCTTTAAATTGATATTTTTGAGTAGAGATCATCCAAAGGTGTGTTTTGAGAAAGTGGAGAATCTATTCAAGAGCTATTAGATTCTTCGAAGGGCCAAATGTATACACAAAGAAGTGTTTTGAGAAGGTGAAGAATATATCCAAGAGTTTTAAGATTCTTAAACGGTATATAACATGTGGATTCATTATTTTTTATGTAAGGGTTGCTTTATACTTGTAGACATTTTATAATGAATTGATTCAGCTAATTTGTGAACCTAGAGATGTAGGCATTGTCAAACTCCATAATCAACTCTTGTGCAATATGGTGTGAATTTCTTGCATTACTTTCTTAAGTTTATTTTTTACAAATTAATTTTTGGTTTTTAATTAATTACCTACAAGGATCCTTGGTAAAATTTTTGTACACTAAAATTAGATCCAATTTATAGATCAAGTTTGGTATCGAAGCAGTTAGTGTGTTGCGCTTGACATCAATTATTTTTAGGTATATCAAAAAACAAATGGTCTTGTTTATATTCCATTTGTAGTGTGAAGCCTATGGAATTATTCTATTTTTAGGGAATAAAAAAGCATGGGAAAGTTGTCACATAGATCCAAGATTGAACAAATTGAAGCATTTAATCAACAGATCTAAGAAGAGAATGCCTTCTTGAGATCTCAGTTCTACTCCTTGGATGAGGAGAATGCCTACTTGGAATTTGAGTTTTAGGCCAAGGATTATCTCTTGGCACAAATTTAGAATGATGAAGGATTGAAGTAATTACCTTCTACTCTAGATGCATGTTATATGACAGATGATTACATTGTAAGTTGTTGATCATGTAGTACTATTTCCCTTTCAATTTCAGACATTACTTTTGGTAGTTTTGAAAAGCATATGGAGTGCATTGGGTCTAAAATAGTAATGAAAATAGGATTTAATGGAAGTGGCCTTGGTAATAATGGCCAAGGTATTAATAACCCAATAAAGGTAGAGAATTGGTTTCATAATATAGGATCGGGTTACACTAGTGATCAAGTGGGTATTAGAGAAAGTTCGAAAGCTAGTGAAGGAAGATGAGCTTCCAATAGAAAATATTATACACCACTAGTGTGACATAATGGATTTGGTAAGAAAACACAATGAATAGATAATGAGATTCCACCTTTGCCTTCTTATCATAATAATAATCATGCAAATAATAGATAAAATTCTAATCCACTTATCCATTTAAGAAATTTAGCTTTGATATTAAAAATATCTGGAATGCTTTCCCTTGTACTTTTTTTGTATTTCATAATCATTATATTGCTATATGTTGGAAGAGAAAGACACTGATGTCATTCACCAAGAACAAGGCAATTGGTAAGGACCAATCTCATAACTCATAGGTCAGAGGTGAAAAATGAGTAACCTCTCCTACACAGAGGAATAATTTCACTCATTATCATATGAGTGGACATAGGATTGAGAGATACTAGAAACTTCACCCAATAAGTCATCCAAAAAATGGTATAAAAAAGTTGGTTTACAAGGTAAAAGAAGTTTTTAATCCACCAACTAAGAATAAAACAACTTTGGATCTATCCATAGATTATCCATAGATGAGTCCATTTTACCTTGATATGGATAACAAAAAATCATTTATTTCTATTGATAGATTGATATAGCATTGATAATAATATTAAATAACATGATTTTTTTTCAACCTTTTTTTTTGGAGATCTATGAAGCACTAGGTCCACACACAATTTTATGTAGAGGCCTATTCAGGCTATATAGTAGAATAAGATGTTTATGGATGTGCTATTATCCACACATAGTTTTGTCTAGAGGCCCTTGGATGGCTATGTAGTAGAATAAGATGTGAATGTACATATATAATCTCAGATCTATGTAGAGGCTCATTGAGATTGTGTAGTAGAGGAGATTTAGGATCTCAGATCTATGTAGAGGCTTGTTGTACCCATATAGTAGAGGAGATCAATAGGCTTATTTATGTAGATGCTCTTGTGAAGTTGTGTAGTAGATGAATTCATCATACACTAGTTATATGTAGAGGCTATTGATGGTCATGCAATAGTAGACGGATTATAGAATATGTGATCAATCATTTGTTCCAAGAATTGTAGGTGTAGTTGTGAAACTTGAGTAGGCTTATAAGACCCATCAAAGTATATTCATAATTGATTATCATTTTATTTAGGTACAATATTTTGGTGGACCAAAAGCCTTCTTAATGGGGAGGTGTGATCTAGAGGTCAATTTGAAAAAGGCCACAAATCATACTGAAGCCTTCACCATTACAAAGAGCTCATTGAGAGCTTTTGATGGTATACATAACTCTAGAGATATATTTTGTTTACTCCTTGTGTATCTAGTCAAAGTTCCTATCAAAAAAGTCAATAGTTATTTAAAGTTGGTCAAGTAAAAAGTTGATGACATAGAACATGTCTAGAGTAGTTCCATAGCATAGAGCTTTACGTGAGATTTCTAGCATAATTTGAACAGGGCAATTTCAAGTCCATATGTGTAAGATATTACATGATAAAGTTCATGATCAATAGGATAAAATAGTATCACCAAGTGTCATAGGGTGATAGGTGGCATGATTTAGGCATACCAAGTGGACCTATGGTGCAACATGTGGTAGTGAATTCAAGAAAAAAGTACCAAGTTTGTTTTGGTTTTGCATCTTTATCTTTAATAGGCATATTTATTAATGACATAAAAGGATAGCTATGATGACCATAGCTAGTGGAGTCCACTTTTGCTATAGAAGGGGATCCTACCACCATGACTTAAATGGTGTATTTTTTCAAACTGAGTTGAACTACCAGGAAAGTCAAGGTGATCAAGTTGGATTTATAGAACTAAGTTAGGGTGATCAAACTACCATAAACCCAACACTCAATTTACCATGAGTTCAAATTAACATGATGTGTCAAAATTCTATAAGGTTAAATTTTACCATGGAACACTGATCCCATGGATTTCAAACTTAGCATGACCATCTCAAGTTTAACACGAAGCTTGAGCATAGGCATACCAACACATCCACACCAAACTTATCATGGTGGACTCAATGAATCATGCCACAAAGTACCATGTTAAAATTGATGAAGGTACCTTTTCTTATGAACTGACAATGCCATTGCCATTTCCATTCCTTTTTTAAGGCTTACCCAATCCCAATCCCCATAAATGTGGGATAATGGGATATGGATGAATGCAAATACTATGCCGTGGATATTAAGATAAACACTGAGACTAAATGTTACAGGATTTAAACCATGTTATTTGGGGTAAAAGGATGATGCCTCCCACCATCACAACTGAAGACCATAACATGATACAAAGTACTTGAGGCATTATTTCAAAGCATTAGGTTTTGAAACAAAGCTACAAAATATATGATTTGGTGAATAAAGTGAAGCACATAAGGGTTGATAGAGTCATAAAGAAATTTTGTAAAAGGCCTCAAGCTTTAACTTTTTCATTTTGAGAGTATATCTTTGATAGGATTAAGCCTAGGATAAATTTATGTGTGTTTTCCATAACGTTATAAGATTTTTTCATGACAGGTCCTCAGTCGATCATAAGGACCCATTTTCACTCTACATCTATTTTGAGGCACCTAGAATCATTTTTGGACTTTGGAGTAAACTAGTGAAATATTCCAGACTCCAATCTAGTTCTAATTGTATGTTGAGTGTCTATATTTGAGTCATTTGATGCAAATTTTAATTACTTGAAATGAAATGTTTGAGTATAGGTCATCCAGAGGTGTGTTTTGAGAAAGTGGAGAATCTATCTAAGAGTTTTGAGATTCTTCAAAGGGCCAAACACACATAAAGAGAAGTGTTCTAAGAAAGTGAAGAATCTATCCAAGAGTTACAAGATTACTCAAAGGTCCATAACACATGGATTCATTATTGTTTTTCAAGGGTTACCTTGTACTTGAAAACATTTTATAATGAATTGGTTTAGCTAATTTGTGAACCTAGAGACGCAGGCATTACCGAACTCTGTAATCAAATCCTGTGAAATATGGTGTGTATTTATTGAATTGATTTATTAAGTTGATTGTTTTTAGATTAATTTTTTAAGTTTAATTAATTTTCTATAAGGATCCTTGATAAACCTTTTGTGCACTAAGATTAGTAAAAGTTTATGGATCAAATTTGGTATCAGAGCAGTTAGTGTGTTGGGCTTGACATCAGTTGTTTTCAAGTATATTGCAAAATTTTTGGTCTTATTTATATTCCATTTGTAGTGTGAAATTTATGGAACTATTTTGTTTGTAGGGAACCAAAAAACATGGGAAAGTTGTCACACAGAGCCAAACTTGAATACCTTGAAGCATTTAATCGATAGATCTAGGAAGAGAATGCCTTAGGAAGGTGAAGAATCTATCTGAGAGTTTTAAGATTCTTTGAAGGTCCATAAAATGTGGATTAATTATTGTTCTAAATGGGTTTCCTTATATTTTTAGACATTTTATAATGAATTGGTTAAACTAGTTTAAAAACTTGGAGATGTAGGCATTGTTGAACTCTATAATAAAATCTTGTGTAGTATGGTGTATATTTCTTGCATTGATTTATTAAGTTGATTATTTATAGATTAATTTTTGGTGTTTAATTAATTTCCTAAAAGGATCCTTGGTAAATGGTTTGTGCACTAAAATTAGTGCTAGTTTATGGATCATTTATGGAGCTTATCAAATATACACCCAATGAGCTTAATCTTGTCAAAGTTAATGAATGAGCTTGTATGAAGATTTGATTGTGAGTGAAAGATTGTATAAAGGAGATCCAATGGATTGAGTGGACCTAAATGGAACAAAGTGATCAAGGTTTATCAACATAGTATCAAGTTAAATACTGAGCATGTTTGAGAAGATTGATTGAGCATAAACAATCCAAAGGCTCAGATGGATAAAGAGCTTGACATTTATTATCTAGAAAAAGATAAATATCATGCATCTTTAGAGATCCAATGGTGTGTGGAATCTTGGATTAGGTATATCAATGGATGTGTTATAAAGATGACATAGGTAAATCTTGTAAGTGTACAAGGATCTAATGAAGAGTGTGAGACTATCAGACATTGATTAAATGGATGCATTTTAAAGTTTAGCTATTTGAATAAAGGCCATTAGATCATGGTGCCAAAGTTAAGATCAATATTCAATATTTAAACATTTGTTCATCCCAAAGGTCAAGCATTGGAACATGTAAGAAAATGTGAGTAAGCCATGGATCTTGACACAAACTATGAGATTAATTGATGTAACTAATTAGATCTATGTAAATGTGTATGTGCATCAAAACTAGAGTCCATTACATGCTATAGATAGTAATGAGACTAGGAAGCATGGTGGTGATGCATGAATCGAGACACAAGAAACTAACAATTCAATTCATAATGAGATAAAGTTTAAAATTAGAGTGATGTGTTACAACTTGAGTGTGAGCACACAAAAGATGATGAAACCTTAGATCAATTGTTTATATATGTGACATCTAGGATAAAGTAAAATAGTTACTGCTACTAACCAAACTGAATAGAGTCATGTTCAGAGACAAGTATAGATATTTCTAAGTAGAGATGAAGTGTGTCATATAAAGACAAATATAGACAAGAGAAACAAGTACAGAGAGAGGAAGAAATTCACAAAAATAAAAAAATTAGATTATGATTAGTTATAGATTAGAATTTTAATAGAGAACAAGAATTGGGTTCATTTATGAATCCATTTTGTAAATTAGAGTTGTAGCTCCATAGAGATATGATTTCTTAGTGACATCAAAAATGTTGAGTTGGTGCTCAGTTAGGGGATTGGTGTCTCCTTAGTATTAGTGTCTAAAAAATTTTAACTAGTAAGGTTTGTCAATGATGCTTTGAACTATGAGGATATATTAGAACAATAGTTTCTACCAGCTATTCTCATTACATTTTTCCCTTTGGGATTTCCATGTATAAATTTGGTGTCATGTGTATTTGAGTTTGTGTGATCTCTAGATATTTTATTGTATCTATATATATCTTTTAATCTACATTAAAATTACTTAAAGGACTAGTTTTAAATGATATACTTATTCACCCCCCTCTGTTAGTATCTAGTTTTGTTCCAACAAGAACATGACAAACATCCATGGGTATCATGTCAAAAAGGACCTTGTCTTTATACCTTCAAACTTGAAACTCCAACCAACTTTGTTCACTGACCAAAACTCAATGTCCTTTATTCAACCATGATACTTTATATGGTGTAGGATGAGTCAACTTATTCAATCAAAATTTTTTTACCATTTCATTAGAGACTAAATTATCTCTACTTCCTAAATCTATGACCATTTTGTAACATTTACCTTGGCACTTGAAAAAAGTTATGAAAAGGGTTTTTATTTCTAGTGGATCCTTCTCCTTGGGTGTTTCTATTGTCACTATCATCATTAACAATGATTCTCCTACCTTAGGTTACTCCATAAGTGATGGAGAACAAACACTCTCTTACTCACCTACTTGACTAATTTGATGTATACCTTCTATTCTTCGAATTCCTACTACATGATCCTCTAGACATTTTCAAGACATATGTCTAGTAAAATTGTTACATTTTAAACACCTACCCATAAAAATCCTTGACTATCTATCTCTTGATTCATAACCACCCCAAAAATATGGCCTTCTAACTATAAATCATCCTCTTAAATTGGATGGATGTTCATGTGAAATAATAGACTCCCCTTAGCTTCCTTATGAATAAAAATTGCCTCCTTACTAAACTTTTCCCCTAATACTTCTACCTCTACCTCTAATTTTTTATTTTTTTTCCTATTAATCTTGTCCTCTACTTGCAAGGCAAACTAATAACACTCATCCAATGTCTTTGAACTAATAAGGCCCAATTCATCCTATAGGTTATATCTCAAACCATTTAGATGCCTATCCACCTTATCATTATCATCCTCCATGTGACCTGATCTGATAGTTATCTTGTAAAACTCCTTAGTATATCCTTTTACCCCTATCTCTTTCTATTCAATGTTTTGAAGCTTTCTATATAATTTGTGATGTAGTCACTAGGTAGAAACTTGATTTTTAAATTGGCAACCATTATATCCCGAGACTTGATTTTGGATTTTAATTTTTTCCTTAACTCATCTTGTATGTAATCCCACCATATGTATGCATGACCCTTTATCTTGGTTCTAGAAAACTTCATTTGTTGTTCTTTTGGTACATCTTCAAAATCAAAATATTTGTCCAACTCTTCTATCCAATTAAGGAGTTCTTCTCCATTGAGGTTGCCTATATATACTAGAAGATCTATTTTGGGCTTGGATATTACAATTTAAATACCTTCAACAATATTTAAAACTTATTCTCTTTAGTTTCCCTATCTCTTTCATCTTCCAACTCTAGTGCTTGTGGATCTTCTACTTCTCGGTCACACAAATCACCTATGACAACTCTTCTTTAAATGAGTATTTCATCAAAGTTGAATTGGAGGTTTCTAAATTTTTTAAATATTTCATTCCCCATTTATATGTCTACTTCTCTCTCACCTATTGCATTTTTCCTAGGTGGCATCTTGCCTCAACTTAAGTAATTTACCAAATAATTGTCACTTCTCTTCCTCTAAGAGAATCTCACCTTATCTAAACAATTTTTGGTGTATTTTTATGAATATTATACTAAAATTGTGCATAATTAAAACTAAAAAAATTTCAACCTTTCAAATTGTTGTCACTTGACATAACCTATTCCACTCTCTAGTTGCCTTTTTTAGCTTTTCTAATTATACAGACTAGTTAGGATTGATATTTAAAATCTATGGTGATTGCTAAGTACCCTTTATTTATTTCCTTACCTCAAATAACTTTATTTATTCAAATATACTCAAATAACCCCTTTCTAGCCTCTGTCAACCTTTAATTAGGTCTCCCAAGGCCTAATTAACTCCCTCTCTTATTTCTTCTATACATAGAAGGTCTATATGGGTGTAAAACTCCAAAATATCTTAGAATTACTTAAAAAACAAAAAATCACAATTTTTTGTGATTTTTGGATTTTTATAAAACCTATAATCTAAGTTTGAATTTGAAAACCCTAACTTAGGGTTAAGATCATTTATACAGACCCAAGAAGGAATAATTTATTGTTTTAATCTTCAAAATGAGTTTTAAACTTATATGAAAGTTTAATAATTTAAGTATACACCCCATAAACATTATTAAATAATTAATTACACCCTTTACAACTCTTGTGTTCATGTAAGCATGTTTTTGATGTTGATTGTGTGTGTATTTTGTGAATATAGGTCTATGTTGGTTTTCTCCACAAACATTGACAAAAAAACTAAAATAAATGAATAAAAGCTTTAAATAAAAAATAAAATAACTTAAAAAAATAACTTTTATTATTCTACATGTAATATTTATTGATTTTAGCTTTAACATTCAAACATATATAGTCATCTTCATCGTCACACATAGGAAAACATGGTCCATAATGTTTTTTCATCAAAATTAGGAAATCACTCTTTGTTTTATTAGATATTTATCTATTAAAACATTAAGTTAATTATCCTTAAATGAATATAAAATGTTTTATGGCTCATAAAACTACTCTAGCTATTTTAAAACCCTCCAACGGTCATTAGAGGGTTATTTAGAACAGTGAAACATACATCAAAGTTTTATATTCCCTACATACATGATTTAACACCCATGATATAGACACATGGTGAATTCAAGAGGTCATATCAAAAACATTATACCTTGAGAGTTCCTACAAAGCACTCCTATAATAGCTAACTAGCCCAAATAAATTAAAAAATTAAAAAAAATAAAATTGGTGAGAAAAGCCAAATTTGGATTTTTTGAAGAGCTAGAACTAAAATAATATCTTGGAATGAAACCTAAAAATTATATAAGCATCGTAAGTCCTATTATAACATAAAAACCCAAAATTTTATAATAAAACTAGGCCTATTAGTGATTCTCCTCCATCATAGTGATTATACTTTCACATTTGTTATGGATTAGTTATTGATGTTTTCATCACCATTATTTTCACCATCTTTAAGGGAAGGGCCACTCGTAGTGGGGAGGGATGTGAAGGAACATTATTCTATGGTTGGATTTAGATTAAATAAATTATTCTCTCCCTCATTTAATCTAATTATAACTAGATGTAGTTTCATACTCTTGACTAGTTGAGAGTTGATTGCCCATAGAACTTTTGCACACTTAGTGTGGTAACTATGTGAATTTTGATATAGATTTGTACTTTATTTCACATTAGAGGATATTATTATATTAATTATATTTCTATATGCCTTATTTTATTTAGGACATGTTTATTTTGTAGTGATGTACTTGTGTATCTGTATTAATGAACGATATAACTAATAATCATTTTATTGATCATATTTTTATCACACCATTAAGCCCGAGTAGGTATATTTATGTTTAGTATATAGATTCATTGGAATATAATTATATTACCTTTATCATCTTAGACTATATTCGTTTATGGATAAAATAATAATTTTATTATGAGCATGAATAGTAATGAGATTTTAAAAAATGTAATTTCTATTGTAAAATTAGTTAGTTGTACTAGAATTTAATATTTGAGGCATTAGTGGATGTTCTAAGATATCATTGTAATGAGGAAGATATTTTTAATATATAAAAAAATCCCTATATTTGTGAAAATCCACTTAGAACTTGTGAAGTACATATCTAGAGTGAAACTACTAGGGAAATCAATTAGTGAATACGTATGCATAAATACAAAGAATTACTTTAGTTGAATCAAATCCATACAAGGACATAGGATAACACTATGGTGTGTATAACCCTTTTTTTGGATGTGTGTTTATGTCTATGATGTTATACATATTTTTATATGTGTGAAAATTCTCATTTTATAATTAATAGAGATAATTTTGTTATATCTATTATTCTTTTACATTATCAAATTGTGGGATAAATCTTATAAGTAAGTTATTCATTGAGACCCCAAAATATTATTGTATAATTTTTTATTAGAGTAAATAATAAACTATGGGTTGAGATATTTAAGGTTTTGAGTTATTCATATTTTATAAGGTGGGTAGATAACAAAGAGTAAGCAAAGTTTCTGATTTGTGTAGTTTTTTAGAAGGCACAACATTAGAATTAAGATTGTGATAATGATGTATTGCTTTTGTGATTAAATTTAATTAACCCTAACAAAATAGATATTTGAGTAGAGTAAAATGGATAGCCAAATAAACATCCAACCATACATTTCACTTGTATATAAAATGATATTGAGAAACTAGGGTTTTAAGATAAAATCATTTAGAAGTGTGAGAAACTTATATTTTATGGAACCTAGAAGATATATTTGACGTATAAGATGCTTGATCCAATTTTAGATCTGATTGATTGACTATAATTTTGAATTTAGACACTAAATTAGGATTAGAAACTATATCATGGTGCTCATGTCCTTCCAAACACTCCTGACCTCTAGTGTTTTCCACTTGAAATGAGACCTAAAAGTTTGATAGAATATTCTATAATTATTGGATCTTATATCATTAATCTATGTTTGTAATATTATACTTATATGTTTCATTCTTCCCTTTAAAAACCTAATGGATTATTTCACACAAAAATCACACAAATATCAAATGAAAAAGGGTTAAAATGGGAAAAGTGGGATATGGTGATGCTAATTTTAGAAAGCCTATTGTCTTGAGTGTTGTCTATTAGCCGCAATGACAAGGACCTTATACTATTGTAGTTATCCATTAGGTAATGTGGATAATTAACCAATTATAAATCCACATCTAAAATTATTTTCTCTTAGGCCCTCATCTTGTTTAAAGCATATAATCTAGGTGTGGTATGTAAATAGTTCAATAATATACAAATATTGAGCTTGATGTGTATTGATATTTTTTATTAGGTAGTGCCAAAAGATAAGTTATTATTTTAAAATAAATTATAGAACCCTTTAAATAAAAGACTAATAATTTTAAATTTGAAAAACATGTTCACATTCCAACCAACTTAAACAAAGTTAAAATGGCCATAACAAGAGACCCAAAAAGGAAAGGACCCATAAAACACTCTAGAATGGGTGTTGGACAATAATGATACTAAGGAATCTAGAAAAGTTCCCTAGTGTCTCCCATGGTACTCTTGTCTAAAATGGAAAAAAACTAAGGTAAGACTCAAACAAATGTCCAGGGCCCCTGGTGACTATCTTAGGACTAACATGGAAAAACTAGGAGTGCATGAAGAGAGAAATAAGATTATGAAATTGTTATATGGACATAAAAATTAAAAAATGACATTCATGAATAAGATTCTTAATCATAATTAGAAACTTCATGTGAAATAGATACAAAATAGATAATACTTATGTTTGCTTGACCAAATTTGGGTATATAGATTTTTTCCAATTTAATCTAGTAATGTAATAAAAATGAAAGTAGTGGACTAAAATATAAATTTTGTACTTGTAATTACATATGAATCATGTGGTTTCTTTATATTGGAGATGCCATCAATTAGATTTTATCAACCCTTGTAGAGAAAAGATGAGTTTAGCCTTGTTCTCTTCTTGTCTAGAGAATTGAACAAGAGTTTGAGTAATACCTATAAATATGGATCCACAATATGGATGCCCCTGTAATAAATATGAGTAATCAACTATGCTATGAGGAACAAGTTATACTTGCCACCACTTTGATATGTATTGAGTTTGAACAAATAGTTATGATTATGAGGAACAAGATATGCTTGCATCCACTTTGATATCTTGGTATATATGTACCTATAATAAAATATATATTTTTTAAACCTAGTCCCAAAAAATGCAAATAATATAGGTCTAGTGAAAAAATTATGAAAAAATTATTGCAAAGATTCATTCTAGTACAAAACTAGTGAAATAATTGGTGTAAGTGTTATTTTTAACTAAGTCTAGCATAATAACATAGAGAGTGACATATCTTTGTCATCACATATGTATAATATGGTGAGAAAAATGTGAGATGAGGTAAAATGTGTCATGTAAAATTCCCTCAATCTAATAATTGAACATTCGAGACATTTAATCTGAGCAACAAATCCAAATTATTAGTAGTAAAAAAACATGGATAATGTCATGGTTTTCCATTATTTCTATTTTATTTCATAAAAAAACTAGGATATAAAAGACATGTGCCATACAACAACACCCCAATATAATATTTGGATAAAATGAAATATATAATACGAGTAATAAAGTTAAGCCTATGTGGACTTACACTATGTGCATGCCCCATTACTATAATCTATGTAAAAGTAACTATGTAAATATGATAACTACTATAATAAACTATATATTTATGATAATTGAAATAATGTCTTATATATATCTAATTATATAAGACAAGTCTGAGTAACTTTATAAATCTGAATCAATGTGTAGGTTTGAGTAACTAAGTGTCTGAGTTAGCAATGAATAGTTCATATGTACACCCCTTTTTGGTGAGAGAGATGAAATTGTTGTAAGGAGGTCAAGCTAAAAGTGATAACTAATAGTGAAGGAATTAGTATTGAAGGGGATAGGATAAAATTATTATAATGGACTGAATTATTAATGATAAGAAATCAATTTTGAAATGAAATTGATATAGTTTCTTAAGTAATAGTATAATTGGTAATATGCATAGAGTACTAATTACCACCTTGGCATGTGAATATGCATACGAGTGAGACTTATATGATATTAAATCATAATATGTTTCCATGTGGATGAAATTATTTTGAGATCAAAGCTATGGTTTTCAAGATACTGTGGATTAAATTTTTAGGTATACATGGTTAAATAATATGGGACTAATACCTTAGTAGCATGGCATACCTGAAAAGTGTCCTATGAGATGCTTTAGAAGAGGTTTTTATTCATTTGTAGTATTTTAAAAAAAAATCAATTTGAGATCTGAGTGTGTTAAAATTTTCATGAATGAATGAAATAACTTACACATCGTACAAAAAGGTAGAGGCCCTTATCTATAGTAATAATGAGGTAAAAATGGTAAGTAACTAAAATTTATTTGATCATTTTTGTGAAACTATGTTTATTTTTATTTTTGTCAATTTGTGAGACATGTATTGTGATTGTCCACCCTATAGTGCTCTTTCCCCTCATATGGTGCTTATGTTTTAGAGGCAATGCTCCTATCTAGAGGCTAACACTCATGTCTAGTGATGTATTCTTATAGAAGGTGTTTCAATCCTCAAGACATCAGTAATAGATGTTATTCTAGGATTTTGTGCCTTATTTGTTTTTATATGGTTTTTGTGTTGATTTTTAATTACTGACTATTATTATTTGGTTTTTTAGTGTTGTGCAGAGTGATATATTAAATATATATTTTTGGTGAGGTCATATGATAAAGACTATTCATAATCATTATTTTGTAGATGAGGATGGCATATTGTTGATAAGCCCAATTTAGGGCATGTGGGTTGGTAATATCTCATGCCTTGGGATGATCATATGATGACTACATTGGTTGAGCTATGGAATATAGATACATGCATATTCTAGCTACTTATTAGGGATATGATTATTTACCTAGAGTATGTGTGGAGGATATTAAGTTATTATTAGGCCTAAGAGCATATATTAATTACACCACTAGTGGGGATGCCACATACAAAATGGGAATATCCATAGTTATTTATAGAGAGATGAATTAGTAATACATAGATATAAGATCATATCACCATGTGGTGCTAAAAAATATTAGATTAGGTGACTATTTTGATCTATGAATTTGACTCAAGAGAGGATGGTTAGTATGGTGTTACTTCGAAAATGAAAACAAAATGAAAGAAACACATTAATAACATAACATCTCTAGGCCTAAACACTAGGGAGAGCTTGGTAACAAAAACAAATGACAAACACAACTAAAAAGTAAGGAATAAAACCCAAGAATTCATCCATCTTCCTTGGGTGCTCCAAATGCCTTTGTAGTAGTGGCTTACATGGCTTGTGCTCATGAAGTCCTTAGTAATGGAATCTTGGATACCTCGATATCTCCTTGGCACCTTTGGCTTGTGGCTTGGCTTGGCTTGGAATCAATTTGGCATGGTAACACTAATTGTTTGAATCTTTGTAATCAATTTTGAGTTATAACTCTTCATTCTCAAGTCTTTTGAAGATATTTGAGCATAATAGCTTTACACCAAAATAACTTAGAAATAATATTCATGGCCTCTCTATTTATAGGTTTTTACAAATGTTTAGAATCAACTTGAACCATCCATCTTAAGATTGAGATGTGTGGTTGAGAATTAATTCAAAATTTAAAATTAAGTTTGTAAGTATCCTCATCATGACACTAGAAAAATGGGTAATTAAGAGGCGTCAAGGGCTTTGCTGAGGCATGGGAGGCATGAGTCTTGATATTTGTGGCATTTATGGCCTAGGGATGTCTTCCTAAGAAATGAGGTTACTTGATGATGAAAATATTCAATATTAATTTCCAAAAATAAGTTTTCAACAAGTTTCCATGGAATTATTAATTAGGCCTTGATTTAGATTAATTAGCTCTTATTTATGTTTAATCACTTTGTGCACAAATTACTCAAATTGATCAAAATGCCTTGTTATTGGTCCAAAATTTGACTATATTAGAATTGGAAGGCAATGTTAGATGAATTAGAACCGTATTCCCATTTAGGATCTTACCAAAAATAAATAGCAAAGGCACATGTCTCATGAAAAAGGTTTGATAGAAAATAGCAATATAGAGCACCTAGGTGCAAAATTAGCATTTTGACTCAAATTGATCTTATCAAAGTTAGTTGGCCTATAAATTACATTATCCCATTTAGGGATACCCTAGCCAAAATTGGCATTTTAATATGTTAGTTTCACATATTTTATCATGTTTTACTATTTTTAAACCAAATTGTGCATTTTGAGTGAAAATTGGCCAAAACCTTGATTACAAGTTATCAGTGGCCAAATTTAGGTGTCTATAGTTTGTCCATATTTGGGAAGGCATTACAAGCTATAAACATAGTAATGTCTTCTCAAATAATGAAAAGGTCTTGTATGCCTACAAATATAATTATGATAAACTTACTATATGATTCCCCCTTGAGGGAGTAGTTGGCATAAGTAGGTCAACAAATAGTCCCTTGAAAAGAAAGAGGCAAAGTGAGGGGACCAAAGAAAGGAAAGATTATGGGATGAGAAACAAAATGAGACTAAAAAGGTAGCCAAAATCATTGATAATTCAAGTGGGATGGTGTGTAATGATTTACCCAAAGGTGGTTATAAACATTGTACCTTGATAGTGGTAATGTGGTATGATAACACAATGATTTGTCCAATGGTGGTTATAGTCATTGAGAAGATGGAGCTACCCCAGTTAGGATAGACAAACAAGATAATAACATGCCTTTATATAGGTAAAAAAAGCAAAGTGGTGATAACACAATGATTTTTCCAAAGGCAGTTATAATCATTGAGAAATACAAGTGGGATGGTGCGCAATAATTTTCCCAAATGTGGTTATAATCATTGGACCTTGATTATGACAAACATGGTAAACTTGGTTGAGGAGGTTGATAACTTAATGAAAGGGGTAATGATGAATTGGAAAAACCTACTAGTAGGGAGATGCTCATTTGACCTAATAAAGGTTGAAATTCTTTTATGGTTAATTACATTGTTTGGTATATGGTTAGGATGGGATTGGGATGTCGGTATTGAAGAGATGCCTCCACTGCTAAATGATTTTATAAATGTTTTTAGTTTTTATAATGATTTTACAAATGTTTTTATAATTTTTTAAGTATCTCTACTTGATCAAGAATGATGAGACACCAAATGGTTCAAGCTCACAAAATGGTGAGAGCGTTCAAAATTAGGTTGCTCATAAAATGGAGAGAATGTGGCTTAGGGTGCTCAAAAAATGATGAGAGCATTCAAACATAGGTTGCTCATAAAATGGTGAGATCCTAGCTTACGTTACTCACAAAATGGTAAGAGGATGCCTTAGTTTGCTAGTAAAATAGTGAGAGTGTGCATATAAGGGTGATTTAGATATCCTTAATAAGTATTGAGTGGTACCTACATAGTCCTAGAGTAGGACCTCAAGTCACTATAGTTCTTCCCTTATAGTGAAAGAAGTTGACTAGTGTAATAGTCAATTCAAACAAAGTAGGCATAGTTGGTAAAAAGGCATAATATGACATAAGAATTGGCAAGTTGGTACATTAAGGCTTAATGTTTCCCCTAGCTTGCCCATTGGTGGTTATAACTAAGACACAATGACATAGATCAATGGTCCGAATTTGCCTAAAGATGGTTATAATTAGTAGCAAGACCGGTGGTAAGAAAAGAATAAAAAATGGAGGATACAACTATTGAAACTTCTATCATGTTATCCCAAAATATGATCTTTAATTGAAGTACTTGAAATAACTGATGAAACTAATCAGATACCTAAATACTAAAACACCATAATTAATGACAAAAACCAAGGTCAAATGGGCTAGGCTTTCGAACACATTGGGTTAGTAGTATGGAAGTAAAAAGTGGATATGGTGAAGATGATGGATAAGCATGGTATTTGTATAAAGAAGAATAGTGATAAAATGGCATAACTGAAATGGTACTTAAAGATAATACACCTTAATGCTTAAGCATAGTACCACTTGAGATGAATAATATTCATTGGCTCTGGAATCTCATCTCTATCTGGTGTGGCAAGCCTATACGCTCCTAATCAATAATATATAGTAATGATGAAAGGTCATATCTAGTTTGGTTTTAATTTCCATTTATGCTTCTTCTCAGCCATGGTATACTTTAAGAACAAGATCACCAAGTTCAAATGTTCTATACGTAACACATTAATTATAGTTGAATTTGAGTTAGTTTTGATATGATTGAATATTCTTGAGCATGGCCATGTGTTTCTCATCAAGTAGGTCTAACTATTTTAGGCAAGCTACTTGATAGTCATAATTATCTAGAACATGCTTGAAAGAGATGCTTAGTAAAGGCAATTTAAAATCCATGGGAAGGATGGATTAAATACCATAAATAAGTGAATATGGAGTGGTTCTTGTGGGAGTATGATGATTGGTATGGTATGCTGAAAGGGTAGGGAATATCTGGAGTTACCAATCATGACTAGCATTATTAACAATCTTTTTGAGAATATTGACAATGGTTTTGTTGGATGCCTCAACTTGGCCATTACCTTGAGAGAAATATGCTATATAAAAATATTGTGTGATGTTATATCTAGTATATAATTGGTCTACATCCTTGTTCTTGAATGATCCTCCACTATTAGATATAATGCTAGAGGGGATACCATAGTAGTAAATGAGGTGGTTGAAAATGAATTTGGAAAATTACTTTCCAGTCATGTAAGTGAGGGTATATCTTCAAACCACTTAGTGAAATATTAAGTGGTAGTAAGGATATGTTTATGGCCATCAGATGAAGTGGATTTAAACTTCCCAATGAGGTCAAGTCCCCATGTAGAAAATGGCCATGGAGTCAATATCAGTTTTAGAGTTTTTTCTAGGGCATGAATCAAATTAGTATGTCATTGACATTTATCACATATTTATACATATGTAGTGGCATCTACATCCATTATGGCCCAATAATAAATAGTATGAAAATTATTTTTAGATAGGACAGACCTATTATAATGAGTTCCACATACTCTGTGAACTTCTCTTAACGCTAGCATAGACTCTGTTAAAGTTAAATAATGAAGTAGAGTTCCATCAAAACTATTATGGTAAAGGTTGGATCTAAGTAAAGTATAATGAGTGGCATAATGAATGAAGTATTTAGTTTGTTTTCAAGATAGGTTAGGTTGTATAACTTGGTCATGAAGGTAATTTTAAAGGTCTGAGTACTAGATAGAATTAGGATAAATAATATCATAAATCATGGAAATGGTTTAAGGTTCACGAGCTAGTGCTGACAAATTCTCAATGAGGAATTGATATTCTCTAGTTTTATCTTTTTATTGAATTAGAGATCCAATATTAGCCATGGTATCTATAGTTATACTACTAGCTCTTGGTATGTGCTCAAACTGAATATTGGTAATTTGTCACTTAAGAGTGTTAGCCATGAATTTATATGGAACCAACTTGTCATCTTTGGTCTAAAAAAGATTTATGACCTGCTTGATGATTAACTGAGAATAACCATAAAATTGAAGATGAGATATATTCCAATGCACTATTTGTTGAGTTCTTAAAACAAGTGCTTCATACTTGGCCATATTGTTTCTACAAGTAAAGCTAATTTTGAATGATTTAGGGATTAGATCTCCTAATGGTGTAATAAACATCAGGCCTACCCTTGATCCATGTGTAGTAAATGAACCATCAAAAGATAGCTTCCAAGGCTACTCCTCAAGGGGTGTGTTAATGATGGTCATTATGGATTCATCAAAAAATTGAAACATGAGTGGCAATGTGTCTATGAGAGGTGATTCCGCAAGTTGATCCACAAGAACATGTCCCTTGATTGCCTTCTGATTGGCATACTCTATGTCAAACTCATTGAGAAACAAGATCCATTTAGCCATTATACCTTACAAATCTATTTTATAGAATAGATACTTGAGCAAATTTACATGTATAAATGACCATCATCTTATTATTCAACATGTAATGGCATAGTTTCTAAGGTATGAAGACCATGGCTAGACAACATTTTTCAACAGGTAAATAGTTATGTTCATATGTAACTAAGGTATGGTTTAGGTAGTATACAACATGTTCCTTTCCTTTGTCATCATGTTGAGCCAAGAGTGCCCCCAGATCATGATCAGTATCTGATAGGTATAACAAAAATGGCTTTCCTAGCATAAGAGGTAATAAAATAGGTAGATTAACAAGATAGTCTTTGAGTTGTTGAAAATCTATTTAGTAGTGATCATCCTAGTGAAATGTAACTCCATTTTTAAAAAGGTGTGTAAATGGATGACACTTGTTTACTAACTAAGAGATGAAGCATTGAATTTACTTGATCTTAACCTATAAACTATGGAGTTGCTTTAAATTGGTTGGTGGTGGCATCTTGGTTATAACATGAACTTTAGCTAGATCGACTTAAATACCTCTATGAGGCATGATGACTCCAAGTAATTTTATTAAGGTTACACCAAACACACATTTATTTGTATTGATTTTAACTTTGTACTCTTGTAATCTTTCAAAGATCTTATGTAACATGACTAGATGGTCAGCCCTAGTTTTGGATTTTCTTAATGTCACTAACATAGTCTTCAACAATATCATGCATCATATCATGGAATATGATAGTCATGTCCCTTTGATATGTATCTCTATCATTCATAAGGCCAAATTACATTACTTGATAACAAAATGTTCTTCATAGAGTGGTGAATGTTGCTTTATGTTGGTCTTCTAGTGTTATTTTGATCTGGTTATATCCTAAAAATCCATCCATGAGTGAAATCATTTCATAACCAATAATGGAGTTGATGATCATGTCAATATTAGGCAAGATAAAATCATATTTATGAAAACATTTTATGATGTCTCAAAAATCACTAAATTTTTTTATCCCTTCATGCTTTTTACTAATAGGTACCACATTAGAGATCCATTTTGAGTAGTCAATGGATCAGATACATCCTACTGCTAAGATTTTTTCCAACTCTTTCTTTACCAACACAATAATGTGAGGATGCATCTTACGTATCTTTTGTTTTACCAATTTGGATTTAATATTAACCACAAGATGGTGTAGAAATAAGGTGAGGTCTAAGCTTAGCATGTCAGACTAGGCCCATGCAAAGATATCTACAAATTCCCCCAAAAAAGATGTAAAGATGTCACATTCCTCTATAGTGAGGGATGCTCCTAATTTTATCCATTTTAGGTTTGATGAAGTCATAATATTTACCTTTGTTGTATCTTTGACTAGAAGGTTTGAACCATCTTCTAGGATAGTAGGCAGCGACTTGAACTATTGAATTATTGTAGGGTCCTCCATTAGGAATTGCTCTTCAAATTCTCCTAGGCATGATGAATCTGAGTCCCCTATGTGATCTAGTCCCCTAATGAGAGATCTAGCCATGTGATAAAAATAATAAAAAATTATTCAAGAATTTGATCAAATACTTATTTCTCAAAGCCAAACACTGATCCATAGGCAAGTTTATTTTTGGTGGTCTCTAGGTCTAAATTCAAAGAATAATGAACACCCCCATCTAATGGTGCTTAAAATAGGTTTTCAATACTAAACTAGGCTTTATTTTTACTTTTTCCCTGGTTAGAAAGTGCCTTAAAGAGGTTTTCACTTTGGGACATCAATATTTTACTTATTTATTTTTGACTAAGGGTGTTCACTCACTCTCGAAAATAGGCTACAAGATCCAATGTGATTGAGAACCCTGATTTGTGATCTCCTAATAGAACATTGTCTCAAAGGCCTAAAAATTCATAGAATACCTCATCATTTTGGAACTCATCAATTGATAGAATAGATTCTTATTGGTCCCAATCTATTAGTTGAGGATAATATAATGGAAAATGGTTGTGATTAATGGCCAAGAAAGGGTAAAAATGGCATTATTATAAAATAAATTAGTTTTAGTTAGTTCATCAAAGGTGAGACTATGATCAGACTCTAATTTACTATTGACATCATCATTAATAGTTTTTGGTGATGGATTTTGAATAAGATATGTGGGGTCACCACCAGGTGGTTTAAATCCAAGTCCATAAGGTCTTTCATACTTAGTCATGGAAATTGGCTCAATGGTTCCTTACTAATTCAGTCTAAGGCCTCTTCCTTCATTATTGTGATGCTCCATGATCTTATTAGGAATAGGATACCTAGAATTTTTATAACAATTAGCTTGGTTTTATAACCATGATTCATCACCTTTAAGAGGGTTAGGTCCTAAGCCAAATGTCGGTACAAATGTGACAAGTCCCTTATCTTTATTATTTTATTGCCAATGCATATGTGAGCTGACTTTAGGTCACCCAAAGGTGTTTGGATTCTAAGGAAGATTGGAAATATGGAATGTATCATGGGTCACATACTCTCCTAATCCATTATCTAAAATGGCGAAATGATTAGAAGCTTTAGGAGGTAGTATGTGGGAAAGGGGATCCAAGTTATTATGATCTATGCAATCATCTAGTGAAGTATCAATAGGTATAGCTTTTCTTTTATCCTAATTAGAACTGGGATTCATATCATACTAATATTATAGATTTGAAATTTGGCCTTAAGATGCTTTTAGTGCTCATATGAGTGTAAATCTCTTGGAATATTCACTTCCATCCTTGTGTGGGAAAACTTGATACATTGGTGTAGCATTAACAAGATTTCATGAATCTCATATAACCAAGGCCTACCTAGAAGCATGTTGTATGATAATTCAAGATCAAGAACATGGAAAAGTGTATCATGGGTTAAAGGCCCAATGATAACTGGTAAACTAGTGGTGCCTTATGATCTCTTTCTTAATTATCATAAGATTTGATGGTTATTGTTTCTAGCTAATGATCTACCATTGTGTACCCAAGAAGCTTGATGAGCTTTAGAGACACTATGCTAAGGGTAGATCCATTGTCTATAAGGACACATTTCACCTTATGTTATCTAATACAAACTTTTATGTATAATGGGTTATTATGGAGCAGGCCAAGAGAAGACATATCACTTTGGTTTAATGTGACTTGTTGGGGTTGAGCTAGGTGTCCAACCAAAGCTTGAAAGTAATCAGGGGATATGTAACTATAAATAATGGATTGGGTATAAAAATTATTCAAGATGTTTTTGTGGATTATTGACATTCACAAAAAATCTAAAATAGAAATTTATGCTGATGGTTTTTTTAATTATTCCACAATATCAAACATCTTGTCTTAGTTAGTAGTGAATGGTTTATTTTGAGGCTGAACAGTTGGTTGTATGGTAGGCAAAGTTCTAAATGGTTATAAGCCTATGATAGTAATATTCAACCTTGAATTTATGATTGCATAATCAAGATTAAATACTAGACCATTATTGTTAACCAATATTGGGAATGGTGTGGGACTAGATAGAAAAGTCTCAATTATCGATGCACTTGCATGTGGTCATGTGGCAAGGATAATTTTGTTGATATAAGGTCTAAAAGGGGAAGTCCTAATTTTCTAGTTTTCATATATGCATTCCTAGGTTAAAGAAGGATTATCCATGTAATTTTTTGAATGTTATTGTTAAGTAATGGTTTAGACTGATTAGTGTTTGGTCTAGGATTAATGGAGATGGTATTAATGCTACCCCATATAATATGACCTACAACCCTATTGTAGTTATGTGCAACTACATGGTAGGTTTGTTGGTTGGTACCATTATAACCTTAGTTTTGTCTATTACTCTATTATTGTGGGTTATATTACTAATTTTATAGATTCTACTAGTTCAACCTTTAATTTTAATACTATTGATTTTGCTACTACACTAGCCATTATTGTTTTTTATTGTTATATTGTTGTTGATTATTATATCAAGGAAAGGGGTTTTGATAAATCCTAAGAGTTTGATTAGAAGTAGAAGAACCATTATCCAATTTGATCTCCCCATTATCCAATATATTATCAATTAAATGTTTGATTTAGACACATTTATATAGATTATGCCCATTGACCTGATGATAATCATAAAATTCATTTTCATGATACCAATCAGGATAAGGAATGCCTTATGGATAGTTATTTGGTATAGGCCAACTAATCAGATTAGCAGTAGCAAGATTGTGAAATAAAGACTCAATAGGTTCTCCTAGGTCACTAAAGACATAATGTGTAGGCATGGCTCTTATAGGAGGAGGGGTTTGTAATGATAAAATCTATTATATTTGTTGCATAGGTTTTAGTTGTGCTTGTAGCACCAGTTGAGTAGGATTAAGTTGAAAAGGTTTTATAGATGATGTTTACACCATTTACACATGATGGGATTTGGTTACTACATTTCCCACATCCTTCCTATTGTAGTTGAATTACTTCAGTCTTTCATGGTTATTGCCCTGTGTTGGTTGTTATGCATGCACTTGGATGGGATGTTGGTCATATCCTAAATTTGTACCTTGATTTTGATTAGTTGAATTAATTTTTTATGACTCCTTTATTTATGAGCACACTCTCAATCAATAAACATTTACAAATGATCTCCTTGAACATATGTGCACATTTTAGTTCCTAATGATAAGCTATCTCACTATGTAAATTTTTGGAAAACATAGTGGCTAATTATTTATGTAGTAAAATATGGCTAAAACAATTTATAAGGGCTTTCCACCACTGTAAATAACTTGTGAAATAGTCGTCGTATTTTTTCTTTGCTTGTGTTAAGTCTACTAATGAGATCTCATGCTTTAGATTATAGAAAAAAGCATTGCACAAACTTATCAAAAAGATTATCAAAATATATTACTAAATTTTTTGGTAGTTTCAAAAACCACTCCAAGGCTTGTCCAGCCAAGGTTCTTAGAAACAACAATAAAAGGTATATGCCATTGGTTGGCATGCAATGAAGAATTCAGTCAAATGAGCCTTAGGGTCCCCTTTCCATTTATATTTATCAAATTTTGGTGGTTTGTATGTTGGAGGAAATGGTATTTGTAAATACTCCATGTTGAATGGATAGGAATATATGTCATCCAATTTGAACTTTTTAGTTTGTTTACTAGCTTGAATGGTAGAAATTGCATCCTTCATCTATGACAATTCTTAGGATAGGAAACTAGAATGAATATTGTTTAAAGGGAGAATTTAGGTTTGGATAGATGGTTGGGAGGTCACAAGTGGAACACTTTGACTAAGGTATGATAGAGCTACTGGTTGGATACATTGGTTTAGTTGGGGAATGGACCAAGAATATGCATACATAGATTAGGATGTACTAGAAATTATACACTTAGTTGTGTGATATTCTGGTTTGGGTTGGTGATAAATGTTTGACTTCAAGGATTTTGTGGTTGGTATGGAGGGATATAACTATATTGTGCCTATTGTAGTTGAAAAGGGACATGCTACCGACTAATCTAACTTTCCTATTGAGTGGGAATTTGTGGACCAAGACGTTATCTCTAGATTTGGGGCACATTTTGAACCAACAGTTGTCTAGTAGGTACTTGAGAAACATGAGGATGTCCTTGTTACACAAATCCCTATGAGGAAGTAAAATTAGCTTATAAATTCAACATCTATCATTGACCAATATTTACACATTGTTGATTACTCATTGCTTGGTTTTGGATTAGCATATTAGTCTGTGACTAAAAAGGTATATTCCTCATTACTTGGTGAGGTGGAACATTTGTTTCCCCTAATTGAGGTGGAAATGTATTTGCCCTCTATTGTGTTGATACACTAGATTGTGCCTTATGTTGTGGAATAATACTCGTTACTTGTTGAGGAGGAGTATGATTTGTCACATTTTATCATTGAAGCATGATCTTATCCATTGTTTATTTACCTAATCCCATAAGTTGTATATTTAAGGAAGTAGTCAGTTAAGGTTGGGGTGTAGAAACTCCCACTCTCTAGTATTATTACCTATTCATAGGATTAATTATAGGCACATATTATTGGCTAGTTGTTTGTGCATTAGTACCACTTTGATCGAGACTAGATGTTGTTTATACATTATCTACTACATTTAGCTCACTATTCAATGTAGATTCCAAAGACACTTTTTCAATAATGGGCATATGCATCAAGTTATCTATTGAAATGGTTTGTACAAATGGGCTAGAATTTAGATTCTCTTGTCTAGTTAACTCTATAAATACTCCTATTGAAGGAACTAGGTCAATGAGAGGCTTACTTACCATGCTCATCTAGTTAAAATCATGTGCTAGATTTAGATATATTTTATATACTATCTGTATTTGGTTAAAGTGATCTTCCATGATGTTTTTGACTTGATTAGATATATTAGGATCTTGGTACGTTGTTTGGACTAGAGCCATAGGATTTATAAGATAATCCTATTGATCTTAAATGATATTATGGGGCACTCTCAATAGACTTGATAAATTTTCATGGTGGAAGTCTACTAGAAATTTGGCCCCTACCTTAATGGCTATAACCAAAATCTCATCTTTATTCTCTAAAAAATGTCACTCAAACAAAAATGGATCATATGTGGAATACATATTGGTAGAATATGATTATTGAAGTACTGGCTCATCCACTATAGGTATTGTATCTAGGTATTGTTTTATTTGCTCTTGGTCCTATTCTGAATAAGGTAGTGTGTTAAACAGATAGTTGGCTAATGGATCTTGGCTTTGTGTTCCTAATTGAGTATATAAGAGGAATAAGAATCCATCTCATAAGAAATATTATATTCATAGGGGGCTTTTACCATTTCTTCTTGTGCAACCACATTACTAATCCCTAGATAATATATGAGTCCACTATGAGTGTAGGAATGCATGTTGGGATTCATAGTCAATCTTTTGTGATAAAAGGTCAAAGAGTTATACATAATATAAAAAGGACAATGTCTAAAATAGATGATGTTCTAACTTGGTCTAGATTTTTGAAAAGGATAAATAGGTTTATGCAAATTTTTGTGAGGAACCAAGCTAGCGTGAAGTATCTAATGTTTCAATGTTAACACAAAGATAAGAAAGTAAATGGTCCTAAAAATCAAAATGCCAAACTTTAATGTCTAAGTGTTTCAAATCAATCTAATCTAGTAATTTAAAAGTTGCTAGGTCTTTTGGCCAAATGTGGTGTCAAAATCTAGGCTCAAACAAGGCATGTGCTAGGACTCTTGGCCAAACAACATTAAAAGGTAGACTTTACAATAGATGAATTTTTTTTCTAATATATTTGAAACACTTCTAACAAACACTAGACATTTGATTCTTGGACATGAACTTGATCAACTACATATAAGGTATGAAATAAAAATCACTTTATAAATACTTTATTCTCTCACAAAAAAGGTATAAAACTTAGTTATTTTGACAAACAAGTTAGACAAAGGTGATCTGTATAAATGTTCTTTAGACAAAGGATCACAGAAAGTATACTTAGATTGGTCTAAAAATGTGGGAACAAATTTGAAACTCCATTCAAGAAGGTCTATGAAATAATATTCAAAATGTTTTGGGTAGCGTAACAATGCTATACTACCTAATAAGGTGTGATAAAAAGGTTTGTTTAAAAAACTCTCTATGGCAAAGATGCTTTCCTAAAATTCTGATATCACAACACAACCTTTTTTGACTCAAAATGTTGTGGTGCATAGACTTAAAGTGTGATTATTTACCATAAAATGGCTTAAGTCTATCAAATTTTGATGATTATGAGTCTTAAATGACCTTTAACCCAAATTTGAAAGTAAACCTAAGTTCCCTCAGCTTTAGTACAAATGGCAAACCCACTTAACACATCAACCTTATGAACTTATAAAGGTGAAATTCCAAATTTGGGTAATAAGTGAAGGACTTTAAACAACTTTGGTAAAGGTCTATAATCAATTATGTAGCATAACTATGCCAAAGTGGATGATATGAATCTCAAGATTTTGATGAACTTTTGAACAAGGAAAATCAATGATCTCATGCCAGTAGCATAACCCCTCTTTATTCAAAGGAAAATTTAGACTATGTGTTTGTTTTGGATTGTTTGTTTACACCAAGTTTTGACTCCAAAAAATAATTTAATCTAGGACAAGACCATCTAATTAACCATTATTAGATCCTAAACTAACAAGGTTACTTGGTATTATTGGAATCCATTAATACGTCATTTGGGAGGATTTTAAGTGTTCACCCAAATGTAAATGTGCATTATATAGTAGGGTTTTTACACCCCACTTCTCTCAAATGATAGTAATGTGACATGGACCTTATGGTTCACCTTGCACCAATAGGGACTTATCTAAGATCTAACAAGTTTCTAAATGATCTAGGGGAATCAGTTGCACAATGAATTTCATGTAAAACAATGTAAAATAAAAGCACATATGTTGGGTCTGTATCACTTGGCTTGTTGTAAAAAGGTCTAACCCTTTTTTCAACCACTACATCTTACTATTTTCTTAGTGTATTGCGATGTCCAAAGTGCCACTATGTCCCACGTGCAACTTGAAAGGAGCCAAATTAAGTCAATGTTGGGAGAAGAAACCCTAGGTCAAAGCTTCCGTAAAGAACTTGTAGGAGGTGATGAAGTCCCCCTTGAAAGCCAAATAAAAAATTAAGAAAGCATGAAAGTACAAAGACTTTAGGGTGATTTTCAAGGTCACCCAAACTTTGATGATTTTTTGGGGAGTACTTTAGATGACTTTCTTTTTAAGCCTTGGACTAGTCTATTTGTGATAGGAATGGCACTTTTGATTATAAGGGTTCCTTATAGGGGGGAAATGGAAGAGCATACATGCAACATTCCTCTTTTTTCCAAACATAAATTTGATTAAACAACTATTACAAACAAGAATTGACAAGTGTGTTCAATTTTAAACCCAAAATGAAAGATTTGGTGGTGTTTTTTAAAACCCTTGGTCTTAGTTGCAAACATTGAAAACATTCACCAAAACATCAAGTCCTTTGTTAAATGCCAAAACAAGGTTTTGAATTGATTTTTAAGCATGTAAAGGTGATTTAAACATGTTTTGAACAAATATAAATCTTGGTCTTGTAGCAAAAATGTTAGCATGTCCTTTAGCTTTGAAGCTTTATTTGGTTTGAAATAATGAACTTTAGAAAAATATCTCTAGAGTCTATGTTTTTGGAAAAACACAATAATCGATGTTAGTTATATATACCTGACGATAGTTACTTTGGCTAATCGATGTTGGTTAAGCCATGTAACTGATGTTGGTTATTATGTAAAACTATGGAAACAAAAATAACAAAATAAAGTTAGAAAATAAATTTACAAGAGTTTTAAGGGTCCAAATAAATATTTTAGAGTTGAAAATGATCTTCTTTAGGTGTGAGATGCATCGAGTCCCATCGGGTGTGCCATATGTGATCTAGGAATTAGACTCAAGAGAGGATGGATAATATGGTGTTAGTTCCAAAATGAAAAAAAAATGATAAAAACAAACTAATAACATAACATCTCTAGGCCTAGACACTAGGGAGAGCTTGGTAACAAAAAATGATAAACAAATATAAAAAGTATGGAATAAAACCCAAGAATTCCTTCACCTTCCTTGGATGCTATAAATGCCTTTGTAGTAGTGGCTTACTTGGATTGTGCTCAGGAAGTCCTTGGAAATGGAAGCTTGGCTACCTCCATCTCTCCTTGGCACCTTTGGCTTATGGTTTGGCTTGGCTTGGAATCAATTTGGCATGTTAACACTAATTGCTTAAAGCTTTGTAATCACTTCTACATTATAAATTTTCATTATCAAGTCTTTTGAAGATATTTGAGCATAATAACTTTTCACCAAAATAGATTATAAATGATGTTCATGGCCTCCCTATTTATATATTTTTACAAATGTCTAGAATCAACTAGAACCATCCATCCAGAGATTTAGATGTGTAGTTGAGGATTAATTCAATTTTTGGAATTAAGTTTATAATTATCCTCATCATGACATTGGAAAAAGGGTAAATTAAGATGCATGAATCTTGATATTTTTGGCATTTATGGCCTATGGAGGGCTTTGATGAGGCATGGGAGGCATGAATCCTGATATTTGTGGCATTTATGGCCTAGGGATGTCTTCTCAAGAAATGAGGTCACCTGATGATGTAGATATTCAATATTCATTTCCAAAAATAAGTTTTCAACATGTTTCCATGGAATTATTAATTAGGCCTTGATTTGGATTAATTGTCTCTTGATCATTTTTAAGCACTTTGTGCACAAATTACTCACATTGATCAGAAAGCCTTCTTATTGGTCTAAAATTCAACAAGATTGGAATTGGAAGGTAATGTTAGATGCGTTGGAACCATATTCCCATTTAGGATGTTACCAATAATAAATAATAAAGGTACATGTCTTATGAAAGAGGTTTGATAAAAAAGAGCAATCCCAAGCACCTAGGTGCAAAATTAGCATTTTGAGTCAAACTAATTTGATCAAATTTAGCTAGATCATAAATGAAATTGTCCCATTTAGAGATACCCTAGCCAAAATCAAAATTTGAATATGTTAGTTTCACATCTTTTAGCATGTTTTAGCATTTTTAATCCAAATTGTGTGTTTTGAGTGGAAATTGACCAAAAGCCCAATTGGAGGTTATTCATGGCCAAATTTAGGTGTCTACAACTATTAGTGATGTTATTTGGATACCATATAAATGTTAGTCTAGATATCCAAATAAAATTTTACAACTAAGTCAAATTCACGTTAGTTGTTGGCTACATAATTATTGTATGAATGTGTATGATTAACTAATGAAATAATTTGGGTTGTGTTAGGATGTGAACCTATATATGTGAGGTGTAGGTGAGGAGTACATGAGCTCTAGTAAGAATATGAAATAAAAGGAGTAATTGATAGTGGATATAGAACTAATTCCCATTTATTAGAGGGATATAGAGATATAGATCCTATATTTAGATGTCTCGGGGTGTAAAAGTATGTACATAGCATGGTCAAGACACCATAGATGGACTCCACTATTCCCAGAGGGATGATTTTTTTCCTTTATGATATTCTATAGCATGGGCATATAAGGGTAGATGGAGGTATGCATATTATTATATTACACTTCATATTTGATAATTTTGTACATCTTTTATGATTTGAATGAAATGTGTTGCTAAATGACTAATGCACATTTGGTTTCATGCTAGTGTAGGTGATTAGGATTATTAGATGGATATGATTGATTCAACACTATCTGAGATTATAAAACATATTCTTGATGATTCCATGGAGGATGGATTGATTGAGTTAGCTACACTAGTTGATATTATACACATGCCTTTATTTAATTGATTAATTATTTTCACTATGGCATATGTGTGAATGACCACATAAAGAGATGATCTAACAATTAAACTGGGTAAGAGAGATATTCCCTAACCTGATCTTATGGGCATACTAGGTCATAGGCTACTAGACAAGTGCATTCAACTCTAAAAAGATCATGTAGATATAAAGGTATGGGTGATAGTGTATGAGGATAGAGATAAGAGACATACATCACACTCCATGATTCAAGGTGATTTTGGGGCCAAGAGTTCTAGGTCTCATATGGCTAGTGTTAAAGAGGATAGTGATGAGGTAGGTCTTGTGGACCATAATCCCATTATATATTGATATATGTATTACATCATTATATACAAAATTTTAGTTATATATATATATATATATATATATGTATATATATATATATGTATATATATGTATATATGTATATATATATATATATATATATGTATATTTAACATCTTTGTATTTCGATAATTGTATGTGATTATAACATTGTAAATGTTTGAAGAGATAGATGATTGATGTTTGTTAATTGCATATGTTACAATGTTATTAATGTGAATCTATAATTTATTAACTATGAATGATGTAGAAACTAATTAAACTTATACAAATCATTTGTCCACCTCAAAGGAAAAAGTAAGTATGAATGATATTGTTTATTCTATGTAGGAATTTATGTATGATTGGTTGAAAACATATTGATTGTATTTTTAATTGTGACTATTGGCTGAGTTGAATTTTATTGTGTCACCACACTATTGTAAGTTGTTCTAATACTCTATATTATATACTACTTTTATTGAGTCTTTGGTGTAATATATTTTGCATAACTAGGTGTTAAAAAAACCTCATTAGTCACATGATGAGTAAACATTGATTCCTTAGCAAGAATGTGTTAGCATAAATTGGTCCTAAAATAATGAGATCTAGGAGAATGAGGATAAAGAGACCTAAATTTCCCCTTTTCAAATGTTATAATTCCTTTATCAAAATATTATTTAATTTGATCTCTAAGTAAACAATAATCATTATCCCAAGGACTATTGATGTAATGATAATTACAATATGGTAATTTCTTGGATTTATACAGGTGATATCATGGATGATAATGATTAGGAGGAAGGGTGATCATCCTAATGTCCAATAGTCTCAATAAAACATCATGATTCCTATCTATGAATGAATCAAATTATATAGACTCATTCTTGGTATATTATGTTTTGATCACTATATGAGTTGGTATGTAGACTAATTATTTACCTTTGCTTATTAATCTCACTTGTATTTTTTCTCCACTTTTTCATTTAGAAGAGGTGTTTTAGGTTCTTGAACCAAATTGATGATTTTTATGGTAATGTATCTAGATCAAAGTTTGCCTGTATATTGACCTTGACCAATCCCATTTGCTTTTCTAATGCCATAGCTGTATGACAAAGATGTTGAAATGAATTAGTTCTTTGATATAACAACATTCCCTTAAGAGAAAATACAAGGCCTCTAGAGAATATATATTGTATTTCCAAATTTTTAGGTTTATATATTAACCAAGCTTCATGACTTAGTATTTAATTGCTGCTTGGATCTGAGTGGCCATTATATAATGAAGGTATTTTCTTATATGTGACTCTAGGTCCCTTGTTCAAAATGGAATGTATAAGAAATACCTCTTTTAACTCATCATATGTATGTAATGATCCTCTAGGGAGTGAATCATGAAACCTAGTTAATGATTTATCCTATAAGATCATGAGAAATAATTTTAATAGTATCAAACTACCATTACACCCATCCATACCTTTCCTATAGGGTTTTCATGCATAGCATTATAATCAAACCAAGAGCATTAGGCCTTAATTTCAAAAGCAATTTGATGTAATTTGTGTTTTCAATCACCCATGAGATGTATCAAAGAAATAACTTCTTATGAAGGCACATTTGAAGTATGGGTCTCATTTAATGGTTGTATTTTGTTATTTATCTTATCTATTGGTACTCTAATTTTATTAACTCTATAAGGCCTGATAGGTTGGGTAATATCACCCTTTGGAAAAATGATAGCATTAAAATAAACCCACGAGTAGTAATCCTTATTTTCCAAAGTAAGTTTATGTACTTTGTGTTGTAAATCACCCATGACATGCATCAAATAAATAACTTATTTTAAAGGCACATTTGAACTAATGGATTCATTTAAGGGTTGTATTTGATTATTTGTCTTCTCCATTGGTACAATATTTTACTTAACTTCATGAGGCATGATGGGTTAGGTCATCTTACTCTTTGGAGAAGTGATAGCATGGAATAGTGAGGTGGAAGGTAGTTATCAAGCTCTTAAGGATTAGGATGAGGAATAGATTCTACTTTAGTATAGGTGGGATTAAGATCTCGATTGGTTCTTAGCATAGTATTAGTTTGTAAAGGCATATTACATTTTATTGGGATTGAAGTAATATGTTTAATATTATTAACAATTGAAATAACATATGCACCTAACTTTTTTTAAAAATAAAACTAGGAACATCAACATATGTTTCAATAATATTGTCACTAGGCACATCATCATTTATTTTGTCATCTAACTTGAGATATTTGATAACATTAGAAATGGGTAAAGAAAAAATAATACTAGGTGTATTTGAAATATTTTAATCTTCATTATATGCATACTAATTATCATCATTTAGCTTTTCATCACAATCATAATCCTGGACACTTGAAGAATCAACATTTGAACTAGGCACACTTTCACATTCACTAGGGGATGTGAGAAATCAATTTAAATTATCACTATCATGTAAAGTGTCATCACATAAATGGGAAATGAAATATTTGGATTTATTATCTATAATTGGATTAAAAATTGTATTTTGGTGAGAGAGACAAAACTATTGTAAGGAGTTCAAGCAAAAATTGATAACTAGTAGCTTGGGGGTTAGTAGTAAAGTAGATAGGATAAGATTACTAGAATGGATGAAATGATTATTAGTAATAAATTTATTATGGATTTAAATTGATATAGGCTACTCACCAATAGTATAATTGGCAAGAGTCATATATTACTAGTTGCCAAGGTGGTGAGTGAATACATATAGGAGTGAGATATATATGGTATTAAAAGTTTCAAGATTTTATTCTATAAGGAATAAATGGTTTTTTTGCTCAAATTTATGGATTTAAAGATATTATAGATTCAATATATAGGTATAAATAGTTAATTATTACATTAATAATACCTTAATATTGTGGCATACACAAAAAGTGTCATTATGAGCTACTTTGTAAGAGGTTTTATTCATTTGTAGTATTTTAAGAATTTGACAACTTGAGATTTGAGTGTGTCAAATATGCTATGAGGAAAGAAATAAATTTGACAAGGTATGATGAGGTAGAGGCTCTTATCCATGTGGATGAGGAGGTGAAATTGGTAAATAACTTAAATTGATTTGATTGATTTCTATGAAAATTATGTTTATTTTAGTTATTGTCAAATTTTGGGACATGCATTGTGATTTTCACCATAAAACACTCTTGTCCCTCATACGGTGATTGTTTATGCCTAAAAATCTCTCTCAGCAAACAATATTCCTATGGGAATATTTTACAGATGTGGGATGAATTTGTGGTCTATAAAGCAACCTCTAAGATTTAAGAAATTGGTTCTTCAAACTAACTGCGAGTGAAAATGGGAAGAGAGAAATATAAATAACATTGGAATAAATATAACTAAGTAAATCACTAATATATTAATGTATTCACTCCTAAAATTTCATAAAATAACTTATACCTCTGAACCTCACAGATAAGTAAAAGAGCATGTGCATGATTTAAATCCTCTAATAAAAACAAAAGCTAGCACTATAGAAACAAAGAATGGAAATAATGAATAGAAATGATTTCCACTTTGTTTGACATAGAAAACTATTTATTCTTCATTTATGGGGGATAACAAGATACAAAAGGCCAAAAGGCACAATATAAAATATTAGATCCTTCCCATGAGGGGCCCCTATTAAGGTCTTATAATGAAAATAGTAACTATTGTTACTTCTATTGAAAACTAAAACTATTACACAAAATTGCTGCTCTAATAATACTAAAAATAATTAATAAAATACCATGTCCCACCAAAAGTAATGAGCCCTGAATATATTGGCACAAAAGCCTCACGAGGAAGTCACGCCTAGAACTAGGCACTTGCTCTCATGATGAGGTTGTTGCAATTGACTAAGGAGCTCCGACATGAGTGTAGTTGGTCCTTAAAATCCCAAATATGGAACAAATAAAATTTCTTATGAGGACCATGATGCTTAGAATAAGTGTGGTGGTGACGTGTTTCTACCTCTAGAACTAATTCTAGAATGAATGCTAGGAAGGAGGGACCCACTTCTCTCATCTAGTGGCACTACTTGAACATCTATCAAGAATTTTGTTGCTTTAGATAAGTGTTATGATGCCACATGGAAGGTTCACTTCCTTCTAATTATAACTACATGGTGGGCCTCATTTACAACATCATCAAGTAATCACATAATGTATAGCCCTGATAAAAGAAACCCTTAGTCCTGAGGAGTGTCATGATGGCACATCATGAACTATGCTTCCTTTGTGGTGTAATGACATGGTGGGCCCCACCTATTACCTCATCAACTAATGGTACTACTTAAAGATCTATAAAAAATAAACCTACCTTAGATGAGCACTGGGATGCCATGTGGGAATAGTAGAAGGAAGCTGAGACTTAGCTAATTATAAGAAAAAGGACCTAAGGAAAAAAGGAGGCCAAAAAGAAACTACCAAACTCACCAAAGACATCTGATATTAAAAGTTAACTAGTCCAAAACCTCAAAAATATGGATCATGATCCATAGTTCATAGTGACTTGTAGGGGAGTTTTCTTGAGGATGGAACCCAAAATTTATTATTTCCTGAACCAATTGAAGTAAAACTGTAAAAAGGATAAAGTTAAAAAAACTCAGAAATTTTAAAGAGCCACCTCAAAAGGAATCTAATCTTCCTCCTTCAACTGATTCTTCTTCTTCAAATCCTCGAAGGCCCTATCCAAATCAATGATCTCCTTGAAGGAGATGCTAATGAAGGCTTGAACCACTACCATAATTTGAAAATCCAACTAGGTGAGAGGCCATAAAATGGTCTCCACCTTGGAGACACTTGGCACTTAAACAAAAGCCATAAAGATAGTCTGGTCATTATTATTATTTTATAGCAACTCTTTTATTTTATCCTCTTAGAGAATGGTTTTTTCTACAAGGAATGGGCAAGGGGGTCCTGATTGGACTAGTTATTTGATGTGCCCCTTCATATCCCAAACCACCTTCTCTAAAGAGTCTAAAAATGCCTTGTATTTTGATGTTACCTTATTGTAGCTCATAAACTCATTCACCTTCACCACTTCTTGTCTTCGATTGACTGCCCCTATTGAATGTAACATCCTATCCATCATGATGTATAAAGTATGGATGATGGACTATGAATATTGAAACTTAGGGGACACCAAGGCTATAACTTGGTCTACAAAGTCACTCACCTTGGAGTTTAGCCTTTGTGAGTTTGTGATGAATATGAGTGCTCGATTAAATTTTATGAAAGAAATATTTATCCTCTCCCAATAGGATACATATAATTTCTAGACCATGGGGAGGATACATAGTCTTAGAGTAGGTGGTGAGGTCATTCTTCAGTTGTTTTATTTCTTGGTCCTTGGCTGAGGACTCCTACTATATTTGATGTTGTAATTGTTACTATGCACTTGTAGAATACAAAAAAATTCTCATGGGTCTATGTGAGATCTATTTATTTCTCATGTAACTTATTATACATATCATGATTTTGTTTCTTTAGACCATCTATTTTAGTATTAGTTTAGGTACTTGAATTCATAGTGTAGACATCCAATTCCTAACATCATTTGTGTTAAAATTGTCAACCTTACTCAAATTGCACTCAAATGCACATTTTAGGTCAAAATCCATAAAAATACATAAATGGTTTGAATTTGTCACTTAAAAGTGCCAGTTTAGGTCAAAGTATCCCTAAATAGGGAAATACATTTTATGGGCCAGCTAACTTTGATCAGATCATTTTGAGTCAAAATAAAAATTTCACCATTTAGTGCTCTAGATCACTCTTTTATTCGAATTCACTGGTACATATTATGCACCTTTGTTATTTGGTGTTGGCAACATCCTAAATGGTAATACAGCTCTAATGCATCTAACATCGCCTTCCATTTCCTCTCTAGTCAAATTATGACCAAGTAATATGACTTTTTGACCATTTTGATTAATTGAGGGCTAATTTTCAAATAATTACACAAATGTTGATTATCCTTATTTTAGGCTAATTAATCCAAATAAATAGCTTAAGTGGATTTTCTATGAGAGTTGTTGAATATTTATTTTTTAAAATTGATTCCTATTAACTGCATCATTAGGTGATGTCATTTATTGGGAAGACACCCTTAGGCCATAAATGCCACAAATATCAAGATTATGGGTCACCCATGCCTAGTTAATGCATCCCATGCCTCTTCAATTCCCCTTATTCCAAGGTCATGATGAAGATAATTATGGATTTAATTCCAAATATTGGGATTATCCATGGCCACACATCTCAATCTTGAGATGGATGGTCATGGTTGATCTTGACCAATTTAAAAAATCTATAAATAGAGAGGTCATGGACATGAATTTTAGGCTTAAATATTAAAAATTTATAATGTTAAATTATTTCTAAAATATTTTGCATTTGATCATTGATTTTGTTTTCAAGTTTCATTAATAGGCTAGTTTAGTGATTTGTAATCATGATCTTAGGTTTTATGGAGTGTTCTTGAGACATTGGAGGAGTTTTCCACCATTTTTGACAAAGATAAGGATGCTTAATCAAGGGAGAACATGATTATGAGCCACCTGGGTATGGTGAATCCATTTGGTAAGGTAATATGATGTTACTTTCTTTCATTTATTTCTTGCTATCCTTTGTAAATCCTATAAGAATAGATAGGCTTAGTTAGCTGGTTCTTTATGCATTTTTCATTATTTATGGACTAATGTTTGACTAAATTTATTTGTAATCATCTATACATCTTGGCATGCCCAGTGGGACTAGACACATCTCACCCTTGAAGAATATCATTTTACAACTTTAAAGTATTCACTTAGACCCTTAAAACTCTTAAAAATTGATTTTATAACTTTATTTTGCCATTTTTGTTTGCCATAGTTTTACACAGTAACCAATGTTGGCTAGTAATATTGACATTAGTTATATATCTTAACCAACATTGATGAGCAAAACTAATGTCGTACCTATCATTAGTCACATTAGTATAACTGATGTCGATTAGATAATTGACATCGGTTAGAAAATGTAACCATTATCAGTTATATAAACTGATGTCGATCACTATGTTTTTCTTAAAACATAGACCCAAGAGCTCTTTTTCTAATTTTTATTATTTCAATCTAGAAAGAGCTTCAAAGCTAAAGGACATGCTAACATTTTTGCTATAGGACCAAGCTTGACATTTCTTATAAACATGTTTTAAATCACCTTTTACATGTTTAAAAATAAATTAGGAACTTTGTTTTGGTGTTTAATGAAAAATTTAGATGCTCAGATGAATGTTTTCAAAACTCCCAATCTTAAGACCAAGGGGTCAAATGAATACCACCAAATCTTTCATTTGGGCTTAAAATTGAACACACTTATCAATTTTTATTTTTAATAGTTGTTTAATTGGATTTTTTATGGTAAAAAAAGGAATGTTGCATGTATGCTCTTCCATTTGTCCCCTTTATGGAACCCTTGGAATCAAAAACACCATTCCTATTACAAGTAGCCTAGTCCAATGCTTAGAAATAAAATCATCTAAATCACTCCCCAAAAACTCATAAAAGTTTTGGTAACCTTGAAAACAACCCTAATGTCTTTCTATTTTATGCTTTCTTTATTTTTATGTAAATTTAGCTTGTGAGGGGGACATCATTGCCTCCCATGAGTTCTTTAGGGAAGCTTTAACCTAGGGTTTCATCTCTCAACATTGACTTCATTTGGCTCATAAATGGAATTGCATATGGGATGTATCTACATTTGGACATCACACTACACTAAGTGAATAATAGGGTGTAGTGGTTATAAAAAGGACTAGACCTTTTCAAATCTAGCCAATGATACAATCACCTAATTTACATGCTTGTATTTTGCATCATTTGATGTGAAGGTCATTTTAGAGTTGATTCCCCTAGAATTATCAAAACCTTTCTACTTTAGTAGACCCCACTCTGCCATACCTTTTTAATTTAGACTTAAGATGTTTTCTTTTTGCCATTAGCTTACTTGGTCTTGATTTGTGTCTAAATCTACTTGTTAACCAAATGAACTTGACCAAAACACATTCTTCTCAATTTCCTTGAGAAAGGGAGGTGTTATGTTGTCTAATTAGAAAATTCACCTTTTCCTTGTTCAAATTGTTATCAAAAAATTTGTGTGATGTCATCCACTTTGGCACAGTCATGTTGCCCAATTGAATCTATATCATTTACCCAATTTGTTTAAATCCTTTATTTATAATCCACATTCAAAATTGAACATTATTTAGTTCTAAGGGTTGGTGTTTCAAAGTGGATTTGCCATTTGTTCACTAAGCTTATTTTAACTTGGTTTCAATTTTTCATTTAGATTAAAGGTCATTTATTAAGACTCAAAATCACATTATCATCTTGGTGGACTCAATTCATCTTGCATATCACTCACGCTTTGAGTCCTAGAACATATTTTATCCTACTAGAATCATGTGGTGATGTTGTGCTACCTATTTGGTCCTAGTTTTATACTTAGTGATTTGCGTATGTTTTTACATATTGAGTTGCTTAGTCCATTTTGTCTTCTTCATAATCTAGAGAGCTTTCCTCTAAAATTCTAGAGTCAACTTGTCAAAGTTGAAATAGATTTTATAGTATGGGTGTATCACAAAGATATAGGCTTTAGTGTACTAGTTTTCACTATGGGTCTTTGTGTTACCTTACCCTCTTTTGAACTATACAATTTCAACCTTACCAAAGGTTGAGCAAACTCATGAACCAAATCTTCTAAATTGTGTGTGGTTTCAAAAAATCTTCCCTTATAGTCTCACTGGTACCCTGGTTATTTGTTTAAAAGAGAGCCAAAGCATACTTTGTTTGGTTGCCAAACATTGGTACAAAGTTATTCAAACACACAAAATAGCTCTTTTGGACATGACTCAAATGTTTACTCATAGTGGGGCCTCTTATGGCCTTAGTTATGAAGATAATTAGTTTTATGATGGTCAAGATAACCCCATTATTTTTTTATGATATCCCCACAATAGTAGGATCTGAAGATGATTACAATGAATATCAACCCTAAGAAGATCAAGATGAATCTCTTCTTAGATTGATAGAATTAGGTGTTAGACTACCTTCTAAATTTCCTATAGAACAATTACATACCTTAGTTAGAGAAGGAGAACAATAATGACAAGAGCAAGCTTTTGCTCAAATAGACATACGTTCTTCCTCTAACAAAGGAAAGGAAATATAAATAGAGTTAAAACCCATAAATCTAAATATTCTAGCTAAGGTCAAGATAATAAGTCAATGATATGCAGATCAACTTGTCATAGACTTCACTGACTCCCTAGTTGCCACTTTAATTCACAATAATGCTTCGGCATAATAGGGAAATGTGGTTGAAAGTATGCAATAAATATTGGATGAGGACATTACCATAGTGGATCAAGGTAATCTAAATGAATAGTTAAAGGCACAAGAGACCCTAAAAAGTGTTTCATTTGACATGGAACATACATTATTTAATCATCAAGAACATCTTGTCACTATACAAACTCAAAAACCTAAACATTCAGTTTGAAATGAGGAAATCCCTCATGACAATTTGGCTAGTTCTTTTCAACCAACCTAAAAATTGGTAAAAAAACATAGAAATTTATAAAATCAACAAAGTACAAAACTACCAAATTTAGGGAACATTTTACAATCTAAGAATCAATGGTCTATGTTCTCAACTCAAGGAGAAAATCAAAATGAAGTCATAGATTGAAATGTATACACTCCTTGTAGATCCACACAAAATTAGGGGAACATTCAATCCCATCAACAATAAAACCAGGGGCACATTCCACCCCAACAACATCTTATTCAATCCAAAAATACACCAAGCATGCAAGAGTGGAATTCTATGAAGGAAAATTTTCAAAGATTGGAGACAAATAAGAGATTCAAAAAGTAAAAATTTGATGAGATATTCCCATATATATTTGATTTATCTATTCTCCAAAACCCCTTTCCACCTCATTTAAAGGTACCCAAATTTGACAAGTATAAAGGAAGAAGAGATCCATGCAAGCATGTACAGGTATTCTTCATTTTATGCCAAGAGGCTACTTATAGTAGAGAGTACTTACTATGATTATTTTCACAAACATTAGCAGGACAAGATCTTGATTGTCTACTTAAACTACCCAAGGGATCAATTACGGATTAGAATGAATTATCAAAAAAGTTGGTTAATGATTTCTCATAAAACATAGAACATGAATTAACCATTTTTGACTTATGCAAATCCAAATAGCATGATGGTGAAAAAATTTCTACATATCTACAAAAGTGGAGAGCATTGGCAGGCCACTTTCAACATAACTTGTTAGACAAATAATTGCATGATATCTTTGCACGTAATTTACAACCTGAAGTTCCACATAATCTATTGTTAGCTTGTGATAACTCATTTGAAAAAAATACTGACAAAGGAGTGTAGATTGAGAAGGATCTTCTTCCTTAGGGCCATGTTAATATTTTTGTGCAAGGTCAAGCATCTAATCAGACTAAATCAATGGCTCAAATAGTTATGTGGGATAAACCTAAAGGCTTTAGAAAAAATAAGAACATAGTTGGAAATGGGGTCACTAAAACAAGACATGTATAAATGGTATAGGCTATACCTCCTCTGAATCTACAATTAAATCCCTCAAATCCACTACCTACTTTGCGAAGACAACCTTCATGAAGGACATTTCATAACAATTTTAGAGTCTTTAGGAAGTTAGGAAAATCAGTTGAAATAGTGTTATAAAAGCTCCTTATAGCTAATTTAATTGTATGGCCAGTATCAAGGCCATTTTCTCAAGATCAACCACAACCATATTGGTATAAAGAGAATGAATGTGTAACTTTCATCATGTATTTGGTCATGGTGCATATCATTGCATTCAAGTGTGACATATTATTGAGGACTTTATTGAAAGTGGTGAACTAGAAATTAAGTTAGCCCCTAATCAAGACACAAATTAGGATATGGTAATCTATAAATACCCCTTTCCTTGACATGATCCACCACCGCCAAGAAACAATCAAAGTGGTCACAACCAAGGATAGAGGAAAAATTAGAACCAATAACAAGGTCAGAATTTTAATGAACATAATTGAGATCATAATGCCCACTCTAATAATGTGGCTTATAAAAACATACCTTATGACTATAATAATACCATGGGATGTATTTTTGCAACCCACATTGCCACTGTTACTATAAAATGACATGGCCAATCTTGTGTTCCTCATAACATGAGACCCATCATTATAGGGCTAGTACCCAATCCCCTAGTAATACCATGTCTGGTTCACATCATCATGTTGATAATTAATTTGCATAGGTTATTAATTATGAACAATAATACCTTTATTTTAATTTTAAAGGCTCCTGACTAACCCAAAATTGTAGTGACATAGATAGATACCCACAAGTCACCATCTAAGGCACTTTGCCTTCCTCTTCTAATTATAATAACTCCTTGCCACTCTAGGTTGTGTAGTCATAACTAGATGCCCAGAAGTTACCATCTAGGGCCCTTTACCCACTTCTTCCATAAACATGATGTGAACATTATGCTAATGGTTCCAAATTTGAATACTATCCCAAAAAAGACTAAACTAGTTCAATCCACAATTCAAAGGCCTTATAGTCTAATGGATCAATCAGATAAAACCCCTGCACAAATTTCTATATTAGAACTCTTGCAGACATATGATGTCTATAAAACCATCTTTAACAAAAAATTTCAAGAGTCTATTATGCCTAATAATATAAACCTTGATCAATTCCAGAACCTAGTTGGACACTTGTCTTCATTTTGTAAAATCACATTTGATCAAAAAGACATCTCCACCATTGACCCAAACTACAATAACCCACTATACATTGAGATAATCATTTCAAATCATAAGATCAAGTGGGTTCTTATAGATAATGTTTCATGTTTGAACATCATATATCTTAAATTGTATGATGATTGGGCTACATGGATAAAGAAATTCATTGAGAAACTATTACAATCAAGGCTTATGATAATAATGAAAGGGAGTCATCTAGTATAATTTGGTTTCTAGTCATGGTTGGGTCTATTTATCATCACACATTATTCCATATTATGGATACTGAGCTTCCTTATAACATACTTCTTAGTCATCCTTAGATCCATGAAGTATAGGTAGTTCCATCTACTCTTCACCAATGCCTTTAGTTTCCCCATGATGGGATCGAGGTTACTATTCCCATTGATCAGTAGCCATATCAATACTACAAACATCTTGAAGTAGAGTTCCATAATTATAATTATTTCCTAGGTTATAAATTCATTTCAAATTATAAAAAATCCATCATTTCTCATCCATTTACATCTAATCATATATAACATGGTAATCTAGCCTCCATTTTAACTAATATATTTCTTATAGCTCTAGCCAAGAAGGTTATTATTAAATATGTAGGCATTTCCATGTACCTTCTAAAATAAGTCTTCCATATTTCAAAATTACCAAAATCACCTAAGACATTTGGTAACCCTCAAACTTCCCAAACTCCTAAAAAATTGATCAAATTTGGCAACCAAAGAAGAAACAGACAAAACCTCCTATGGTTTTGGTACTTGTAATTGCACCAAAGAAAGATTGAGAGGATTTTACCAAGGGAGATTGGTTATATTTTGAAGGCCTTGATGATTATTTTTAGAATATAAAATATGTTATCCCTAAAAATATAATGGATCATCTTGACTATATAGGGAAAGGCCTTGGCCCATAGGCACAAGGACTTTTAGAAACCTTATCAGCTAGAGTTATCAATTGGAATGATGGTCTTGGATTTAAACAACTAGAGGATGACCTCATGAAATTTAATAGTGACTCTTTCAAGGTGATAATAAAAAGACTCATATCATTGAAATAATGTCTCATTATAGCCTTTTTGATGAGCTTGTTGACTCATATTTGTTTGATTCAAATGCCATATTAACCATAATGCATATTGGAGCTTCCCATCTTGAATCAAAAACTTGTCCTAGTGGTGCTTCCCTTCCTAAAGCAAGGAATTATATATTTATGATTAATGTTTCCCATCTTGAAGCAAACCCTCACTATAACTTATGCCTTTGCCATCCTATATAGATTGGGATCAACAAAATTTTATCATATGCCTCTATGAGTTTCAAAATGAAGAATCAATTGAATAATATATGGGCCTATGAGATTCATTTCCCATTAGTGATCATAAGTAGGGTTTTGATTTTTCATTAAATTCTTATACCTACTTTAGAGAATTGGCAAATTTTTTTGGTCATAATAAAGAAAAAACATCGATATCTTTAGGTGAAAACCTCTTTGAGGCACTTATCAATCAGGTAAAAAGTAAAGAAAAAGACAAGCCTAAAAACCTATTTTAGGAACTCCCAGGTGGGAAAGTTTGCTCATCTCCTCAGGATGTAGAAAGCCCATCGAGCTAGTAAAAGCATATATTTAGAACAAAATCAAATATTTGAGCATCTTGCTCTTGAATTTTTAGAGGTTTTTGCCAATTGGACTTTACCTAAGAAGGCAAGATTCTTCATATTATCTAGATCTTTGGGAGGAAAAACAAGAAGATATAGAAAAGTAAAATGATCATGACCATATATTACCTATAATTCTAGAAAATAGATCCACGCTCCTTATGAAAAGCATAACATATGTGAATTTAGGAACCCATGAGGATCCCAAAATGGTTTATATTTTAGCTTTTTGTACTAAAGTAAAATGTGAACATATCATATCCATTATTAAGGATTATATAGACATATTTGCTTGGGAATAATCTAACATGCCAATCTTGGACCCAGATTTAGTTGTGTATCTTCTTATTTTTCACCTTGGTGATAAACCAATCAAGCAAAATTTGAGAAAGATAAATTCATGCATCACCCTTTTGGTCAAGGCCAACTTGGAAAAGCTGTTAGGAGCCAATTTTATCAGACCATTGGACTACTTTGAATGTCTTTCTAACATATTACCAGTGAGTAAAAAGACCCCAAGAATACATGTTTGTACTAATTTACATGATATCAACAAAGCATGCCTTAAAGATGATTTTCCTCTACCCAACATTGACATGATCATTGAGTCAACTATTGGATATGAGATGCTATCCTTAATGGATAGATTTTTTTGGTTAAAATTAGATTAAGATAGCCCCTAAATATTAGCATAAGACTATGTTCACCACTCCATGGGGGACATTCTGTTACCAAGTCATGCCATTTGGTTTGAAGAATGTTAAAGCCACATATCAACTTGCAATGACTATAATTTCTATTACATGATGCATGACATTATTGAGGACTATGTTGATGATATACTAGAAAAATAAAGAACAAGAGTTGGCCACCCTGACCTTCTATGAAGAATATTTGAGAAGCTTCATGCATATAAAATTTTCTTGAATCCTAGGAAATGTGTCTTTGGAGTCACATCAAGAAACTTGCTAGGGCTCATTGTATCACAACAAGGGATCAAATTCAACCCTACTAAGGTTAGTGCTATTATGAAAATGCCTCCACCAAACAATATTAAATAGTTTTGAGGTCTATAAGGAAAGATCCAGTCTATACGTAGGTTCATTTCTCAATTGGAAGATAAGTGCCACCCATTTACCCATCTCTTAAAGAAAGGGGTAACATTTCAATGGGATGAAGATTGTCAGATAGCATTTTCAAAGCTTAAAACATACATGGCCAATTCACTAGTCTTATGACATCCAACACAAGGAAAGTCATTACTTCTTTATATATCAACCATAGAACATGCACTATGTTGGCTCTGCATGATGATCATGCTAAGAAACACACTATTTATTATTTAAGCCACACATTGGTATCCTATAAACATAATTATATGCCTATTAAGAAGGCATGTTTAGCTATGGTGTCCATCACTCAAAAATTGTGACATTATATGCTAAATAAAAAAAATATTATTATCGCCAAGGTAGATCATCTCAAGTTTCTCTTATCCAAATCAGCTCTTCAAGGATGCATGGTTAAATGGATTATGCTTCTCACTAAGTTTGATATTGAGTACTAGAATCAAAAGGCAATCAGAGGACAAGTTCTTACTGACCAACTTGTAAAATCTCTTATTATGGTCACTCAACCTATCAACTTTAACCTTCTAGATGATTCTATCATGATGATAGAACAAGCATCACAAGACCTAAAAAGTGGATTCTCTATTTTGATGGATCCTTCACATCTTGAGGGTCTAGATCTGGCATATTGTTGATCACACCATAGGGGTATTTGATCCCCAAAGCCTTCCATATATAATTTTAGTATATAAACAATATGGTTGAATATGAGGCATTGGTTACAAGGCTCCATCTTTCCATACAGTGGGATATTGAAAGCTTAAAAGTCTATGGAGATTCACAGCTAATCATAAATTAGAAAATTAACATATATCAAACAAGGGATGATAAGCTTGTTACTTACAAGAAAATTGTTGATAAACTCAAAACACATTTTAATTATCTATAGTTTGAGTAAGTTCCATGAGTCAACAATATATCTACCAATGTCATGGCAACAAGTAGTTCCATGACTCAAATGCATGATAGTGCTAAAGAGTATCAGTTCCTAATTGAAAATATTCTTCAGTTGGAACATATTTTATTAGATTTAAATAGGATATGTACCATTTTTGATCCTAATACCTTACTTGAGCTACCATGGTACCAATATTTTCATAACTATTTCCATAGTCATGTATTTCTTAACAACTTTTCCAACAACCAACAAAAACTATTCCTTCATCACTTAACACATTATATCTTCCTTTGAAACATGCTTTATCATAAAGGCTATAATGGAGTGCTTCTTCATTATTTATCTTTGGGAGAATCCAAATTGGAACTAAAGGAGGTTCATGAAGGAATGTGTGGGGCCCATACCAATGGTGTAGTCCTAGAAAATAAACTCCTCAGCATAGGCTATTATTGGCCCAAAATGGAGACAAATGCTTGTAATTATGTAAATAAGTGTGTTCCCTTTTAGAATCATGACAACTTGATACATACACCTTCCTTACCATTGCAATTTATTATAACACCATGACCATTCTCAACATGGTGTCTTCATCTCATTGAGAAAATTAACCTAACATCTTCAAATGGCCATAAACACATTTTGACTGCAACTGAATATATTACAAAGTGGATTGAGGCCATTACTCTCATTTATGTTATTGAAAAACAAATATCCAAATTCATTCATTACCATATCATTTGTCGATATGGTATCTTAACTCATATTATATCTAATAATAGTGGATCCTTTGTGAACCAAGATGTGAAATCTCTTTATGAAAAATTCAAGATCAAGCACAAGAAATCCACTCCATATAACCCACAAGGTAACAAACAAGTTAAGGCATAAAATAAAACCATTCTATCCATATTAAAGAATATTATCAATGATGTTGGCCATAATTGACACTTACAACTCTTTCCTACCCTTTGGGCTTATAGAACTAATCATCACACCCCAACTGGAGCTACTCCATACTCCCTTATTTTTAGAATTGAAGCTATCATCTTAGTCGAGATTAAGATCCCATCATTAAAAATATCACTAGATCACATTGAAGATAATGAAGACTATAGAGCCTCATGATTGCATGAATTAAAGGATCTTGATGGTAAGCGTTCGGCTACCCTAGAAAATTTGTAGGCCTATTAGAATAGATTGTGAATAAGCTATAACAAATGCATTCTCCCTTAATAATTTTATATTGGTGATTAGTTTTGAAAGAGAAACAAAAGAATATGAATGTTGAAACCAAAAATAAAGGTAAGTTTTAGCCTAATTGGTTAGGACCATATATTATCAAAACAACCTATGGATCAAGAGCATATCGATTGGCTAAACCTAATGGTAAAGAACTTTCATAGCCCATGAACATCATACACCTTAAGAGGTTATATGCATGAATAACTTGGAACCACTATCTATAAGACCCATGACTTGGGGGAAACTTGTGTTGCCATAATTTTATCCCACCCTTATACTTACCTTGAACACATTTTACACTACCCTAGTCCACTTTTCCTGATTCTGAATAGTAAAGGCTTTGAATCCTTGGCAGTCTAAACATATTTTTCATCTCATTCTAGATTTATCTCTTTGATAAGCATATTATTTGTTATATCTATGGCATGTTATAATCTTGAACACTTTTTATCCCTTGACCAATTATGATCTTGATTATGTCTCATAAACATTATGAATATCCTCAACAACAAGTCACCAAGACCATATTGTGTAGCTTTAGACAAGTGAATAGAAACATCTTCTCAGTTCTAGATCATTTCTACAAGATTATAGATCAAGAATCTCACTCTCACTAATTTGTGAGCCTGGGTCATTATGGTTAGCTTAGATATCTTATTGGAACCTCTACTCTTATGATGTATATCTCCTTGACTAGATGATCCCACCTTGTGCATATTTTATCCCAAAAACACCAAAAACATTATAAATACTTTGAAAATACCAAAAACATCATAATATGATCCAAAAATGAATAAAAACATTGTCTCACACTTCTATACATTTATACATTCTCATTCCACCACGTTATGGTGTTGCCATTTTGTAAGCATAGAAACACCAATTCATTTCATCTTATCCCATGAACTTGCCATTTTGAAAGATCATTCTTTCTCATATCATCAAATTCTTGTTTTCTAGACCATTCTCATTTATTTTTCATAGCTTATATTTATTGTATAACATTAATCATGTTGGTCTGATCATCATTTTTATTCTATCCCATTTCCTTGGAGAACTACATTTGGAATGAAGTTCATATTGGAACATGCATCCATGAAACTATGTAGGCAACACCCACTTGTCTAATATATCTAGAGTCAACTCAGCCAACCCATTCCTTTTCTTCTCTTCCCCTATTTATTATATCAATATTTCTCTTTAATTAGGGAACAATGGTTATGTCATTATTATTTGTTATGATGTGGTGGAAAGTAATGCTTCTACTATACATGCACGAACATTTATCTTTAAATTGCACTAACTTGGTTTTTGTTTGTGTGTATTTATTTAATTTTGCTTGGTGTTTTGTTGCATTTTATTGGTGTTTTATTGTGCATTCACACCTCTTATTTTATTTTTATCCTTTTCCATTTTTATTACTTCTTATCTCATCTTGGTCTTGTATTTCCTTGTTTGTTTTTTTTCTTATCTCTTTTGTGTTTCAGAACATCTTGATGATTGACATGGATCTTTATTATCTATATCTTGATCCTATATTATTATTTTATTATTTGACCATTTTTTTATTTGATTATTGTTGGTGTTTTGTTTTTTAATTTGATTTTGCTTTTCTCTTTTGTGTTAAAAAATTCCTTGATGATCCACATGGATCTTGATTATTCATATCTTGGTCTAATGTCATGAAGACGTTCTTGAATTTTATTTTTAAACATTTTGTTCCTACTTAATATCTTATCTTTATTTCAATATAGGTTCATATATGTTTATATTTTTCTTTATTTTTGCTTTTTTTCTAAATGTAAATCTCTATAACTCTAGTTTTGGTCATTGTTGTATCATTATCCTTAGTTATAGATATTCATAGTTGAACTGGCTTAGCACAATTGAAATATTATGTCATTATAATTTATTCATACTTATGATGCCTAATTTATTTTTATATATCAATAAATTTATGCTCAGGTCTCAAAGTCTTAAACATCAACATCAGCTCTGATGAATGATTCTCAATAACACTTTGAAACACCTAGGCTCATGATATGGAATTAGGATTCTAGGTAGAATGCATTTTATGCTTCTTTTTATATGCTTAGGTGTGCATCTCTTTACATACATTGTAAGTCTAATAAATTCTTGGTCATTTTTCATCATTCCTCATTTCATTCTCTCCCAAACTTGGGTGAACTACATTGGCCTAAATTTTATGTTAAAATATGAGTCCATGGAACTATGTAGGTAGTGTTCAATTTCTATTGAGGTCAGCTCAACTATCTCCATTCTTACTTTCATCTCTCTCATCACTTTGTGCATTTTCATATGCTTGGTTTTATATGGTTTCCTAAGCCATTACACCATCACATGTACATTTTTGCCCACTCTATTTAACCTATATTTTAGGTTATATACTTGAGCTATTTTGCTTGCCAATTGCCCATGCTGGGGCACAACATCTAAACCATGTTCAAATAAAATAAGATATATAGGGGAAAAATAATTATTTATTCTTTATCAATGATTAAGATTCACCCTAATGGGGTAAAAATATTTTATCATGATCAAATCTGCTCTACTAGAGTACTTATTATATTCTCTTTAGAAATCCTATTCTAGCGGTGCTTCCTTTCCTAAAGTACAACATTCCCTCTTTTATTTTAATTCTAATATCTCCACATTAAAGCCCATGATGGAAATATTTTAGTGTGTAACTTATCTCAAGATTGATCAATGTTGTAAGCATACTAGTTATACTCTCAAATTGGGTACATTTACAGTGTATCCCTTCCACTTATGGATTATATCTTTCCCATTCCCCCTATCTCTAGGGCTAATTATACCTCTAATTATATTTTTATCATTGATTTTAATCACATTTAAAATCATTAGTTCATATGGATGTGATCTATTTCATGAGTTAATCTCTCACTTTCTCTCTTTTTTTGAGAGTCCATCCTTTTCTTCCATCCTAGTATGTCAACTCAAGGGGGCATCATGGGTTTGTTATAATTTCTTCTTGACAACTCTTTTCTTTGAAAATATGTTGCTTCACTTGAAAGTCTTGCTATGCCTTCTCAAACAGAGGAAACATGTAGACATCCAATTCCTAACATTATTTGTGTCGAAATTGTCAATCTTACTTGAATTACACTCAAATGCACACTTTAGGTCAAAATCCATAAAATACCTTAAATGGTTCAAAATTGTTACTTAAAAGCTCCAATTTATGTCAAATTATCCCTAAATAGGGCAATGCATTTTATGGGCCAGCTAACTTTGATCAAATCATTTTGAGTCAAAATAATAATTTTGTCATTTAGTGGTCTGGATCACTCTTTTCTTCTAATTCATTGGTACACATCACGTACCTTTATTATTTGGTGTTGATAACATCCTAGATGGGAATGTAGATTCAATGTATCTAACATTGCCTTACATTTCCTCTCTAGTCAAATTATGAACCAGTATTATCACTTTTTAACCATTTTGATTAATTGAGGGCCAATTTTCAAATAATTGCACAAATGTTGATTAATCTTGCTTAAGGATAATTAATCCAAATCAAGAGCTTAAGCATATTTTCCATGAGAGTTGTTGACTAATTTTTTTTTAAAATTGATTCTTATTATATGCATCATTAGGTGACGTCATTTCTTGGGAAGACATCCCTAGGCCATAAATGCCATAAATATCAAGATTATGGGTCACCCATGCCTAGTTAATGCCTCACATGCCTCTTCATTGCCCCTTATTCCAAGGTCATGATGAAGATAATTATGGATTTAATTCTAAATATTGGGATTATCCATGGCCACACATCTCGATCTTGAGATAGATGGTTATGGTTAATCCTAACCAATCTCAAAAATCTATAAATAGAGACGCCATGGACATGAGTTTTAGGCTTGAATATTAAAAATTTATAATGTTAAATTATTTCCACAATCATTTGCATTTGATCATTGATTTTGTTTTCAAGCTTCATTGATAGGCTATTTTAGTGATTTGGAATCATGTGCATAAGTTTTATGGAGTGTTATTGAGACATTGGAGGAGTTTGCCACCATTGTTGACAAAGAGAAGGATACTTGACCAAGGGATAACATGCTTTTGAGCCACATGGGTATGGTGAATCTATTTGGGAAGGTAATATGATGTTTATTTCTTTCATTTGTTTCATTCTATATTTTGTAATTCCTATATAAATAAATAGGCTTACTTAGTTGTTTATGCATTTTTCATTATCTATGGACTAATGGTTGACTAACTTTCTTTGTAATCCTCTCTACACATAGATGGTCCCTTTGATTGGCCTTCACCTATAAGTTCTTAATGTTGGTGTAGCTCTAAAGGTCAAACCTCATTTTGGTGAGCTTTGTGTCCTTTGACTTGGTCTCTATGTTTAGGTGGTTGACATTAGCTTTCACTCTTATGAGTTATAGCTCTTTATTCTCCAATTATCAGCCTACTTTGACATAGTCTGTGGTGATGGACTTCTAATTACTTCCACACTTGACCCTATTGGTTGGTTTGGCCTAGCTGCGGTTGAGGTTGAGGATTTATATTGAGTAATCTCTCAATTTCATCTATTCTTGGGGCTTGATTACTTGTGGCATCATATGTGCAATCATCATAGATTATTATGTTGGTTCAAATAATGATGGCATGTGAGGCATTGTCAGGGCTTTGGCCTATTTTCCTCTTCTCTTCTTTAATTAGGCTTCTCAATATTTTATATTAGTTTCCAAATACTGATAAAATTGCTCTTGAGATTGAATCAATTCTATTGTAAATGTGGATCCTTATGATAGGGTTAAAGGGATGGCCACTTACTATTGTGAAGCAGTGGATGTTGTTCCTCTAGAGATGAGTGAGTGAAGGGTTAGGGCAGAAGGAGAGAAAGGTAAGAGGATATAGAGAAGGGTGTGAGAAATTTATGACATATGGTAATTAATGTAGTGGATAATGGAAAAGAAGTGAAGAGAAGAAAAATGGAGGTTATTGACTATGTATAGGAAAGTGGTGCTAGAAAAGTAGTTGGTTGGGTCGAGGAAACTGGTGCAAGCTCAATGGAAAATATGAAGGGTGAAGATGGAGTGAATAATGAATTATAAGTGGAAATAAGGGGTTAAGAAAATGATAAATTCTTCTATGAGGGTCTTATGGACTATAGGAAGCTTTCACTCTATAGCTTGGTTGAGATGGCCCTTATTGGAGTGACCTTAAAGAGGCTTGCTCTTGTTGTTGGGTATGGATGTAAAGGAGGTGGCCAGTTTACGGGCCTCTAAATCATCAAAACATCCTCCTCCTTTTCCAAATGGGTTTACTCTTCTTCCTCTAAAGGGGTATCCTCCTCTTCTTCTTTTCTCAAGAATTCTTCTTCTTCTAGAGATTCATCTTCATGGTGTTCATCCTAGAGGTTCTCAAATATCTCATCTATGTCTAAGTTTTCAAAATTTAGCTCCTACTTGCTGATTTCCTATTTATATTTCTAATAGGCATCTATTTTATCCTAGTTATAACCTATCTATATGAGCTACACCCTCAAATCCTTCATCATTTTCTTTATGGGATCAAAATCCCAAATTGGCTTAAAAAAGACTCCCATATCTTGCAGGTGTCTAAAGGTATCTTGGACAAATCCACATAATATTTTATATCATCCTCTGCTAGTGACCTTCACTCATAAAAGTATGTCTAGGGCTCATGGAAAAATGGGGTGGAAATATTTAAGGAATTTATGTAGCCAACCAAGTTATAATTCTATTGGTTTTTAATCTGGTTGAGGCTAAAGTCTACTATCTTGAGCACAAGTAGGCACTCTTGCAACATCTTCACCATTGTGACGCCTCCTCTTAAGAAAGATACATCATAAATGGCCTTCTTCTTGTAGCCTATGCTATAAACTGAGTCAACAACATTAAGTTGATGAGATAATTCTAAGGCTAAGTTCTTATCTATGAGTAGGCATGGCACCTATAATGGCTCCTCCTTAAATCCATGTCCCCGGATGAATGTGAAATAAGACTTAAAGAAATAATCAACTAGAATCTTGATACCAATGAAGCATGAACTCTATTAGTCCATCATTTTGAATGTGGTGGGCTCCTAGCTAAGGTCAATGAGGAACAAAGATAAAAGTCACTCTAAAAATTCATAGTAATCATGTATAGCTGATAGGATGTGGGTCAACATAGAGACAGGGATAACTTGTTAGGATGGCTTCCCATTTAAATGGAATTGAAGGTGAAGTATAGCGAGAATAAAAATGAGTTATGATATAGGATCAAGTGGAGGAGGAAGGAGGAATACTTAAAGGTATTCTATGTTGTGAAATTTACTAGCTTATTGTGAATGATAGTGCTGATGCCATCTACAAAGTCCATCTTGTAAGTATCCTACTTGCTTATCATCTTCAAAAGGAAGGTTGGACCTTATTTTAAATCATGTATTTTAGTGTCTAATTTCATCCCAAAGATGAATTCCAACATATAAATGGAATCTCTCATATCCTGTGTCATAAAGGTCTTGAGGGTGATGGATAGAAGAGGCATCTCCATGTAATACTATGGAGAAGGGTGTTGCATAACTTTATACTTAGGACATGAGTGTCCCATACATTCTATAAACTCTCCATATTATATATGTTTATATTGGGTTTTAATAATATTCATAACATCTCCTTTAAGTGGTTGCTACTTACAATAATGCTAGTATTGGCATAATATCTATCTACACATAAGGAAATGATCTCCAAGCATGGGTGGACAAGAGGCACCATGTATTGGGCTAGTGTGGAGATATAATTATTTTATCCAAAAGAATTAAAGTCATTGTTTTGAACCTTTTCAAGAATCTGGGTGTGGGCACCCTCCCTCAAGATATTTAGGTTCTTAGCCAATTTCAGATCAAAGATCCCATCTGCATAATCAAGGACTAGTGAGGGGTACTTGTAACACCCCTTGGTGATCCTATTAACATTTGGGACTTTGGGCTTTGGTTGTGGAAATATGGAAGAATATGATTTGATTCTAGTAAATTATAGGGGAAGGTCTCAATGACCACTTGATCTATGTACTCTGTGTTTCCTAGGATGGACTCTTGTACTAGATAAATATGTAAAAATTTTCATCTTATATATTATTTTCAGAAATTCTCTTTGCTTTAGAGAAAATATTAGATACTAGATTTTTACTCATAGTTCTTTTAATTCTTCCTTAATTTTCTCAACTCAAGATGCTTTGCTCAATTACTCAATTCTTTGCTCAATTCTCTTGGAAAATCTTAGGCATTTAAGTGTTTGGCTTGATTTTGAGAGAGGTATTTATAAGTAAACCTTATTATCATGATAATCATGTAAAGTTTGAATTTTAGCACCAAATAAATGTTAAGGGTGGCACACATGCTTGAAGAACATCTCATAAAGGATTTGTGCTAATCTTCATGGGGGATCATGCAATATGAAACATCTGACATTACTAGTAAGGGGAGTGGGTAGATAGCCATCTAATACCAGATAGTTTAAAATTAAAGGAGCTAATTCATAGACACTTGGAAACTGGACAAACATTTTGTGCCAATGACACTTATTTTCAAGATTAATAATAGCAAAGAAATGGAAACTAACCAATGAAAAGGAAACTATGTACATGGTATAATTGGTAAATATTTGAAGTGTTTTAAGTGGATTTAATAAACTAGAATCTCTAGGGCATTACCTTATTCATTCTCCAACTTGAATGTATTACCCTACCTATCACCAATGATGTGAAAGGGGCCTCTCTAGATGGAATCAAATTTTTCATGTTGGCTCAACTTCATATCCCTTTTTTTCATACTTTAAAACCACATAACCTGACTTGAATATTACGCTATATGTTTTCTTATCAAACCATCACTTGAATACTTGATATTGAAGGAGCTTAGTGTCACGCATATATTATCTCACTTCTTGTATATGGAGTAATTATACCAACATAACTTTCATTTATCTATTCTTTACAATTTTAATAGCTTTTAGAAGTTGTAAAGCAAGAATCTTCGTTGATATGGTATGATTACTTCTTTCCCATATACTAGTTTATATGGGGAATTCTTTAAAGTCTTCTTGGGAGTAATTCAGTCAACCCATAGAGCTATTTTGAGATGCATATGCAATTCTTGTTGTTGACTGATGCATATCATTTTGATCAACCTTATGATATTCTTATTGTTTGATTCGACCAACCCATTCCCTTATGAGTAGTAATTGGATTATGTTTTTATGAAAATCCCATTCTTGAGTGTGAATTCTATTATTTTAGATCCAAGGAAAGCCTTCACATTATTGGGAATGATAATCTTGGTTAGGCCCAACCTTTTTACTAGCTTTTCAAAGAAGTTGAAGATCATATTTTTAGTTACATCCTTCATTAGGGTTACATTGGTTCTCCCTGTTAAAGTAATATATGGCCATGAGTATCCATTTTTGGCCTACGCTAGATATGGGATTTATCATCCCAATTGAATCTAGGCCTAATTGTATGAAAGGCTCATCGAATATGATCAGATTTAGTAACATGGCTGAATTCTTCCACTTTCTATGAAGAATTGACATTGTTGGTATTTTTAACTTCTTGATGAAAATAAAAAAAACATGGTCAACCAGTACTATCCCATGCACATGATTATGGTGGTATTTTTTAAATAGAAATGTCTACCTAAAGGGGTGAAATGCATATCACATATGATTTTATTAGCTTGTTATTGTCCACACATTGAAGAAGTTCCCCATTGAAGTTCATTTATAAGAGGACACCCTAGACTAGTGTATATTTAGCCCCCTAAAATCTATCAAATCTTATTTTATGTGTGGGGAGGTCATTTGGATATTAGTATTTTTTCATAAAGTGAGTCCTATTGACAAGCTAAGGTCCATCAACTTGATACCAATTTACCAAAACTAATTATAATGTATCTCGTTCTTCTATTGGGGAATATACATATTAGGATAAATACTTACAAAGACATCTTCCTTAGATCACCTTGGTTGGCTTGACTTACATGTCATATTCTAGGATCTTGGTGATATAATTGACCCTCTTTTTAGTGATCTCTCCTTCCATTATATACTCCCTAATTCTAGAATATGCCACATATATCATTTTATTGATTCCCACCACCAGATGTTTGAACCTCTTGCGACCCTTGATGATAGAAAAAACCTAATTTTCAACAAAATTATACTTGGTCTCATAAACATGAAATGTTCTTAAATATAAGGAAATTGAGGGCTTCCCTATCCCTACCACTTCCTTTTGAGTTAAAACAATCGCTAAGCTATGTTCAGTTGCATAATCATAGAATATGAAATCTCTAGAGAAGTCAAGAGTAACCAGTATGGGAGTAGTAGAGAATAATTCCTTGTTTTTTTTGAATGTCATCCTCCCTTTGATGGTCCATTTAATAGGTTGATCCTTCTTCAAAATTAATTTCATTGGCCTTACCAATATCACAAAGTTAGATATGAATCGACTGATGAAAATGAGATTCCCTAGAAAAGATTAGACTCCCTTCTTATTGATTGGTAAGTGTTGACCAATTTTTGACCATGTCAGTCAAAATTGGGCACCCCTATATGAAAATTTGGCCTTTAGATCTTTTAGGGGTAAATATCATGTCATAGAGTGATCTCAAGGTTATTTAATGTAGTATAAATGCTATTAGCTTTGATCAGTTTGTTGTCTAGGTCTTTTTACTTTCTTTGAGTCATGATAACAAGTATGATTAGAGTTTAAAGAACATTTTCAAAGTGCTAGATCTTACATGTGTAGAAGTTGTAGAGGAATCTGATCATGTGGGTTTATTTATCTTGGTTCAAATTTCCTATGTACTAAGTCTGTGGTCATTCATTGAAGCACAAAAAAATTTGTTCATGTTCAAATACTTGCTTAAAAAACATTTTTGGACATAGTCATTCGAGCTCAACTATTCACTTCAGGTTTATCTTGGTTTTAAACTTTAGGTTTCCATAACTGTAAGACTTCAGGTTTTCTTATTATGCCAATTTCATTCACAAGAGATGTTCCATACAAAGCCCAAAAAAAAGTACAAGTGTTCATTCTTTCAAAGTTTTTATTTTGGGTTTTTTGTTTAGGCGTCAAGAATTGTTTTGAACATTTTGTCTAAAATAATTTCCTTGAAAGACCTTTGTCAGGCTATGGGACCATTTAGAAAAGTCTAAGGGGTCATTTTATTTTTCCCAAAGGGTACTTCATCTTTTTTGAAGGACACTCTACAATCCTTTCGAAGGGTAATTTTTCAAAAAAATAATCCTTTGAAATGTTTATGAAAGGTAACCATCCATAGCAAATTTAACCAAACAGAAAGTTCAAAGGACACTTTGAAGATTTTTGAAGGAATAAACAAAAGGCCCAAAGGAATTATTTCAAAAAAATTGTCTATGAAATTTGTTTAGGAAAATTGTCTGCATTGAAAAAGAAATAAGGCATAATTATTTCAAAAAAAAATTATGAAGGAATTACTCAAGTATAAAAGTCTGTGGAAATTAAGCCTGTGAAAGCCCAAAATATTTCTTTAAAAAATATTATTTGAATGATTTCTTCAGGATAAATTTTGAAGGATAGGTTCGATAAAAAAGATTGAAATATTTTCTTGGGTAAGAAGTCCGAAGGATAGGTTCACCAAAAATTCTAATGAAAATAAAAGAGTGCATAAATAAAAAATCTTGAAGGAATTCTTTCAGGAAAAGTGGCCATGATAAATCTTTCTATGGACACCTTTGAAGCTAAGTACCCCAAAGGACATCTTTCAAGAAAAAGTGCCCCACATAGAGGTTCTGAAAGGGAAATTTCCATGATTCAAACGACACTTTCCATAGATAAAGGGCACTTTACAAAAGTTTGAAAGAAACTTAAGTCTAAGGAAAATGTTTTAAAGGAATAAGGAATGTAATGGCCCTATCAACGTCAACTTTAAACTACAAAAAATAGTCATTGGAGTCAAAAAAAACTTGGTGGGAACTTGAGGGAAAATATGGAGGTAAAAAATGGAAAGATATAAATCATTTAGTGTAGGAAAAATAAGTGAATAATAGGCAGGTCGATGGTTTGGGTCATTGTTGAAAGTTAATCAAACCAAATAACTCCCATGAAATTGATGAACACAGGTGTCCATGGGATGGCTAGCAGTTAGAAAGGGTATTCTCTAATTGTCATGATGAGTCTCATGTCCATTGAGTAGTGTTATGTGTTAGTTTCCCCATTTTAAGTTTCAAATTCTCTTGGATGGTTTATGATGGAGGTAGTTACCTATGCAAATTTTGGAGGTTTGTGCCACTTTTCACCATTCTTATGATTGGTTTAAAATGAGTAGACTCCTGACATGACATGACTTGTCTCACCTCTCTTCTACATGTAAATATAACTTATTTTCACTTGGTGACACATGTCCAAGTGAATCTTGAACTTCCATTCTCTCTATCTTCCCATTTCCTCTTTAAATTTTGGAATTTTGGCCATTCTATGGATGACTCCACTTGGGTATGGGAAAGCCTTGCCAACATTTTTTCTTGAATCAATAAATATAGTTGTTTTTTTACCTCATTCAATAATTATCTAAGTGTCTATTATGGTTATTGTCTTGTGTAAGTGTATCTTAGCTTACCTTCACATGTCAATTTTCTTAGTACCTTGCGAGTTCAAAGACTTTTCTTTGTAGGTCATCAAGAAGTGTCAAATGGAGTTGCAAGTGTAGTGAATAGTATTTCCAATAGTGTGTCTTATAATTCCTATTTTCTAAGTCTTCCTATCCTAAGCCAATTCCAAGACACCATATTGAAACATTGATGCAGAAAGAAGGCTATTATTGGATGTAGTGTATGTTAGGCTTCTCTTGGTTCAAAGTACATGTAATAGTATGAGTAGAGAATAGATTTGTCATATCACTTCTAGTATAATAGGTTTCATTTTCATGTTATTCCTAACCATTTTCATTCCCAAAGTTGTTAGTAATAGGAATATGAGCCTAAATGATGCATCAAAGGGAGTTAGCCCCTAATCTAGAGATCCACCCCCTAATAGGGATACCCACAACCATGGGGTGGTTCCATTGTTTCACTTGAATGAGGATAATATTTTCCCATATCCTCATTGGGTGAATTGAAGTGATAATAGTTTTTGACATGCCCAGTGGGACTATTGAGTCCATTCCTTGAGGAGTTTTGGTGTTCTCTTCAAGACATCATCCTTTAGAGGCAATTATAACAAACATCAATGGTGAATCCATGTACATATCTATTGGTTAAGCAACCCAAGTATACCATTTGAAATTTTTTCTTATTCCATACTCTTTTTTGAAGTGATTCATGGAAATTTATGAGTTTGACCTTATTTTAACACAAGTTGAGGAGTTAAGTCTAGCTTTACCTCTTCTTATTGATTATGAGCAAGTTCTTGTCTAGATTTGTCATGATCCTCATCAAGAATATGATGCCAATGACCAAACCTATCAATTTTGTCCTCCATCTAGCCAACATAGCTCTCTTCTAAGCCATTCCACTACTAGTTTAAAAATAACTCTCCTTAGTTATCAAGAATACATGTTAGACCTTAACATTAGGTGTGGTTATGGTTAAATTATCCTTATCATTTGTGTCAAGAGTGTGAGGAAAGATTTGGAGAATGTTAAAAAGGAATGGATCCCTATAGAGAAATCTAGTTGGTCATGTCCTTCTAATGATATGTTTGATATTTGTGGTTTGATATTCCACCTAGAAGAAAGGTTGATAACTTATGAACAACCTCTATCTTAGTAACCTCAAGGTGTCCCAAATTCTTTGTCCTTTCCCCAAAATTTTTCCTCTTGGAAACCCATTCAAGAAAGTGGCCAAGGTAAGGAAGATATAATGATGGATTAGAATGGCACACTTGGGGAATATTGTGAAGAAGAAAAACTAAGTTTTGAATCTCACCTTGAAATGGCAATTGAGTTGGTAAATTAAATGTGGATGAAACCTATCATGTTAGTTAGAGGTAAACTATCTAAACCCACTTCTCCAAATTGCATTCAAAGTGACAATCCCAAGGAAACTACATATTTCCTAGACATATCTTTAACCCCTTCATCATCCTTTCAATCCCATGAAGTTATCCTTAAACCCACCTTCCCTAGATGGAAATATGTAATGGCAACCCATGAGGAAAAGAACAAGTCATGTTCAAATGGATAAGTTATTAGGGAAGATAATTTTAGAACCATTCAAATCCCTCCCACCCCTCCTCAAGAATCTAGTGAAACCATCATTCCACCACTTGCAACTGATCAAGTTTTCCCTCCTAATGTTAGAAATTGTCTTGCTATTTGGGAACCCCCTTTGGCCAATCTCCCTATTTTTGAAGTGCCCAAGGTTAATGTCACTAAGAGGGAGGATGAGATTAAAATATAAAATTGGATTGAGCATGAATAATGGATGAGTGATGGTGAGAAGATTTTAGGTTGTGAGAACATGAAAGAAGGTTCTCCTTGTGTTAGAAAATATGCCTTGGAATAAGTTCTCTTGGACTCTAAGGAAGAAGAAGAAATGGTATTTTTGTCTCTCTTTTTCATTATGCAAGCCAAACAAAATATTATGACTATGTAAGAGATTTGAGAGCATATGTAATGAAGTTGAATCTCTCAAAAAACCTACAAATCCCATAGATAAAACTAGTCATGACAAGCAAGAAGATGTTTCTCAAAAGGAGGACATGTGGCAGATTTAAATGCAAATGTTCCAAGAGTATGAGGAGGAGGAAAAGACCAAGATCCTAGACAAGTAATCTCAAGATGAGAGGGAATAGATATAAATTGAAGAGCAGCATCATGAAGAGAATCTAGATCATAGTAGAGAAATCTATGATGATTTTAGGCCTTTGGAGGGTATCTTAGAACTTGTCTCTACATCCACCTATGTAGCCACCTCCAACAATATTCATGGATAATGAAATAAAGAAACACCTTCATATGGTTATTATATAATGATCCTTGAATAATTTGAAGAGATTATGAAAATGGAAAAGGATGATGAGATCCTTCAAGGAGAGATGAACTTACAACAAGCTGCTCTATACATGGATTTTAGATTTGCCATGTTAAGATGAAGGGATAGTAGCTTGAGGCATGATTTGAGTTTCAAAAAGACCTTGCCTACTTTGAAAATAAATGGGATATGGATCCATTGAATGGTACACAAAATAAAGGATCAAAGACAAAGTAAGAGTCATCTAGTATCCCATTCAAAAAGAAACATGCCTTGCATCCTCACTCATCTAGTGAGGAGGGTAACGTAAGATACTTACCTTTTGATCAAGTAAGGGAGGTATAATCAAGAGAAATGTACATATTTGTTTCCTTTATACTATGTTTTTTTCCCTAAGTTCTAAGTATCACATGTGTGTTTGCTTTAGTTTTTATTTTGTGTCTCTTTCCTTTATGTGTTTGAGGTAGTCAATGGTTATCTTGTTGATAAATATTTGAGTCAATGGTCAAGTTATCTTGTTTACCTTAGTATTTAGATGACTACGTGCCTAATGGAATATTTAGGATACTATTTTGGTCAGTATAGCAGGCATACTACCCCTACGAGTCACCATTTTATTTACCAATTTTTTACCCTATAGGTCAAAATTAGGCACCCCTATATGAAACTTTGGCATTTAGATATTATACGGGTAAATATCATGTCATATAGTGATCTAAACTTTATTCAACATAATATTAATGTTATTAACATTAATTAGTTTGTTGTCTAGGTCCTTTTACTTTCTTTGAGTCATGCTAATATGTTTGAGCAGAGTTTAAAGAGCATTTTCAAACTATTAGATCTTGCACATGCAATAGTTGTGGAGGAAGCTAATCATGTGGGTTTTTTGATCCTAGTTCAAATTTCTTGTGTACTAAGTCTGAGGTCCTTCACCAAAGCACAAGAAAATTTGTTCATGTTCAAAGACTTGTTTTGAAAACATTTCTAGACTTAGTTATTTGAGCTCGACCATTCACATCGGGTTTATCTTGGTTTTCAACTTTAGGTTTCCTTAACTATAAGATTTTGGGTTTTCTTATTATGCAAATTTCATTCAGTGAAGATGTTCCATACAAAGCCCACAACAAATGTATAAGTGTTCATTCTTTTAGATTTTTTATTTTGGGTTTTTTATTTAAGTGTTGAGATTTTTTTGGGACATTTTGTCCAAAATAATTTCCCTAAATGACCTTTTTGGGCCAGGGGACCATTTTAAAAATTCTAAGGGGTCATTTAAACTTTCTCAAAGGGAACTTCATCTTTTCTGAAGGACACCCTTTAATCCTTTTGAAGGGCTCCTTTTAAGAAAAATATTGCTTTACAAAGTTTCTAAAGGGTACCCCTTCATAGTGAAGTGAACCAAACATAAATCCAAAAGGACACTTTCAAGATTTTTGAAAGACCATACAAAAATCTTGAAGGAATTCTTTCAAAAAAACTTTCTATAGAATTTGTTCGAGAAAAATGTTCGCATTGGAAAAGAATTAAGGTGTAATTCTTTCATAATTTTTGTTCAAAGAAATTACTCAAGTAAAAAATTCCACAAAACTTAATCTTGAGAAAGCCCAAAATATTTCTTTCAAAAATATTGTTTGAATGATTTCTTTAGGAGAATGTTCAAAGGATAGGTCGACAAAAAAGCCCAAAATATTTTCTTGGGGAAATTTTTTGAAGGATAGGTTCACCAAAGATTTTGAAAAAAATAGAAAGAGTGCATAAATAAAAAAATACTAAAGTAATTATTTTAAGAAAACTAGTCATGACAAATCTTTTGAAGGACACCTTTGAAGCCTAGTGCCCAAAAAGGATCCTCAAAAGACATCTTGTAAGCAAAAATGTTCCATACAGAGTTTGTAAAAGGGAACTTTCCATGATTTAAAAGACACTTTACATAGTTAAATAGAACTTAGAAAAATTATTAAAGAAACTTAAGTCTAAAGAAAATGTTTTGAAGGAATAAGGAAAGTGATGTCCTTGCAAACATCAACTTTAAACTATGAAAAATAGCCATTAGAGTCAAAAAAAATCTTAGAGGGAACTTGAGGGAAAATATGGAGGTAACAAATATCAATATCCCAATCATTTGGTTGAGGAAAAATAAGTTAATAATAGACAGGTTGACAATTTAGGTCATTATTAAAAGTTGATCAAACCAAAGAGATCCCATAAAATCAACAAACATAAGTGTCCATAGGATGGATGGTAGTTAGAAAGGGTATTCTCTAACTATCACGATGAGTCTCATTTATACTAAGAAAAGCTATAGGTTATTTTCCCCATTTTAAGTTTTAAATGTTCTTGGATGGTTTATGTTGGAGGTAGTTACCTATGTAAATTTTGGAGGTTTTACACCACTTTTTACCATTCTTATGACTAGTTTCAAACAAGTTTTTCTCTTAACATGACATAACTCATCTCACCTCTATTCCACATGTAATTGTAATTAATTTTCACTTGGTGACACATGTCCAAGTGACTCTTGGACTTCCCTTCTCTCCATCTTCCCATTTCTTGTATAGATTTTCGCCTTTTGGCTATTGTATGAATGACTCCACTTGGGTATGGTGAATCCTTGCCAAAATTTTGTCTTGAATCAATAAATATTATTATTTTTAACTCATTCAGGAATTATCTTAGTGTATGTGATGGTTATTGTCTTGTGAAAGTGTATCTTAGCTTACCTTCAAATGCCAATTTTCCTAGTACCTTGTGAGTGCAAAGACTTCTCTTTGTAGATCAGTAAGAAGTGTCAAATGGAGTTACAAGTGTAGTGAATAGAATATTCAATAGTGTGTCTTATAATTCCTATTGTCTAAGTCTTCCTATCCTAAGCCAATTCTAAGACCCCATTTTGAAACATTGATGCAATAAAAAGGTTGTTATTGGATTTAGTGTATGTTAGGCTTCTCTTGGTTCAAAGTACATATCAAGAGTGAGTAGAGAAGACATTTGGTGCCTCACCTGTATTATATTAGGTATAATTTTCATGATATTCTTAACCCTTTTCATCCCCTAAGTTGTTTTTAATAGGAATATGAGCCTAATTGATGCATCAAGGGGAGCTATCCACTAATCTAGAGATCCACCCCCCAATAGGGATACCCATAGCCCTAGGCTGGTTCTATTATTTCACTTGAATGATGAGAAGATTGTCCCATATCCTCATTGGGTGCATTTAAGTGAAAATAATAAGATCAAATCCATGATGGATTTAACTCTTTCAATATCAATAGAGACACCCTATTTGGATACTATGTATCTCAGTAATTTGCTTTGTAGGATGCCAAAGACAATTTTTGGGGTTGAGAGATACCCCAAACTCTTGAAATTTTTAAAAAAATAATATCTAAATGTTTGAAGTGATCTTATATTTTCTTGGAGAATACAATTAGATCATCTAAGTAAATGAGTATGATTTTGTTGATTAGGCCTTAGAAGGCTATGTCCATGGTGTGTTGGAAGGTATCTGTTATGCCTCTAACCTATCACATGTATGAGGATAGTATTAGCTGACTTGTGGATTACTTATCCCTCTTTGACATTATATTACATTTATCTATGATTTATTTTGATTAGTAGGTCGGTCTATGGAGTAACCACAGCCTAGATAGACTATATATAGGAGGTAGTGGGTAATCATTTATCATCATATTGTGAGTTATGCTCTTATTGAAGCTTGTGGAGGTTGCCCCCTCGAAGTGGATTATCTATTATCATATATTTGGATATATTTTAGTCATATTTGGATATAATTATATTGTAATAATTAATTCTTGAAGTAATTTCATTACAAGTGGTATCAGAGCTGCGATTTGGGCAATCTTGTGGGTGAAACACTAAAATTTTAAATTTTTAAATATATAAAAAAAGGTTGCAAGTTTATTTGAAAATTTTTTTATGGAGGTGATAAATAATCAAATTAAGCTTCCCTTAAAATTTCAGCTCATTTGAATCTGTTTTACAAAAGTTATCTCTATTTTATATTTTTTCATAAAATTACTCTATAGTGTGCAATCCAAAGAATGTTTCTGAGTTATTTACATTTTTGGAAAGCTTAGAAAAATTTGGGCATGGTATGTTCTTTGTATATTTTTATTTGAGGCTAAAATAATTCCAAAATTACTTGGTCAAAGTTGGGTCAAAAGTGCCAATAAGGGTCGACATCATAAAACCGTTTTATGGCAGGTCCATAAACTCGGGGCTAAGGGAAGGGTGATGAAAATCTAGGTAAGACTTCTAACAAGGAAGATATGGAGTCAGAAGGGGGAGGTACTAGACCCTTTGTATTAGGGTTTTTTAACATAGATCAAAAAGTGATCCATCTTGACTATAGTGTGCAAGGCATTCAGAGTGAGGTGCAAGACATACAATCTAATATGCAATCCATACAAAATAGTTTGTGAGATATCATAATAGCTTTGAAAATTAATTAGTCAAATCATCAAGATAACTCTATTTCACAAACCCACCAGGGTGGTTCTCCTAACCAGTCTACTTCAAATCTAACTTCATGGCCATAGAAGAACCTATTACCAAAGGTGGATATGTGCAAATTTGATGGAAAAGATCCACTCAATTGGCTCAACCAAATGGAAAGTTTTATTGACCTACATCAAATTCCAAGTGGATAGAAGGTTACCATGGCATCCTTGTATCTTGAACCTATTCAATTCATTTGGTATCGATGGTTGTGTGCTCAAAAGAAAAAGATGACTCTCAATGCCACCTGGTCAGTTTTTACAGAGGAGCTACAATTACACTATGGTAATAGTGTGATAGAGAATTACTTTAGCCAACTGGAAAAATTGTGACAAAATGGCTCCGTCAAGGATTATATTCATCATTTTCAGAACCTATCCTTACATGTGGAGACAATTTCTGAAGCAAACTTGAATGACCTATTTTTGTGTAGACTCAAGGACCACATTCAACATGAGGTACACATGTTTAATCCACTTAATATTTCTGATTCTATTATCCTAGAACGTAGAGCTAAGGAAAAATTCTCATAGCCAATAAGAAGTAGCCATTCACTCACTTCAAAGATCATAGCATATCGTCACCAACATTTCCTCCACCTACTAGATTGATCCCTCAACAAATTGAAGAGAAGTATGCAAAAGGATTATGTTTTGGCTGTGATAGCAAGTGGAGTAAAGGACATAGATGTGTTGAGAAGATGTTATTCTACATTGAGGGACCAAACAAAGATGAAGAAGTAGATGATGCCTCCAATGATGATGAGGAAGATATAGAGGAGGTACCTAAAGATTCCCAACCTGTAATCTCTTATCATGCACTTGAAAGTATTAACACTCCACAAACTCTTAAGGTAATGGGGTTCTTTAAGAAATGGAAGTTGATAATGTTGACTTATTTAGGGAGCACACATAACTTTATAAACCATAAGTTAGCTACTTGATTGAATTTTTTCATCTACCCAACACCAAAATTTTAGGTCATAATTGTAGATGGTGGCACAATTAATTATTCAGGCAAATGCCATAGTATTAAGCTTACTATGGGTGGGTACAATCTCAACTCTCCTATGTTTTCTATTCCCATGGGTAACACAGACATTGTTTTGGGACTCTAATGGCTCACAACCTTAGGTACCATTGAGATGAACTTCAAAGAACTATTCATGCACTTTCATTTTGAAGGTAAGAAAATTAAATAACATGGATTACATGCAAAATCTCCACAATTCATTAGTTCACATCAAATGACCAAGATGCTAAAAAAGGGGGTAGAGAGAATTATTGCATGATTATGCTCCATAGATGTTCAACCCACACAAGTATCTACACATATTGATCTACAAATAATTCTTGAAGACCACTCATCTATTTTTGGGGCCATGCCAAAAGGATGTAATGTCCCTTACTTAGGGGCTCTCTTATCTGCTACAAAAGCTCTGATACCACTGTAATATCCCCTACCAATAGAGATATATGAAAGACACAAAACTATGATACCAAAGACCAAAGCTCTGATACCACTGTAATATCCCCTTCAAACAGGGAATATATAAACTCATAAAGCTCTGATCACAGATACAAACTTGCAGAATAGATTCAAAATAAGCATACACAAATCATAGTATAATCTCTCAATAGCTAATAAAAATCTCATTACTTGTTCTTCTGGACGATTACACAATTGAGTCTCTGTTATACAAAATAAGAATATTAAAATCCTGGTCTTAAAACCCTGGCTTTTGCTAATCTGGAAATGAAAACTGGATCTGGAAGTGTCTCGACCTTTCTGTGTCGACACACAGACGCCGTCGTCGGTCGATATATCGCCGACGTCGGTTACTGTCGGTCGGCTTTCTGCCGACGTCGGTCTTCAGTCGACCGATGTCAGTCGCTGTAGCCCTTTCTCTGCCGATGTCGGTGCCTGATGCGCTCTGTACAGACCTGTACAGACTTGGTACGGCTGCCAACCTGTCTCTTCTTAACCCCTGATAGCTGAATACCCTGATCTCACGAATATAGATTCTAACACAAGATCTATCTCTGTATAACTTATTAGATCAAAACTAAATAAAGAAAATACCTGGAAAGCTCTGTGATAAACTTCTGTGTGAAGTTATCTCTCAACCCTGGAATTCTGTGATAACTTCTGGATGAAGCTATCTCTCAAATATGTATCTCTGTGATAACTTCTGGATGAAGCTATCTCTCAATTTGGCAATAAATCAGCTGATATCTCACAGCCTCTAAATCACACACAATGAAGAGGGAACATTCTCCACTGCAATGGAATCCTGGAACCCTTGGCTCAGTCTTCACAGAAGAATTTCTTCAATTTTCAATAATCAATAATCTATGCATACCTCAATAATGGCCTCCATGTGAAACCCTTATACCCTCCAAAGATATGCTTGCCCTAATTAGGGTTTTTCTTAAATTAGCATTAGGGTTTCTAATTTAAAATTAGAGCAAATAATTAATAATTAATAATTAATTATTAATGAGACCAAATAATTAATATTTGATTAAATCAATCAAATATTAATATCTCCCTTAATATACGTCGGATCCTCAAACCGATCGAAGCAGGTGAATCAGGGAGTGATTCCGCATATGACCATACCAAAATAAAGGTGCTCCGCTGCATGTCAAATATCCCTAAATAATAGGAGCATCAATCAAACATGTCTGAAAGACCCTGAATGAAAACCAAATGTAGAAATTTTGCGAATCAAAGTCAAGCCAAGCTCCATTATGACCCTCTATCCATCATATTAGCCTACGAAGGTCGTATAATAGGCCAATCATCAAATCTGTCAATGTCCATGAAAAAGGGGACATGACAAAGGACTACCACCAAAAAGAGAACATGATCATGCCATTCAACTAATTCCAGGTAGTCAACCACCAAATAGTAAACCATATAGATATCCATATGCACAAAAGACTGAAATTAAAAATATGGTCCATGAGATGCTGGAGGCAGGGATCATCAAGCATAGCCAAAGTGTGTATTCATCACTAGTGGTCATGGTGCAGAAGAAGGATGACACATGGAGGATGTGCCTAGATTATAGGGAACTCAACAAACACACCATCAAAGATAAGTTTCCTATTCCAGTAATTAATGATTTACTTGATGAGTTACATGGTACTAATTATTTCACAAAATTGGATCTTCGCTCGGGGTACCATCAAATTAGAATCAATGCTGAAAACTTGTATTAGAGAGGTTGAAAGGCATCTTCACATATGTAAATATTCCTCACTTTATGGTGAAAGAGGTCTTGTGTTGGTCCTATTCATTGACCCATACTTGGTTTTATCTTGAGAACCCATCAAACAAAGATAACATTTGTATGCTTAACACTATTTGGAGGATCTATTCAATATAAGGGGGTAATGATCTTTTAGGGATGATTTATTCAAGTCCTAGAGGTCCACACATAGTTGTATTTCCCCATTCTTCTTTATCTCTATAACTAAGTGGTTTACCCAATTTGAATCCTTGATGGGGTATATAATTCTTGAGTCAATCAATTTCTTTAGTTCTTAAGCCATGAGAGACTCAATCTTTGGGTTAATTGGCCTTTGATTTTGATAGATGGGATTATATCCTTCAATTAGGTCTAGAGTGTGCTAAATGACCTTGTGGTCATATCCCTTTAGGTCATCATAGGTACAAGACATAACCCCTTTGTATTTATTGCATAAGGATATTAGTTAGTCCTTGTCTTATTGGAAAATTTCATTCCTCACTCTTAGTTTTCTTTCATCTCTGATATTGAGCTCTGAGTATTAATTTTTATTTGTGACAAAATTTCATTTGTCATTCCTCACATCATCATATTTGAATAAATTATCTAGGGTGATTAGCCCCTTCGAAATCTAATTGGACTTCAATTCCATGATCTGATCCCCATAAACATCTTTGAACATGGCTGTAACTACTCTACAAATTCACATGATTGATAGAGAAACATAATAATTTGAGTATCAATATAAAATTCTTGCTAGTTCTATTCATTTTTCAAGATGGTGGGTCTGATAATTACCCACACCACTTATTCATTAGTTAGTAGGTCAGTTGATCAAACTAAGAACTAATCACTACCATTTTATCTGTTTCTACATTCTTGGTTTTAGGGATAATTTGAATGTTGAAATATTCAAAATATTTGATATAATATCATATTAGATTATGGAATGACCTAATACAGATGTTATCTATGGATGTGACCCTTCTTACTTATCTCACTATTAGCTCAGAGTCTCTAAACACTTTCAACTACTTCATGCCCATTTGTTTAGTTAGGTTGAAGCCCTAGGCCAATGCTTCATATTTAGCATCATTATTGGTGTAAGTGAACTAGAAGAAAAGGACCTAAGGGTATTTTTTCAAGTTAAAGATACTAGTTGGATACCTTCTCTTGAATTGGTCTTACATTTCACACCATCAAAGTGTAGATTCTAGAATTTGGACTTATTTTTAGGTTATCTACTCTGATCCTCTTTCCTCTTCATGGCCTTGGGGATGGATTGATATTCATCATGAATCAAATAGATATTGAGGCCTATGGCATAAACTTTGGTAAACAAGTCATTTTTTATGAACTCATTAATGAGGACCTCTTCCTGTGGGCTCTAGTTTCCTATCATTCTTTCTTCTTTGAGCATTTTCATGTAATACATTTCTTTTTTGGATAAGGATGAGTGAATTTATTCAAATTTCATCATAACATCATCATCTATGTGTTATGGATGTAATGGTTTAGTTAACACTTTTAATTTTGAGCCATACTTGGTCCTTAGGATCAAGTGAGACCAATCCAAGAACAAGTATATACCTATCCTGGAGGTGAAATATCTTGATAAACACAACCCAAAGACTAGTGAGATGTATATTATCATAACTTCTTGGTAAAATATGATATTAGGACAAGAGTACAAGGTTAGGGGAAGAGCCTTAATAATACCTATGGTCTAAAATTTCTTCCCATCTAACTATATTACCCCTTTATTCAAAGGTATATATTGGACTTGTAGTCCATCCGCAATCTACTTGGGCATCATTGTAGTGCTAGTACCAGATTCAATCATAGAATTATGAAATAACTTATTTCCCATAATGAGAGTTATTAAAATGGGGTAGGCTTTGTTTCACCTATGCCCAAATTAGAATTAATGAATGTAGATGGTACATGAGGTTGCATACTAATAATGGATTATTTTCTCTTATTTTGTGCTAGCTCTATAGTTGGAATAACTTGAATATGTTTTTCCTAGCCTTTTGGTGTTTTTTTAGCAAAGATTTTTGCTTTGGGATACATAACACATCATAAGGAGAAACATTTAATGGATCTTTCTTTATCTATTCTACCACATTAAATGACCCTTGTGTTTAGAAGTCAAGGTCATTTGGCTTGTTATATGTTATCTCACTTTGATTTTGTTATGATAGAGTTGGTGGTTGGAGTCCTAGACTTTTTTTAAAAATTTAGTTTAGGCCTTGTGAAGGCTTTTTATGTTTCAACCAATCTTTTTTTGGATCAAGTGAAGTAGTCCAATTGGACTTGTAGGGATTTCAATGAGGGTATTTCACTTGCATAAACTACATCTTCACCCTCTACCCAAGATAAAAGTGCATGTTCTAGGGCTATTTACTCTTCTTACTCTAAGGACATAAATTACATTTGGGATATTAGGATAGCATTTTAAAAACCTAGGGATAGATATCCGTAAGGGATGAATTACGTGCATTCCCTTATCTTCATTGCTCAATAAATTTTGACTATAGATTACCTCTTAGGTAATTTTAGGGAATATACATGTCATTACATAGGAAGTACCATGAATTGGAATCATCCACCAAGTTATTCTAGATGGTGACCAACTCTCTATTTAAACTTGGCATGACTATTTGTAAAGGATCAAGAACTGGATATGGTAATTATGGTAAGGGGGATTTGGGATCATGGCCTGCTACCTTTTGAGATTTATGATCTCATTAGAAAAGTTCTACAATATGCTTTTCATGTCATTCATCTCTATAGTTAGTGTGGATGAAGATGAAGCATTTGTGTGAGAAGGTGGATATACATACATGGATGGAGATGGTTACAAGGTGCTTGGAACTTACTCCTATGGTGTCATCAATATTTTTGGGATAATTAATGTTGGTGGTCATGGCATAAGTTTATAAACATATATCAAGTTATTCTCTACTCTGACAGATAGTTCATGTCTTTGGTAGTGTCTGGCCTCCAAATGACTGAATCATGAAAACAATGTCTGAGTTTAAGGATTTGAGGTAGAAGATAATATCCATACCATTAGGTGGTTGAGACACTATCAAGATCCTTTTGTAGGTCTTATATAACCTAGTATTTAAATCCATGATAGTCTCTTGTGGGGCTCTGTTAGTAGTGATTAATTATTTTAGGATGGATGATCAGTTTGCTTTCTCATTGAATTTCTCAAAGAATTAATCACCCAAGTCATCCCGAGTGGTGATGGAGTTGGGTGGCAAGGACTAATACAAATCAAGAGCTCACCCTTTGAAAGAGGTATCTAGTAGCCTTAAGGCCATGTTTTGTTATAAAACATAGTATAAAGTACAAACATTGGTGACATCTTAAAGATGTTCAACTACATTTTTGAAATCCTCCTTTAAAAATCTAGGGAGTGTTTTTAAGGCATTAGAAGGAATAGGGTACCACGTAGTTAGGTCCATAGGAGGAATGAGTGGGATACCATTATTCCATGTTATGATGTTCCTTGGTGGCCCTTAGATCACCATTTATTGTGGTTGTTATGTCATGCTAGATCCTATGGTTCTTTGATGAGTTGCATCTATCAGGTGTGGTAGTAACAAGTTTGGATTCCTTATTGTTTGTGACCTTGTGATAGGCCTATGACTCATAAACTATAGATCTTAGTCAGTGTAAAATAGTAGTTTGAGTCTCATCCAACATGCCGAAAAATAAAAAAAATGTTGATTCCTAAAACTTTCTCTCTTGGCAAGTAGTCTTCTTATGGGAAGATTTTACAAATGTGGGATGAATTTTTAGTCTATAAAGAAACCTCCAAGATTTTATAAGTTGTGTATTCAAACTAATATGGGTGAAAAGGGTAAGATAAATTTAAATAAAACTATAATAAATCTAACTAAAGTGATGTGCTGAGATCTTAATGTATTCGCTCTTAAAATTACATAAAATAGCTTAATCCTTTGAACCTCATAGATAAGTAGAAGAACATGTGAATTAATTAAATCCTATAATAGAAACAAAAGTTATCCCTATATAATCAAAGAATGGAAATAATGAACAAAAATGAATTCCACTTAAATTAACACAAAACACCACATCCTCTTCATTGATGGAGGAAAACAAGATACAAAAGACTAAAAGGTACAATATAAAATATTTGATCCTTCTCATGAGGGGCACCTGATCAGGGCTTATAGTGAAAATATTAACTACTACTACTTCTATTCAACAATAAATCTATTACATAAAATGGTTGCTCTAATAATATTAAAAATAATTAATCAACTACTAGTTCCCTCCATAAAGAATGAGCCCTAAATATATAGGTATAGAGGCCTCATGAGGAAGTGACACTTGTAACTAGGCACTCAATCTCATGATGAGGCCATTATAATTGAATGGGGAGCTTTAAATCATGAGTGTATTCAATCCTCAATATCCTAGATATGGCATAACTATAATGCCTTATGATTCCCATGATGATTAGAAGAAGCATGATGGTGACACATGTCTACCTCTAGAACTACTTTTTGAATGCTTGTTAGGAAGGAGAGGACCACTTGCCTCATCTAATGGCACTGCTTGAAGGTTTGATAGGAAACATTTTAATTTAGACAAGTGTCATAATTCTATGTGTAAGGTTCACTTCTTTCTCATTACAACTACATGGTGGGTCCCATTTCTAACCTCATCAGCTAATTATGAAATATAGATCCCTAAGAAAGATACATTTGCTTTTGAGGAGCATCATGATGTCACATGGTGAAATTTACTTCCTTTCTATTATAAATACATGATGGACCCCACCTATTAGCTCATAAGCCAATAACACTACTTGAAGTTTTGTTTAAAAAAAACTTGCATTAGATGATTAATGAGATACCATGTGGAGATAGAGGAAGGAAGCCAAGACCCAGTCAAAAATAGGAAAGGGCCCTATGAAGAAATAGGAGGTTTAAACACAACTATCAAACTTATCAAGGACATCTGATATGAAAAGCTAACTACTCCAAAACCTCAAAAAAGTGTATCGCAATCCACAATGCTTATATCCTACTTGCATCACTCTTGTAAAGGGTAAAATTATCATTTATAGAATTATAGTCCTACATAAGGAACCATAGTGCTAAAGATAGTAAAATAAAATGATATGTAAGGATTTTACGACCTTTTTATTTTTGTATGGTTTTTGTGCTAGTTTTGATTAACAACTAATATTATTTGGTTATTTCGGTGTTGTGCAGTTAGATATATGTTATATAGAGCTATATGAAGGCCAAATTATGGACACATTTTAAAAGATACCATTTTTATATAAAGAGAGGCAAATTATTGATAGGGTTGTGCTGAGGTATGTGGGTTGGTTAGATTTCATGCCTTGGGATGCGCATATGATATTTTCATTGGATGAGTAGTGGAATATAGATATATGCAAGTTATAGATACCTATTGGGGAGATGGTTTTTATGCTCTAGGATGTGTGGAGGATATTATTGAATTTTCTAGTCTATAAGTATATAGTGGCTACATGGATAGTGGAGATGCCATATCCTAAGTGGGCACATCCATAGGTGTTTGTAGAGAGGTGGACTAGTAATTTGAAAATATGAGATCAAATCACCATGTGGCATTGGTAGATACTAGATCACATGACTAATAGTGACATAATTTCGAGAACATGTAAATTTTATTCTAGGTGGCCAAAATGTAGTGTATAACTACATTAGATCCATGTTATTTGTTTTCTATAAGATCAGTGGACATATATGTATGAGTGATTTTAGTATGAGAAAGTGATGAGATATTTTAGGATTTGTGGTGATGTGCATGTGAGAGAGGAGTGTATGGGCTCTATTGAGACTAAAAAATAGATGGAGGCCCTCAATAATTGATTTATCAGTAATTTACATGGATGAAATGTATCCAAAGGTATAGATCCCAGATGTGGATGGAATGGGGTGTACAAATGCATACATAGCATGGTATAGACACCATAGTTAGACTCCACTATTCCTAGGGGGAGGATTTTTATTTAATGATTCTCTATTTATTGAACCCCTAAAGATGTTTTGAGGTATGAGTCTTATTAGGTTAAACTTCATATTTTATATGCTTATATGTTTATCATGATTCAAATGATATCTATTGATTAGTGACTAGTGCACATTTGGTTTAATGTTGGTGTAGGTGATGAGGAGTATTAGATGGTGATGATAAATTCATCACTATGTGGGTTAACACAAAAAAATCATGTTGGTACCATTGAGGATTCATTAATTGAGCGAGATATGACAATTGCTAGTATGTAGATGCCCTTATTTGAAAGAGTGATGATTACCATTGCAACTTACTTATGAACAAACACATAAAGATATGATCTGAGAATTGATTTGGGTAGGTAAGATATGTTACCAGTTGATCCTATGGACATACTAGGTCCTAATTTACTATATAATTACACTTGATTACATTGAGAGCATGGAGAGGTAAAAGCACAGAAGGTAGTGTATGAGAATAGAGATATGAGACATAGGTCATGCTCTAAGATTCAAGTTGATTTTGGGGCCTCGAGTTCTAGGTATTGTGTGAATGGTGATATAAATTATAGTGAAGAGGTATATCATATGAAACATACTACCATTATACATTGATACACTTATTTTAGTATTATATATAAAATTTGAAATATACATAGATAATGATATGTCTTAGATATGCTTGTAGCTCAATAATTATATGTGATTATAACATTGTTAATGTTTGAAGAGATAGGTGATTGATTTTTGTTAATTACATATGTTATAATGTTAGTAATGTGACTCTATAATTTCTTATTTATAAATGATGTACAAACTAATTGAGCCTAGAAAAATCATTCGACTAGCCTAAATGAAAATGCAATTGTGAACTATACTACTTATTCTGTGTAGTAATCTATGTATGATCGATTGTAAAAATATTGATTGGATTTATTACTATGCTCTTTGTTGATTCGAAATTTGTTATGTCACCACACTATTATAAGTTGGTTTAACTCTCTATACTATCTTCCATTTATGATGAATCTATGGTGTAATAGATTTTTCATAACTAAGTGCTCTGGAAACCTCCTTACTCTCATAGTGAGTGACCAATGGTTCCCTATCAAGAACATCCTAGGACAAATTGGTTATGGAATAATTGGATTTATGATAATGAGGATAAGAAGACCTATATGTCCCATTCATAAATGTGATCATTCCTCTATCAACATATTATTCAATTTCATCTTGAAGTGCACAATAGTCATTATCTCACTGACCATTGATGTAATGATAGTTGTAATATGGTCAATAACTACCTCTATCTAAATGGTAAAGTGGATGATATTGATTAGGATTAAAGGTGATCATCCTCTTATACAATAGTTTCAATAAAACATCATAAGGCCTATGTTTGAAAGAATCAAATTGTATAGGCTCTATCTTCATATACTATATTATACTCACTATAGGATTTGGTCTGTAAATTGATTATTTCCCTTTGTTGAGTAGCTTAACTTATAATTTTTCTTCCACTTTTTAATTTTGAAGAGGTGGATTAGGTACTTGAAATGAATTGGATGAATCTTATGGTAATATATCTAGATCATAATTTTCCTCTATATTAACCTTGACTAGTCCCAATTACTTCTCTAATGCCATACTTGTATACAAAGATGTTGAAATGATTCATTTTTTTGATATATAAAATTTTCCTTAAGAGAAAATATGATGCCTCTATATAAGATATATTATATCTCCAAATATTTAGTCTGATATATTAATTATACCATACATGACTTAAATTATAGTGTGTAATCACTAACTAGATCTAAGTGGCCCTAATGTGATGAAGGTAATTTATCATATGTAACTCTAGGTTCCTTATTCTAAATGAAATTAATAATAAATATCTCTTCTAACTCAATATATGTATGTAATGAGCCATTAGGGAGTTAATTATGAAATTGAGTTAATGATTCAACCTCTAGGCTCCTGAGAAAAAACTACAACAGTATCAAACTTCCATTACACCCATCCATAACTTTCCTATTACATTTCCATTAAACATAGGCAATTTTTTTCTCTCAAACTATTTTGGTAATGATACATGGAAGATCTTATGTGTAATAGGGTTGCCTTCAATAGAATTCAAATCAACCCAAGATTAGTAATCTTTACATTCCAAATTAAGTTGATGTACTTTATGTTGTAAATCACCCACCACATGAATAAAAGAAAGAACTTATTTTGAATTCACATTTGAAATAATGGATTCATTTAAGGGTTGTATTCTTTTATATGTCTTATCTATTGGTACACTATTTTATATAACTTCATGAGTCATGATGGGTTGGGTTCTCTTACCCTTTGGAGAAGTGATAGCATGGATCTACTGAGAGGGAAAGTAGATATCACACTCTTGAGGATTAGGATGAGGAATAAATCATACTTTATTAAAGGTGGGCTTGGGAGTTTCATTAGTAATTAGTATAGTATTAGTTTACAAAATCATATTAAATTATATTGGGATAGAAGGAACTGTTGGGTGAATATTTTGTCACCAACTAACCGATGGACAAAATAGGTTGTTTCAACCATAGCATAAGGAGATTGATTAGCCAAATGTGTAGGTCTACCAATTAAAAGGGGATAAATCTCACCTCTCATCAAGGGGAGGTTCCCTATAACTATAAGTTACTATATACTATAAATAAGCTGAAAATAACACTCAGGGGCAGGACAACACCATCCATCTCTCTTTTTTTAGAGATGATGTTCACAGACATAGGAGAATTTTAGTGAAAACACTAAAATCACTTCTATTCTTTTAGAAGTGGTCTGCAGCAAATAATAAGAATTATTTCTAGTTGTGACAAGTAAATGTAACAGGTTGCAATAACCAGTAGAATGAGGTGTAGCACAAAGTCTCCACCTCAATTGCCAAAGAGTGAAATATATGAAGGAAAATGGGGGCACAAAGTCATCCCAAGATCATTTAAACAAAAACATAAAATAAACACACTAAAGACAATAATGGCAACATAAAGTCTGTCCACAGTCGGCTTTGGGACACCTTCCTAGTTACTTTTACTAATTTTGCTTATTTAATTAAATGGAAAAGAATGCATTTAGGAAACAAAAATAAGAACAATTTCCTCAAGAACACAAGTTGTTCTAGTACAAAGTCTGAAAGGTCACTTGCTTTCTCATTCAAATAATAAAATATGATTAACAATCTGAGCTCAAAGTCTCAGTAAATGCCTTCCAATTTGGGTAGAGTTTTGCTTCTATGACAGAGAGATCTCCTTTGCATAATAGAAGAGATTAAAATATATAACACTCCAAGAAAGACTTGGGTTCTTTGTTTCATGGAATGGCCCATGCTACATTCAATGATTTGAATGCATTTCTAATTATGTCAAGCGGCCATGCTGGAACAGGGCATCGATCTTAACTATGGCATGTCAATTCATCTCTAATGTCTCCTCTAATGTATAGGCTGCCTAGTCCTCTTCTTGATATTTATGTAGTTGTCCACTTCACCTTTACTCAATGGAGAAAAATAGGCTACATCCTTGAGTGTTCACGCTCTCTGATGTCCACTTGGTGGACTATTTCACCAAACTACAAATAACTCTTGCATAGATATTTTTGGTCTTTCCCTTTTGTTCCCTCACATTTTATCTCTACCTCGTGATCTGAGCTCTTGGGCTATCTCTTCCCTTTCTGCTAGCTCTTTTGTCTTCTTCTTCAGTTGTTCACTGAGTTTGTTTTTAGGTTTATGCCACATTTGAAAATAAATGGGCATTTTATTACCTTAAATTGGATGTCTATCAGGACATCATTGATCACTTGGTCACTTGAACCATGTTGAACCTTGAAATTTTGAACCATGAGAGTTCATTGGTTCAAGGTCCAATGGTATAAGTGGTCTTATTGGCTCATTGGTTCAATCACTTCTTTGGTTCAATTGCTTCCTCGATTAAACCACTTTCTCTCCTCTTCAGTTGAACCATCTCTTTGAATTTGTCTCTAGAATCTTCCACTTCCTTATTTTGCTCGAAGCTCCCTTTCAAACTTTGAAATTCCTTATAACTTTGAGCTTTGAACCATTTTGGTTCAAATTTCAATGGTTCATTCTCTTTCTCAGAATCCTTTGGTCCTTCAAAGTTTTTGGATCCTTTTATTTTCTATTGAACTCGTTGAAACTTTGAAATTTGAACTCTTTTGGTTCAAGGTTCAACTGTTCAACGGTTCAATCTTTGTTCTTCAAATCCTTTGTTATTCTAAGTCTCTCAAACTTTATTAAAATCATTAAACTTTGAACCTTTAAACTTTGAACCATTTTGGTTCAAGGTTCTACAGTTCAACGATTCATTCTTTCTTCTTTGAAGTCTTCTTTTTGTTAAGTCCTTCAAAGCCATTAAACTTTTTGAAGTGGTTGAACTTTGAACTTGCCAAAGCGCTTAACTCTTTAAGTCTACCAATGTCATTGAACCTTTGAACCTTTGAAGGTGGGGTTCAATAGTTCAATGGTTCAATGGTTCAATCTTTTTTTTTAAGCCTGCCAATGGACCTTTTGGTTGAACTTCAATGTTGAACCAACCTTGAAATTACCTAAGTATTAGGAACTTGTTTCTTTGTGAGATGTCACTTATTGAAGTTTTTAAACCTACAAGTCTCTTAGCTGAAAAAACTTGAATAATTGAGGAATTGGAGCACCCAGAACATTTTTTGAGAAGGGAAGAGAGAGTTTTGGCCTGTAGGACCAAAACAGTTGATATGTTGTCCCCAAAAATAAGTGATGGATTTTGGGAACAATAGCTAGCTCCAGTTGGGGAACTTCCATCGATTGTAAAAATAATCAAAGGGAGTAGAATCCATAATCTCTAGTGCCTTTAAGTATGCCATTAGGCTACAGAGTCATGATACCCAAAAAGAAAGGTACCAAAAGGAAATGAAATTGAAAAGCACCAAATAAAACTAAAGACTAAACAAATATACAAATGTACAATTAGACTTATCTGATACTGCAAGAATTGAAGTGCTTCAGATGCCACCCACTATGAGATAATGAAAATGGTGTTCTATCTTGATATATCAGCAAAAAACCATTTTATCCCCAGAAGTGATGATTGGTGAATGGACCTCTCCACCAGGAATCAAATTTTTTATGCATTCCTTTTGGTTATCTCCTCTTGCCCCACATCAATACTTGATTTCTAGTCTAAAAATTATGGATCCTTGTTCTCTTATAGATGTGTTTCTTTTCCTAATTTTGACATGTAGTAGCATGGTCTGTTGCCATAATTCATTACTCTTCTGGTTTAGTCCAACACATGATATGATTGTCCCCATCAGAGACCTGCCAAAGATTGGCATTATTAGGCACACTTGGTCAAAAGAATAGCTCGATAGTGTACTTATACTCTTCAAATTCTTTATGAGTAACCAAGAGGGTTGTAGAGATAGCTAATGAATCTGCATGACTATGAAGCTCTCTAGGCACTGCAGATATATTAAAAGCATCAAAACTTTAAATACAGTCCCATACCAGATTGTGGTAATGGCTCAATATTTTGTTCTTGGTTTAACACAGGTTTCTCACCTGACAAACCATCAGTTCATCATCTCTTTTGGCATGAAGGAGTTTGACACCTTTGTCTTGAGCAGTCTTCAACCCAAGTAATAGAGATTCATACTCGGCAATGTTGTTGGTGTTGCTAAACAAAAACTTGTATGAATAAGGAAAAATATCTCCTTATGGAGATATTAAAATAATCTCAGCTCCAAAACTGGTAGAAGAATAGCTACCATCAAATTTTAGAATCTAGACATTATAAAAAACTGATCTTCTATCAGATTTTTATTCATTAGAGAGGGAAGATCCTTTTTCATCTATACAGTACCCTACCAATTCTTTCGATGTCTTATTCAAATCAATTTTTGAATCACCACCTCTATGTATTTTATCTGCTATAATAGGAACATCTTTAGTAGACAAAAAATAATTACCCCTACCTAAAGACTCAAATAGAATTTGAGTTTCAAGGATGTTTGGGTGACAACATATTTTGCCTCCTTAGGAATTAGCCTCTACATGATGCCCTTGATAGGGATCCTCACTCCAGATAGGTCCATACTTAAATCACCACCAATGTCCTTGCATAAATTTCATTTAAGTAGAATGCCATAGGAGGCTAGAACGTCGGCCATTAGGACTATCATTTTAATTCTTTTTTCTAGGAATGCCACAAATGCAAACTAGGCATCCTTGATTTATCCCAATAGTGGGTTTGTTATCCATGGAGAAACATCTCCCAAAGGTCTTGGTTAGTGTGAGTCAAAGAGATTTTGCCACTTTGGCAGGCATGACATTGCCAGACACACCTAAGTCTATGAGACAATTGTTCAGATGGTGTCCATTTATCAGTAGGGAGACATAAAATAGTTCTATCCTCTTGGGAATAATAGGAGTAATGATATGGTTATTTTGGGTGGATGTGGGAGTCACTTTTGGAATAGCTAGTCCTACAGGGATGGTTTTATTCTTTACACATTGAACCAACTTATCCAACTACTCAGGGTTGAATAGCAAGAATTCAAATTCAGACATTTGAATTTTGGTTTTCTTGACATGGTCAATTATATCAAATGTCTAAAATGAAATAGGAATAGGGGAAGGTAGTTCATCCTTTTGGTTTTTAGGAGGGGGTACTGATCTATGAAATTGAAGTTGAAGGTGAAGGCATACTTGAGGTACTTACTCTTTTAGGGATCATCAGGTCCTTTGATTGAAAAGGTAGAGTGCTTCCCCACTTAGCAATTGAAATTGTTGGTTGAGATCATTCCTCTATATTTTTTAATCGGCTTGCTGGGCTGACTGGTTCTGAGATTAGGTGAATATAGTTTATGATCCATCAACTGCTTTGCCTTTACTTTTGGGTTCATCTTTGTAATTTAGAAAACCAATGTTAGAGTCACTAGCTAATTCTTCTTCTCCCTTTGTGAAGAGATTAGCATTATCTTTTGGGTTTAACTCAGGATGGAAAGAGAAATCACATTCTATTTTGAGATATCCAACTACTGAGTTGGCTGATACTGCTTCAATGGCAAGCTTCCCTTGTGAGGGAGGAAGATGATTTGGCTACCATTAATTCCTGGTAGTGTTGCCTTGGTATGACTGATTAAGGAATGTCCTCCTTGGTATATCTCGGTATGAAGGAGCAGAAGACATCCCTTGTGACATTTGCTTTTTGAGAGCTAGCAACTCATTTGCTAGTTTTTGCACCATTGGATCAGTGGTACCTATAGAATATTTAGAAGATGAAGAAGATTTACCTTTGTTAGGATCTCTTCTTATCTTTCCTGCCAAGATAAGGTGATCTTCAACCTTAGTGGATAAATCTTGAGAAGCAGTAAGGTCTATGTAACCATCATGTCTCAACAAGAAACTCACTTTAGGAAGTTGAGAGTTGATGAAGAATCATTTGAGATTCTTAGTTGTTGATTGAGCAATGGTAGGAATCTTATTCCTCAGCTTGTCAAACTTAGCTATGAAGTCCCTCATAGGTTCATAAGGTTCTTTATTCATTTGTGTGAGCTGGGCTAGCAGGGCATGCACATCTTCTACAGGCTTGAACCTAGCTTCAAATTTGGCTTTGAGGGTATTCCAGTCAGTCATAATTTGTGCTTATAGATGATAAAACTAGTTTATAACAATGCCTTGCAATGTTTCCACAAACAACCTGACTGCTATGTCCTCATACTCCACACCTATCATGCCACAGGCTATGCTGAAAGCCACAATATCTTCATCATGATGAACTCTCCCATCACCAAAGAATCTAGGGAAATTCTTCCTTGAATTGTGTGGTAGCTCATGTAGAGGTGGAGTTAAATTGAATGGGCCAAAAGAGTTACCCTAGGGGCCTTGAACTGCCATGATTTGACTACTAAAGGGAGGGATAACAAATGTCTGAGAGGTATGTATTGACAAATCTCTACTAATAGTAGAAATGGATGCTTTGCCTAGTAATAGAGACTTGAATTTTGTAAGAGGAAAACTCTTGGTTCACTGAAGGTGAGATGGAGAAGGAAACATGCCATAATCACTTTGTTATATCAACTTGAATATAGGGTCAACAATACCTTTAAATATCTAGCTTCTTGTATACCATGGATTTTCCAGATTGTAAAGCTAAAATGGATAAGGATAGGGACTACTTCAATTTGAAGCTTGAGGCTTCAAACTACATTTTCTTCCCCAATGGAGTCACCAAAAACTGTTGGCGTGGAGCTTGAGGAAAGTGGAAAAATAAGTGAAACATTTAATCCCTAGTGGCTCTAATTTTATAGACTAGATTATATAATGGAAATGGATAAGGCTATAATGATAATAGATAAGACATAAGTGATGCTTCAATCTAAAGCTTAAGGCTTCAAATTGTGCAAAATTTTTGTGTCCCTAACGGAGTCACCAAAAACTATTGGGTGAATATTTTATCACCAGCTAACTGATGGGTAAAATAGGTTGTTTCAACCAAAACATAAGGAGATTGATTAGCCAAATGTGTAGGTTTACCACATCAAAAGGGGACAAATCTCTCCTCTCATCAAGGGGAGGTTCCCTATAACTATAAGGTACTATATACTATAAATAAGCTAAAAATAACACTCAGGGGTAGGACAACACCATCCATCTCTCTTTATTTAGAGATGATGTTCACAAACATAGAAACATTCTAGTGAAAACACTGAAGGCATTTCTCTTCTTTCATAAGTGGTCTACAACAAATAGTAGGAATTCTTTCTGGTAGTGACAAGTAAATGTAATAGGGCACAATAACCAGTAGAATGAGGTGTAGCATAAAGTCTCCACCTCAGCTGCCAAAGAGTGAAATATATGAAGGACAATGGGGTTGAAAAGTCATCCCAAGATCCTTTAAATAGAAACAGAAAATAAACACACTAAACAGAATTGTGGAAGCACAAAGTCTCTCCAAAGTTGGATTTAGGACACCTTCCTCATTACTTCCACTAGTTCTAATTATTTAATTAAATGGACAAGAATGCATTTAGGAAACAGACATAAGAACAATTTCCTCAACAATACAAGCTATTCTAGCACAAATTATGAAACGCCACTTGCTTTCTCATTCAAATAATGAAATATGATTAACAATCTGAGCTCAAAGTCTCAGTAAATGCCTTTCAATTTGGGTATAGTTTTGATTTTAAAATAGAGAGATCTCCTTTGCATAAAATAATAGATTACAATATATAGAGCTCTAAGAAAGACTTGGGCACTTTGTTTCATGAAATGGCCCATGCTGCATTCAATGCTTTGAATGTATTTCTAGTTCTGTCAAGGGGCCATGCTAGAATAGGGCATCAGTCTTAATTGTTGTGTGCTAATTCATCTTAAATGTCTCTTCCAAATTATAGACCACCTAGTCCTCTTCCTGATATTTGTGTAGCTATCCACTTCACCTTTACTCGATGGAGAAAAATAGGCCGCATCCTTGAGTGTTTGCACTCTCTGATGTCCACTTGGTGGATTGTTTTACCAACTAAAAATAACTCCTATGTAGATATTTCTGGTCTTTCCCTCTTGTTCCCTTGAATTTTATCTCTTCCTCATGATCTGAGCTCTCAAGTTATCTCTTCCCCTTCTGCTAGCTCTTTCAGCTTCTTCTTCAGCTAGTCATTGAGTTTGCTTTTAGGTTTGCACCACATTTGAAAATAAATGGGAATTTTGTTACCTTGAATTTGACGTCCGTGGGGACATCATTGGTCACTTGGTCACTTGAACCATGTTGAACCTTGAAAATTTTAACCATGAGAGTTCATTGATTCAAGTTTCAACAGTTAGGGCAATCCTATTGGCTCCTTGGTTTAATCTCTTCTTTAGTTCAATCGCTTCCTTGGTTCAATCACTTTCTTTCCTCTTCAGTTGAACCATCTCTTAAAACTTGTCTCTAGAATCTTTCACTTCCTTCTTTCACTCAAAGCTCCCTTTCGATGTTTGAAATTCCTTGAACCTTTGAGCTTTCAACCATTTTGGTTCAAAGTTCAACGGTTCATTCTCTTTCTTAGAATCCTTTGGTCTTATAAAGTTTCTAGATCCTTTTATTTTCTGTTGAACCTTTGAACTTTGAACTCTTTTGGTTCAAGGTTCAGTGGTTCAATGGTTCAATCTTTATTCTTTGAATCCTTTGTTATTCTAAGTCTCTCAAACTTTATTGAACTTGTTGAACCTTTGAACCTTTGAACTTTGAACCATTTTGGTTCAAGGTTCAACGGTTCATTCTTTCTTCTTCGAAGTCTTCTTTTCGTTAAGACCTTTAAAGACGTTGAACTTTACAAATCGGTTGAAATTTGAACTTGTCAAAGTGCTTAACTCTTTAAGTCTATTGATGTCATTGAACCTTTGAACCTTTGAAGGTGGGCTTCAATGGTTCAATCTTTTTTTTCAAGCCTATCGATGGACCTTTTGGTTGAACCTCGACATTGAACCAACCTTGAAATTGCCTAAGTGTTGCGAACTTGTTTCTTTGTGAGAGCTCACCTATTGAAGTTGTTGAACCTACGAGTCTCTTAGCTAAAAAAGCTTGAATAATTGGAGCACCCAGAACATTTTTTGAGAAGGGAAGAGAGAATTTTTGCTTGCAAGACCAAAATAGTTGATATGTTGTCCCCAAAAATAAGTGATGGATTTTGAGAACAACAGGAACAAAATTACTCTGCTTAAAATTTGAAATAAGATGTGCACCTAATTTGATTTTTAAGATAAAATTAGGAACATCAACATATATTCTAATATTATTTCCAAAAGGAAAATCATCATTTATTTTATCATGTAACATGAGATCTTTGCTAACATGAGAGATGGGGAAAGAGGAAAGAATACAAGGTTTAGTTTAAATATTTTTCTCTTCAATATATGAATAATGATCATCATCATTCTAATTTTCATCACAATCATAATCTTGGTTACTTGAAGAAACAACATTTTAACTAGGCACATTTTTATGTTCACTAAGGGATGTAAGAGATGAGTTTAAACTCTCACTATCATGAAAACTGTCATCATGTATATGAGAAATACAAGGTTTGGATTTATTATCTATAATTGGAGTTAAATATGGAGCATAAATTACAATTTCACTCTTATTGGAAATATCAACACTTGAGATGGGAATGTCATATGAAATTTCCACTTGAGTTTGAGTTAAAAAGGTGAACAAATTAGAAGAGAAACATCTTATACTTTATTTAAAACATTATAAAATGAAGGAATAATGTTATGTTCACTTTAGTTTTAAATTCACATGAGAACGCTATAGAAGGTGAATTTTCATGTTCTACCTTAGAAATAACATTTTCATATGAGAAAGGAACATATTATAACTAGGATGTACTTTTTGAGATGTATCATTGAGAAATTAATTTTTCCTCTATTTTCCTTATATTTTTTAATTTTGAAAAGAGATGTATCAAATATTTTTGAAAAACTAGGAGTACTATTAAATAATGCATTAAAAATGAGGGGTTATTTTGGAAATATATTGTTAATTTCATTTCATTAGGTGGGAAGAGAAGAGGAAGGAGTGGGAGAATAACATGCATCTACACGACCTTAAATATCATTTTGACCATCACATTCATAATATTGTTAATAACTATCATGTCAATAATAATCACCATTATCATTATATATGAAACGATGCTCATCATTATTTACTAGTGCACAATCTTGGTACTTTTTCCATTATTTTTTATAATTATAAGGAATGCCTATGAATTGATCAACTAGATGAGGAAGAGGATTTTCATTAGAATTCATTTAAAAATCTTTCCAAAAACTAGGAGATGAAGTAAGGGAAAAATTAAAGGAAAAATATAATCTAGTATTAAAGGATAAATTTAATTCATGCTATTATGTATCCCTATGTGAGAGAAAAATTAGGAAAATCATAAATTTGAAACCCCAATTTAATGACAAAGTAGAATGAAAACCTAGTGGCAAACTATGGTTTTGAAGTAATATTCAAAAAATAAAATAAGTTCACCAATATGTTTTATTGATTTTATGATAAATGTAATTAAACTTAACCAAATTAATAACTGAGTATAGTTAAATGAATAACTAAATAAAAATCAAACCATACATTTCACTTGCATATGTAATGATATTGAAAAACTAGGGTTTTGAGATAAAAACATGAAAAAGATGAGAAACTTATCTTTTATGGAGCCTATGAGTTGTATTTGACTATGTTTCACCTATAGGATTCCTACCCCACTATCATATCTAATTGATTGTATTTTCTTTAATTTGGACACTAGAGTAGGATTAGACACCAGAGTATGGAAATCTTATTCTTCCCAGTGGTCTTATCTTCTAGTCTTTTCCACTTGAATTGAAACCTATAAATCTAAGGGAACCTTCTGTAGATGTGAGATATTTTGTCACCAACATGTGTTCATAATATTAGACCTATATTTGACTTATTCTCTTCAAAGCCCTAATGGAGTCCTACACATAAGAATCACACACATATCAAATGCAAAGGGACAAAAATAGGGGAAATGGGATATGACCATGCTATCCTCAAAACCCTTATTGTCTAAAGTGTTGCATAACTCCAATGATAGGAACTTAAGACCAATGTAGTTCTCCCTTAGGGATTTTGAATAATCGGCCAATCATAAATGCATAATGAAAATGTTATTCACCTAGGCCTTCTTCTTGGTCAATTCATGCAATCTAGGTGTGGTTTGTAAATACTTTATTAATATGCATACATTGAGATCTCTATGTAGTGATATTATTTATTAGGTAGTGCCAAAAGATAACCACTTATTTTAAAATGCCTTATGAAACCTTTTAAATAGAAGATACATAATTATAAATTTTAAAAACCTATGCATACACTAACCAACTTAAACAAAGTTAAAACAACCATAGGAAGAGATAGAAAAAGGAAGGGACCCAAAAAAACTATAAAATGGGTGTTGGAAAACAAAGTTTGGAAGGACACTGTACCAATGCTCTAGTGTCCTCTATAGTGATCTTATCAAATATGGAAATAACTAAGGTGGGACTCAAATAAATGGCTAGGGGACCCTATGAATATGTTAAGTATTAACATGGGAACATTTGGAATGCAATAAGAGAGACATAATATCATGAAAATTCTAAAAGGACAAAAAGAGACCAAAATTACATGTTCAAATAAGATCCTCAGTCATCATTACGAACTTCATGTGAAAGAGATACAAAAGACATGTTACTTATGTTTGCTTGACCAAATTTTTGTGTATACATTTTCCCCCCATTTAATTTAGTAATAATATAAAAATTAAATTAATAGAGTGAAAGATAAAGTGCATACTTGTACTTATCTATGAATCATGTGCTTTCTTCAAATTAGCGATGCCATGGGTTTGATGTGATCAACCCATGTAGAGAGAAGATAGGCTATATATTTTTTCTTTTCTTGGTTATTTAAATGAATAGTAGTTAGATTAATTCCTTTGAATATGAATCCATAATATCGATGCCCTTGTAATGAATTTAAGTAATCAACTATGTTGGGAGTAACAAGATATGCTTTCCCATATTATGATATGCACTAAATCTAAGAAAATATTTGTGATTGTGAAGAACAAGATATGCTTTCCCTCACTCTAACATTTGGGTATATATGTGGCTAGTATTCAAAAACTATTATTTGACCTCATCCCTAGGAAACTTGAATAATTTATGTCTAGTAAAAAAATTCTAAATCAACCACTATAGATGGATATAATATTATTTAAATTACAAAATTGGTAAAAACCTTGTGCATAAATTGTGCTAAAACTGGTGTTAAAATTAGTGTAAGTATTATTATAAACTAAGTATTATGTAATAAATTAGAGAATGACATATATATATCATCCCTTTTATAGAATATGGTGCAAAAATTGAAGAAATGAGGGACAATGTTACATGAAACATGCCCTAATATGATAACTGAGCCACATAATATGAGCACCAAATAAGGATTATGAGTAGTAAATAAAAAAAAGAATGGCATGGTTTTACATTATTTCTATATAATCTAGTTAAAAATTTGGAAGATGAGAGACATGTGCCATATAACATTTCCCCAATTTGATATCTAGAAAAACTAAGATGTATAATCTTAGTATTAAAGTTGTGCCTATGTGGACTTGCATTATGTGCATGGCACTCATTAATATAACCTATGTAAAAGTATCTATGTAAATATGATAAATACTATAATAGATTGTGATAATTGTGAAAAATAAAATCAATGTCTTATGTATACCTAAGAATCTAAGCCAAATTTGATTAACTACATAAATTTGAATCATAATGTAGGTGTAAGTAAATGATTAAATCTAATTCATTGTGTAGGTTTGAGTAACTAAGTAATTCTAAATTATTGTGTAGGTCTTAGTAATTTTATTAAATATAAATCATTGTGTAGGTATGAGTAATTGAGTGTCTGAGCTATATTGAATAATGCATATGTATGTCTCCTTTTGGTAAGAGAGATGAAAATATTGTAAGGAGTTCAAGCCAAAGGTGATGACTAGTAGTGTGGAGTTAATAGTGAAGTATACATGATAATATTATTAGAATGGATCAAATTATTATTAGTAAGAAATTAATTTATCTTGATATTGGTTCTTTACTAATGATAGAATTGGTAAGAGGTATAGAGTACTGGTAGCCAATGTGGTGAGTGAATAGGTATAGGAGTGAGACCTATATGGTATGAAAGGTGTCAAGATTTTATTCTACATAGAAGAAATGGTTCTGATATCAAAGTTACAATTTTAAAGATATTAAAAGATTTAATATATAGGTATACATGAATAAATAATATGGGACTAATATCTTAGTAGTGTGGCATACACAAAAAGTCTCCTTATGAGCTGCTTTGAAAGATGTTTTTATTCATTTGTATTTTTTATTAAATTTGACAATTCATGCTCTAACTGTGTCAAGAATGTCATGAGGAGAGAGATAAATTGCATGTGGTAAAAAGAAGTAGATGCCTTTATCCAGGCTCATGAGGAGGTGAAATTGGTAAGTAAATCAAATTAATCTTATTGATTTCTTTGAAAACTATGTTTATTTCATTTTTTGTCAAATTGTGGGACCTATAGTGTGATTTTTCACCCTAAAGCACTCTTATCCCTCATGCAATGATTATGTCCTACATACAATTCTCTTGTCTATGGGATAATGCTCATGTATGGAAATGTAGTCCTATAGCGGGCACTATAATCCTTAAGAAAATAATAATGAATGATATGCTAAGATTATGTGCCCTTTTTGTTTTTGTATGGTTTTTGTGTTATTTTTTTTATTACTCATTGATATTATTTGTTTTTTGTTTTTTGTTTTTTTGTTAAGTTGGATATATGTATTATAGAGTTCCAATGAGGCCAAATTATGGATACTACTTAAGGGTCATCCTTGTCAGATGAGGAGAAACAAATTGATGATAGGGTTGGGTTAGGGTATGCAAGTTGGTTAGAGTTCATGTCTTGGGATGGTCACATGATAAATGCAAGGGATAATTGGTAGAATGTAGATATGTGCATGTTCTCTATGCCTACTATGGAGATGATTTTTACCCTAGATGATGTGTTGAGGATATTATGGAATTGTTTGGTATATAGGTATATAGTACTTACATGACCAGTCAGGATGCCATGTCTTGAGTGGGCACATCCATAGGTGTTTATAGATAAGTGGATCAGTACTATGAAAATATGAGATTAGATCACCATGTGGTGTTAGTAGATAACAGATTAGGTGACTGATAGTGCTATTATTTATAGACCATATCGAGGTTATGCTTGGTGGCCAAAGGATAGTGTAAAACTATGTTATATGTGTGATGTTAGTTGGCTAAATGATTAGTAAAAAAATATGTATGAATGCTTATAGTATGAAAAAGTGATGAAAAAGGCTAGGAAATGTAGGCATATGCCCTCATCTCTATGGGTGTGGGAGAGGAGTGCATGGGCTCTAATGAGATTGGGAAATTGAGGGAGACCCTTAGTAGTGGATCTAATAATGACTCACATAGAGGAGAGATCTCTAGAGATAGATATCCCAAATTTGGATGTTATGGGGTGTATAAATGCATACATATCATGGTGGAGACACCATATATGAACTCCACTATTCTTAGGGGGAAGTGTTTTATTTAATGATGCTCTAGATATTTAACCTCTAAGGGTAGTTTGAGGTATGCATATTATTATGTTACACTTAATATTTGATATGTTGTACATTTGTCATGGTTCTAATTATATGTTTTGATTAGTGACTAATGCACATTTGGTTTAGTATTGGTGTAAGTGATGAAGAGAATTACATGGTGATGATTGAATCAACGCTACATGGGTTGACATGAAATGTTATCAATGATGGTGTGGAGGATTGATTAATTGAGTGAGATATGACAATTTTTGGTGTGCATGTGCCCTTATCAGAAAGAGTGGTGATAGCTACTACACCATATGTGTGAGAATTCATAGATATATTTAATACGAGAGATAATTTGTGTAGGTGATAAATTCCTCCACATAATCTTAGGGGCATACTAGGTCCTATGTTACTAGTTAAGTACATTTGACTAAAATGAGAGTGTGGCAATGTAGAAGAATAGATAAAAGTGTATGAGGATAGAGATAGGATACATAAGTCACATTCTAAGATTCAAGGTGATTTTGGGGCCTTGAGTATTAGGTCTCATGTGGCTAGTGATATAGAGGATAGAGATGAGGGAGGTCCTATAGACCATACTCCCATTATATAGTGATGTACTTGTTGTAGCATTTTATACATTTTTTTTGATATATATATATATAGATATGATATATTTTTTACACACTTGTATCTTGATAATTTTATGTGATTATAACATTATAAATGTTTGTAGAGATAGGTGATTGATGTTTATAAATTTCCTATGTTATAATGTTAGTAATGTGAATTTGTAATATCTTATCTATGAATGATTTACAAACTAATTTAACCTAGAAAAATCGTCCATCCACCTCAAAGGAAAAATAAATTGTGAACCATACTACATATTATGTGTATGATTGGTTATAAAAGTATTAATTGGATTTATCACCGTGCTTCTTGGATGAGTTAAATTTTATTGTGTCACCACACTATTCTAAGTTGGTCTAACTCTTTATATTGGCTTCCATTTGTGTTGACTCTATGGGGCAATAGATTTTGCATAACTAGGTGCTCTAGAAACATCCTTACTCTCATAATGAGTAAACATTGGCTCCCTGGGAGAAATTTCTTGGGATAACTTAGTCACAAAATAATGGCATATATGAGAATGAGGAGAAGGATACCTAGATGTCCACTTCATAAATGAGATAAGAAATCTATCAACATATTCTTCAATTTGATCTCTGAGTGTACAATAATCATTATCTCAATGACCATTGATGTGATGATAGTTGTAATATGGTTGATTCCTATCTCTGTATAGATGATAGAGTGGATGATAGAGATTATGATTAAGGGTAATAATCCTCATGTCCAATAGTTTTAATAAAACATCATGAGGCCTATGTCTAAAACAATCAAACTGTATAGCCTCTATCTTGATATATTTTATTATACTCATTGTAGGAGTTGATCAATAAAACGATTCATTCCCTTTGTTGAGTACTTTCACTTTTTATTTTTTTTCAATTTGTTCCTTTTGAAGATTTGGATTAGGTACTTGAACCAAATTGGATGAATCTAATGGTAATGGATCTAAATCAAAATTTGTCTTTTATTGACCTTGTCTAGTACCAATTGATTCTCTAATGCCATATATGTATGACAAAGATGCTGAAATGATTTATTTGTTTGATATAGCAAATTTTTATTAATAATAAAGGTGAGGACTCCAGAGAAGATATATTATATCTCCAAATATTTTGGTTGATATATTAATTATTTCATAGATGACTTAAATCATAATATATAAACACTAACCTAATGTAATGAAGGTAAGTTCTCATTTGTGACTCTAGGTACCTTATTCTAGATGAAATGCATAATAAATACCTCTTCTAACTCAACATATGTATGTAATGAGATGATAGTGAGTGAATGATTAAACCAAGTTAATTTTTGATCCTCTAGGATCTTGGTAAATAACTATAATAATATCAAACTTCCATTACACCCATCCATAAATTTCCTACAATATTTGAGATACAAGTAACGATATCCATGTCCATTAACCTTAGGCAGTGTCGGTACTTGAAACTTCTTTAATAATGATAATAGAATATGATTTCCATGAATATAATTTGAATCAAACCAAGAGTTGTAAGCCTTACCTTCTAAAGTAATTTGATGTATTTTGTGTTTTAAATCACCCATGATATGCATCAAATTAATAACTTATTGTTAAAATCACATTTGAATCATTAATGGACTCATTTAAGGGTTGGATTTTTTATTTATCTTAGCCATTGGTACACTATTTTTCTTAAATTCATGAGGAAATATGTGTAGGGTAATCTTACCCTTTGGATAAGTGATAACATGGCCCTGGTGAGTGAGAAAGTAGATATCACCCTCTTGAGGATTATGATGAGGAATAGAGTATACTTTAGTAAAGGTGGGCTCGGGAGGTTCATTAGTACTTAGTATATTATTAATTTATAAAGTAAATTTACATTTTATTGGATAGAGTGAATAACATTACTATGATTAATAGTTGAAATAACATGTGCACCTAGTTTTATTTCTAAAATAAAACTAGGAACATCAACATATGTTGTAATATTATTGTTCCTAGACACATCATCATTTCGTTTATCATGTAACTTCAGATATTCACTAACATGAGAGATGGGTAAAGAAGAAAGAATACTAGGTGTAGTTAAAATATTTTTCTCTTCACTATATGAACAATAATCATTCTCATTCGAATTTTCATCACAATAATAATCTTGGTCACTTGAATAATAAATATTTGAACTAGGCACACTTTCACATTCACTAGGATATGCAAGAGACGAAATTAAATTCTCACTATCATTTAAATTTTCATCACATATATGCGAAATGAAAGACTTGGATTTATTATCTTGAATTGGAGTTAAAGAGGAATGAGTAGAAATTACATTTTCAATTTTATTGGACATATAAACACTTGAGATAGGAATATAATATTTAGTTACATTATTATCATTTTTTGAGCTAAAAAGGGGAAGAAACAAGAAATCAAAACATATTCTACTTTGCTTATAACATTATCAAATGAAGAAATAATTCTATGTTCACTCTCTTTTCTGAATTCACACGATAAGGGTATGAAATATGCATTTCCATGTTCTACCATAGAAATAACATGATCATATGATAAAGGAACATTATTTTTACTCGGATGCACTTTTTGAGATGTATCATTGTGCAATTTAAGTTTGACTCTATTTCCCTTATATTATGCAATTTTAAAAATGAGATGTAGTAAATGTTTTTGACAAAACTAGGAGTAATATCAAACAATGCATTACCAATGAGGGGTTATCTTGGAATTATATTATTAAGTTCATTTTATTGGATGGGGAGATAATAGGAATAAGGAGTGGGAGAAGAACATGCATCTATATTGCATTCACTATCATTTTTACCATCACATTCATAATAATCATCATAACCATCATGGCAATAGAAATAATCATCATCATTTTATATTAAATGATGCTCATAATTATTTTCTATTTCATAATCTTGGTAATTTTTTCATTCCTTATTTTAATTATAATGAATGTGTAGGAATTGATCAATTAGATGAAAAGTAAGAGTTTCCTTAGCATCCATTTAAAAATTTCCACAAACTAGGAGAAAGAGTATAAGAAAAATAAAAAAGAAATGCAAAAGAGAATCCAAGATGAAAGAATAAATTTAATTTACATTATCATTAAACTCTATGTGAGATAAAAATTAGGAGAAGTATAAATTTGAAACCCTAATTTAATCACACAAATTAGAAGGAAATCTAGTGGCAAGCTAGGGTTTTGAAGTAATATTCAAAAACTAAAATGGGTTCACTCATATGTTTTATTTATTTTGTGATTAAATGTAATTAACCCTAACTAAATAAAGATCTAAGTGTAGTGACATGGATAGCTAAATCAACATCCAACCATACATTTCACTTGCATATAGAATGATATTGAGTAACTAGGGTTTTAAGATAAAAACAATTAAAATGATGAGAAACTTAATTTTTTTTGCTACCTAAGAGATGTATTTGACTATATTTGACCTATAGGATGCCTACCCCACTATGAGATATGATTGATTGATTATAATTTTAAATTTGGACACTATAATAGGTTTGGACACTAGAGCAATGTGCTCTTGTCCTTTTCAATGTTCATGTCCTCTATTATTTTATGCTTGACCTAAGACCTACAAGTTTGAGAGAACATTTTGTAACTATGGGATCTTTTGACACTTATCTATTCTCATACTATTAGACTTGTATTTTTCATTCTTCTCTTCAAAAACCTAATCTAGTCCTACACACAAGAAACACACAAATATCAAATGCAAAGGGGAAAATGGGGAAGGTGGGATTCAGTCACACTACCCTCAGAACCCTTGTACTTATTATTGCCAAAATAGCCCCAATTATTGGGACCTCAGACTAATTTAGTTCTCCCTTAGGGAATGGTCATAATCAACCAAACATAAATGTGTATCTAATATTCTCTTCACCTAGGTTCTCCTTTGCGTTAGAACATGTAATCTAGATGTGGTATGTAAATAGTTTAGTAATATGCAAAGATGGAGCTTGCTAGTATTGATATTATTTATTAGTTAATGCCAAAAAATAATTACTTCTTGTAAAATTCCTTGTGGAATTATTTAAATATAAGACTCCTAATTTTGAATTTGAAAAACCTATTCATGTGTCTACCAACTTAAATAAAATTAAAATGGTCATAAGTAGAGATCCAAAAAGGAAGGGACCTCAAAAACACTCTAGAATGGGTATTAGACAAAAACATTAGGAATGACACTAGAGTAGTGATATAGTGTCACCCATGGCACTCTTGTATAAAAAGGAAAAAACTGGGGTAAGACTCAAATAAATAGCTAGGGGATCCTATGACTGTGTCAAGTAATGACATGAGAACACTGGGAGTGAAATAAGAAAGAGAGAGATAAGATCATGAAAATTCCAAAAGGACACAAAAATACCAAAGTGACATGCACAAATAAAAGTCTTAATCATCATTAAGTGTCTCACGTGAAAGAGCTAAAAAATACATAGTACTTGTGTTTGCTTGGTTAAATTTGGATGTATATAGATAACTCGATATTCCTCCATGAAGAATGGGAGTGTCAGGGTTGGTAATCACAAATATGACTATAAGATTAGATGAAATCACAAGAATGTTGTAAGTATTGTAGACAAAGTTGGATATAGTAGAGGAACATAAAATAAGAAATGCATAATTAGGGATGATGAGAAAAATTCACATGTTAAATCGAAATAATAATATGAATAAGAAGTAGGATCTAAGTGATTAGACAAGGGAAAATATATTATTATGAAATTACATTATTAATTGGAAGAGGAACATCGATCTAGATTTCATGTTCTTTAAAAAAACAAATATTCAAAGAGCTTATAGATTGGATTTAAAAAATGGAGTAATTTGAGTTTGAATAAGTATAGAATAAATGCATGATAAAGCTTTCATAGGTTGAGCTAAATGGTCACGCATGTAAGTTGTGGAAAGAGGTTTAATTTAAGTGGAACCATAAGATTAAAGACAAAATAACTAGTTATGATAGATTGGTTGTAAAGTTTAAAATAAAACCTATAACTATAGATTATCCATTTGTTATATGTAAGAGGTTGCATAATCTATTAAAAATAACATAACCATGTAATATTAAATTGATAAACAATAAAATAATTTTATTTTGGTTGCTAATAGAAAAATATACCAAGACAAATGTGGCATAGTACATTAATGAAATGTGATGGGTCATTGAAGATGAGATCAACATAATGATAATTTAGATGCTAGATTAAGTGTATTAATATGTGATATGAGTATTATAATAACTACATGGAAGGCCAATAGTTGTAAATAACAACTTATGTTATGTGAACAATTGAGTGATGATAGTGCAAATGTTGAATATATGTAAAAGGACATTTAAGGAACCATTATTATAAAAGGATATGATATATGTGAAAGGTTCATGGGAAAAATTTTCCAATGTGAAAAAACTTGTACATCATGCATATGAGTTCCCTCATGCACACACTTATGGTGAGAGAAATATAAGTGGTATTAGAAAGAAAGATTTATAGGTGGATGAAAATTCCATAAAACATCATATTGATGAATTTGAGTAAGGAAAGAGTTTACTTGCAGTAAAAAGAGTCTTGGAATTCATAAGAAAGAGTGAGTAGGTAGGTTAGAGAAGACATATTTTTAGGACCAAGGGAAAGAAAAAGGGTAAATTCTATAAATTTGTAGAGTATAGTGGAATCACTAACAATCTAGTGTCCACAAAGATGGTGATGAAGTCTAGTTTGGTGTGAAAGCAAAAATAAAATATTTAAAGAGTATCCTAATTAATGGAGGATCATGATATCATTATGAAATAATGATATAAAATGGAGATGAGGATTCATACATACAAAAATAAGGTCTTATGTGATGTCCTACCAATAGATGCATGCCATTCTTTTAGGGGAAGGCCATGTAAGTATCATCAAAATATATTGTCTGATGGTGTATAAAATAATATACTCATGAAAATTGATGAATGTATTCAATATCTGATTTCATTGAATTAGAAGGAAAACAATGTTGTGCACCATTCTAATATGTTAATGCATAGAGATAGGGATGAATTACATGAGGAAGTGAAGATAGTTTGCACAAAGGTGAAAAGTGATGTTGCACAGAGGAAGGAAAAAAGTGGTGTGAACCATGAGAATTATCAAATTTTATTAGTACATAGTGATGAAATAAAAAATAAAATAAGATGCAATAAAAAATAAAATAGGATTGTACAACACATATAAAGGAGGTTGACTCAAGGGGAGTAGGAGTTGTTGTAATAGTTATGAGAGAATTTTTTGGTGAATGACAAAATTTTTGATATAGTTCATTGATATTTTAGAATAAACAACATGAACTAGTCCACATGACATAACAATGAGTTAAATCATCTAGAAAAAGAAAAAAAGGTGGATCCATCACCTAACTCTATTGTGTGAAAATCATACCTTCAAATTTTTATTACCTAGGGTGTATGGTCCATAAGCATTTGGGTCCAAAAGAAATATTACATCAAGTAAATACATAATTAGATTTTTAGTATTAATAAATAACATTAAATCCCTTTTGTTCTTGATGGTTTGTGGTGTATTTACATACATCATGTTACTTTTATTTTTTACCAAAAGTTATAGCTTACTTATGTGTTTGTATAAATATGGATATGCTTTCTTGGTGAATTTTTTCTCATCACATTTTACCATAGAAGCACAAAGGTAACGTACATAAATCAAACATTTTTGTTTTGACTTCAACTAGTAGTAAAATTTAACATGGTTTATTCGAGTATGTGATTAACATTGGAGATAAAAACATATATTAATACATCACATGGTGATGTGTTAGGAGTCATTAGGACTATATTGTGCATTTAATGACTTTAGCGTATTTTAATGTATTAAGAGCATTTACTGTTTGAGTCCTTACTAGGTTATTGCAAGATAGTTAATATAAGTATGTGGATCCTATAACTATATAAATAAATACTTATATTTGTAACAAGGCATTATAACCCTTGAGGTAAAAGTAAATATTGGGGTGATTAGTGACAGTAATTGGTGGAGATTGAAGTCTAGATCTAGGGAAGAGATTTTGGTTGAATCATATCTTTAGGATGATTTGGAGTAACATTTTGGGATGTGAGTGTGTGTTATAATCCATATTTGGTTGGGTAAAAATTATCATTCTATAATTAATATAAAAACATATTTTTGTTGAGACCACTAACCATGACCGCATCATGAAATCATGGAAAACTTTATCATTATGTATATTTGGTGTAAGTTTCACTACTCAAAACACCACTGAAATCCTTCAATTATTTAGTGAACCCTATGTGTTATTAAAAAATATTCAGTATTTGAAAATGAGGAATTAGAAAAAATATTTTTTTATAATTTTTCAAATATTGTCTTTATAATTTTTAAATTACCTATAAATGGTGCTAAGTTTTAGATGAATGATATGGTTGGCATAGCCCTTTCCTGGTTTGATATGAAATTGTGTACTGAATTTTACATATTTAGATGTTTTGGTAGATAAAAATATATTTGTAATATTTTTAATGTAAATTTGATTATGTTATTTTTTTGATTTATGTGATACATAGTTAATTATATTTAGAATTATTCTAGAGTAAACTCAACTCATTTATTTGTTATAATAAACAATTTTATTTCAAATTTAGATGTTCAAATTTTTTTAACTTTTAATATAATTTATTTTTATTAATATTTATTATAATTTTTTATAAACTCCAAAAATTGAAGAAAAAATAGAAGGATCATAGCCATGTATATTATGTACTATAATAAAATCAAATGTAGACAAGATTTTTGAGAAGTACCTATTTTACCGATAGAATTTATAAATCTGGATGGTCTTAATCTTAAAAGGAGAGAAAATAATATTAAGGTCCTTTCTAATTAAAACATAAGTGATTAAGATGTCTTCTGAGTAATGAATAGTTGTGATTTTCATGAATAAAACTAATAAAAAAATAAAAAAATCATTTTAATAATAAAATGTAATTATAAAGTTTATAATAAAATCTTAGTGATTAATAATTATTTATTGAATCTAATTATTTATTTAAAAATTGAAATAGTTAAAATATTAATTAAACATCTTAAATCTATATTGAACATTTTTAAGGATCTTTAACAATTGCAACCCTCATCATCACATGGCAGGATTAGACGTTTAGTGGCAATTTTTTTAAGGGAATAGTAATATTACACATAAATGAATTAAGAGTAATTTTCATTTTTCTAGATATTCATTTTATTATTTTGCTTATTTTAAGGAAGAATACATTTTTATAATTGATTATTTCATATTTAGGTAGGGTTCAAAAGACTACTCTTTAAAGTTTTTATTTTCTATCATGCAAATGTGATCGTGATTATGGTTAAATTAAATGTACAATCATTATTAAAAATATCCGCTTTATCATTATTTTTATTTTATTTATTATGCTTATTTTACGGAAGAGGATATTTTTGTGATTGACTATTTTATATTCTTGTAACGACTATTCTATAACATTTTCAATTTTTATTATATTAACATAATAATAATTATGGTTAAATTAAATGTACAATCATTATTCAAAATATCCACCTTATCATTATCCCTTTTTTACGGAAGAATAGTTTTTGATGAACTATTTTATATTTAAATAGATTTCCAAACACTATTACCTTTAACATTTTTCATTTTTAATTATATTAACCTTATAATAACTATGATTAAATTAAATGTAAATGTGTTACACAACCACCCCAGACAATACAATTGTGCATACTGTTTAAGCTTTATGGTCAGATTTAGAGTGCACCCAACATGGGACTTTTGTTTTTTAAAACCCTAAAAAGAAACATTAATGATTTGTTTAGTCAGTGATTTGTGGTGGTTTTTCATTTGAAATTTATGTACCCGATATATCACCCTTCCTCTTGATTGAAGTTCCTGCCATTACCTCCTCACATTTCCGTTTTGTTATACCATCCCCGGTTTTCGTTGAGGTTCCTTTCTTTACTTCCATTTTCTTTTGTAATATCACCCCTGGTCTCCGTTGTCCATTTTGCTGGAGTTTCAGCATTTTTGCAAACTACAGGAGGAGTCCAAATCCAATATGGGATGCCCTGAGTCTAAAAAGAAAGATGACAACGCTGCTGCTCAATTCCGTTTGCAAATCGATGAACCGGGCCTACGAATGGTAGAAATGCTACCGGATGGGAATTGCCTGTTCAGAGCTCTAGCAGATCAGCTGGATGGGGACCAACGCCAGCATGCAAAGTATCGTCGCATGGTGGTGCAATACATCATGAATTATCGGGAACTTTACGAACCATCACTGGATCGGGCACACGGTTCAAGTTTCGAGAGTGAAACTATGGCACGAGATGGAACCTGGGCAGATAATTGGGAACTTCAAGCAGCTTCCATGCTCACTAGAACAAATATTAATGTCCATCGATTTGGCCATCCACTACTCCGCATAGATAATATTGATAGTGCAGATACACCCACCCTCCATTTGTCATATCATGATGGGAACCATTACAATAGCCTGCGGTTGATAAATGACAATCGCGCTATTCCTCTAATGACCACTGTCGTGGCCATCGACAAGGATTCAAATGCTCCATCACCATCATCATCAAAGGACTCGGTGAAGTTTGTTGTGGCTCAAACTGGATGTACAGATGTTACAGCTCAACGTATGTTGCAACTGCTGAATGGGGATGGATATAGTGCAATCGAGGGTATAATAGCACAAGAAATTGCTAAGCCGGATACAGTTCAAACTTGTGGACAAAAAAACCCTCCTGGAAGAAGTGACGAACAACGGAGAGATGAAAATCGAAGTGGGTTTCTTGACCGGGTACCCAGGAAAAAAAGGACCCAAGGAAAGAAAAACAAGATTGAATTTAAGGCAATGGATGATAAGGATACGTCGGTTAATCAGAAGAGGAAAGGGTGAGGTTAAAGCCAAAGTTCTGGAACTAGCAGTGAGGATGGCGAGGATCCTTATTCTATATACTGGAGGGCAGGATAGTTTATATTCTAATTGATTTTCAGGTTGTTAATCTTTGGGATGAAATGACTTGTTATAAAATGTGATGGAGTTGTTGTTTTCTTTATCTCCAACTATATATTACATATTTTCTGTTGTCAAGATATTCAATTCACTAGCAACCAGAACATTATTTAACTTAGCCTGACTTTATTTGTAGCAATCTAATTAACTAGAAAATGTGTGCAGAACGTGATTCACTTGTCACCCAGTTTAAAACATCCTGAATTGCATGTTTTACATGATGCATTTGGCTTATGGCATTCTTCTACGATTGGTATTGTTCTGATCTATTTTTACTTTCCCCATTAATCTTTTTTATAGCTTGTTATTTTAACCATATTTTTCTGTCAATGTGAGAAAAGATTCTTATTGTTGGTATATATATTTTTAAAATATATTTGTGGTATAAAAACCTAATATTAGGTTGAATGTTTAATTGTGAAATAATTTTTTTTTCCAGGTTTTTATTGATTATTAAATGATTATATATTCAATTTATAAATATATGTGATGTTAACATTTTTATTATATAATTCATTTTTTATTATTAATTTTTTTGATTGCATGTCTGCAGTATATAGAATCATTGAAATATATAGAATACTACTATTTTTATCTAGGATGTGATCCTAATTTTAATGATTTGATTCTTCATGTATAAATGGATATAAATAATCATCATTTTCACCAGTTAAACTACAACTCTTTAATTTTAAGATCAATTTCAATACAAAAATACTAGTTATATGTTCGTATGTTTATTATATAATTAATTTTATTAATATTTAAGATAACTCCAATGCAAAAGTGCTAGTTGTATATTTGTAGCTTTATGTAATCTTCGAATAAGTATGATATGCATATGTAGTATTAGCAGCTGTTGAATTGTGTATAAAATGAAAAATATTATATAAACGAATGGATATTGGTGAATTTTCTGGCAGTTCACATATTGCAACATTAATATCTATCATTGTTTTCTTACCTTTTCGGGTAGGTAATGAAAGAAAACATTAGTACATGTTTTTTCGTTGACATTGGAAGGGATTCACGTGCACTTATTCCTAATATGAATATTAACAAAAATAAATGAATTATCCAATAAAAATTTAATAAAATGGTTTTTCCTTGTCTGTTATCAAAGAGAGCATTAAAGAAAAGCTCAAAAGAAAACATCGGAAAAAAGCATACTCCTTTTCCCTGTTTATTCGGACAAAATCTGCAACCTACTTCTTTGACAATATTTTCAGTAGCTCTGCCAAATCTTGTAGAAATCTGATACATATAGCAGCAGTGATATTTATGCAAGAAAACAAGGAACACACATAAAAGGAGAAAAAGAAAACGATAACAACCCCCGTTAAAAGAAATGTTTAAGACCAAAAACATAAGATTATTTTTTATTATTTGACTTCTCTTCAATGCAAAATTCTGTACAGGAAGCTACACATGTTCTGCTGTTTACTCCTACTCTTTCCATTAAAACCGTCTGTCTCTCTATTTAATTTATATTATTCTGTAACAATTCCGTCTACCCATTCTTCCGAAAGAGTGCAGTTTAGACACCCAATTTTTGAATTGAAAAGTTTGTCTTTATATTAATAAAACAACAATAAATTAATCGTACGAAAAAGTGAGTGAAAAATCACACCCTTGGTAGTTAGAGAGGCCAAAGTTGAGAAGCATATGAAAAGACAGTTTTTAAAGCTTTTAAATTAACAAAGACCAACTCAAAATAAATAAGAAAAAACTTAAGCAAGAGGAGAAACCACAACCAGGAGTAGAGAAGGAGGAGGTGGTGGCTGATCATCCATCTTGTTATCCCAGCCACTTCCAGCACAATGGTTCATAGTGTCCTGTAAGGATAATCAACCATAGTTATCATTATATTTGTCTTTATCATCAGCATACCAAATAGGTGGCATAGCAAGTGCAATCTGTGGAAACTTTCAACAAGGGGTTGCCAACTACCCAAACCCACCAATAATAGTAGGAGGCCTCACTACTGATAGAGGAAATAACCATGGATGAGAACTGCCTTGTTATCTGTTATGGGATCAAGATCTTCCTTGCTGCTTGAAGCCTCAATCTCATGGAGGCAACTAAAAATGAGGAGAATTGGGAGGGAATCAAGAAACAACACATGGGACATTCCCCCAATGATCCTTCAAATATTGGACATGCTTAGCCTCCAAGTACACCTTCTTTGCTTGTCCCTGAATCTAAAGCATAACATTAGGGAAATAATCTTACATAGTAACATGATAAATTATAACATTCTTTTATTCCTCCATAATTAAAAAGTAATATGAGATTGGAAAAGATGCAAAATTTGTGTTAACTATGCAGGAACATGATCAAGTCCTTGTATGATACCATTTTCCAAGAAAACATTTATAGATAGAAGGGATTAAGGAGGGTATGAATCCAAATCTAGGTTGACTAGGCATGATTACAAAAATAAAACATATGTTTCAATCTCTATAGGTGATTACAAATTGAACAAAGAGGGTGAGCCATCTTCATGTGCACAAACTAAATGCCAATAGAAAGTCCATGGTGAATAATGCACTAGAGGAACTATGCCTACATGGGCTCAATAATAGTATCCCACAAACATTGAAACCTTATTTTCCACACATGATTAGATGAATTAATTGTCCACTTGGCATTGAGAGCCACAACCTAAAGATCTTTGAGGGAAAAGCAATTGTTAACCTAACCAGGGTTAATACCAAAGGAATGGTGTTTAAATAGGCCAATTCACATCTAACCAGAGCTTTAATTCCAAGTTTTTTATATGCACTTCATGTATAAAATTATAAAATTCCAAAAATAGATTCATGGTATATTGGGTGAATTTATAGTCAATTCTAAGAGTTTTTCAAGGGATCCAATCCCTAGATTTTTGACAAAATAGGTTTTAAATGATCTTGATGTTTTTATGAAAGTCCAAAGGCTTTTAATCTAGAGTAAAAGTGTCAAAGTTCATATTGAACTCATGCAACCCATAGGATCACTCTTGCACAACATTAACACAAAGAAACCATCTCAAACATTATTCACACAACATAGAAAATATTATGCACAATAGTTTCTTCATTATTGCCTCATAAGAATAATACAATCTTTATGTTGCTCTCTCGGGCACTAAGGTGAAGTATAAGCAGTGCCTAATAAATAGGCAAAAGAGTTGGTTTCACAACAACCACTTAGTTATTATGAACAACTCAAATATAGGTGGATTGTTAAAATAAATGCACAACAAAATATTGTTCGTGCAAAAATAATAATATTCTAATGAATAGAATAAAACTCTAAATCAAGCTTAACTCTATGAGTGGGTGTAAACATGGAATAAATAAAATTGGTTTGGAATTAAGTCAAAACACTAGCCAATGTGAATATGACAACTTCAATATCCTCCTTTAGGCATAAAATAGGGAGTGAGAAAACAGAAAGCAAAGAGACTGAATGGGTCCCAAAAATAGGCCTTATCAGGCACCCATGTACAAATCATAGTGAAATACAAAGTTTTCCTATGGTAACCAATCCATCTAAATAGAATACATGGATATCAAGTTCCTATAACTACCAAGTCAAATAGGAACTAGTATTATGTATGAGGCTCACTCTATAAAAACCTCTAATCACAAACTAGAAAAAAAGAGTTACCATTGATGAAATGTATCACCACAAGGTACCCAAAAATAGTATAACCATAGTGAGAGTGAAGAAAATAATATATGCTATAGGGCATCCCAATAATAATGACTCAAAATCTCAACACAAGCTTGTAGTAGGTGCACTCGATGGAATAACACCCATCAAACAAAAGATACACTCAATTAACTACCTCTAAAATAAAATGTAGTGTGCCAAGGGCTAGAAATGAGAACAACACCTAGAGAATTATGTGCACACACACCTCCATAATACTGAAGTGGGTGTAGTGACTCGAAAAACCTATCTATATGAGTTGGCCAATCCCACTACAAAACATTGAAATGTTGATACTGAGCTGCACCAGACTAGCTACTCTTCAAAAAGAGATCAAACTCCATAAAAAATCTAAAGGAGAATGTCAACATCAAATTTACATATAAAAATCTCTCAATAATATGTCCCTAGTGGTGATGGGATAGTCAACAATTGAAGAGTAAAGTTCTCAATCATGGAGCATATAAACATGAATAAAGTACTCCATGACTCTTAGTGTGACTATAAAGGTCCCATACAACAATAATATCATCAAGTGACATAATAAATTCTACAATGCAATCAATGTGTAGTTGGTGACATCTGTGAAATGAGAGATGTAGGCTCCAAAAAACACATCTGCCTAACAAGGAGCTCAAATAACCAAGGAACATCAAAAGGAAGGCAAAACAATGTGCGGTCAAATAAGTTAAGTGGTGGAGAAAACTTTTCCTATAGATTCCTCTAAAATAATTTTGTCAGCATTTCCAAGAATGATCATAAATACACCCCAAATGAACATGAATGGTGGATGAAGATGCCTGCATATGAATGGGTGCAAAGTCCATATTAGAAGAATTTAAGATAATGTCCAAAGAAGTGTTAATTAGATCATGTTTGACCACTATAATATCAAGTTTCTTAGGCCTGAGTGAAGGTGCAAAAGATCTGATATGTAGCTCAATATCCTCATGAAGAGTGGAGCGAACAAAATATAGAGCTCTATCAAAAAATCATAATGAAGATGAATCATATGCATCATAACCAATGCCATGCTTAGTAATCTACATAAGAGGATGAATAAGGAGAGCAATGCCCTTCAGACACTTCTTAATGCTCAAAAGTCTAGTAGTGTGATCCATGGAATGAAGCACACAGGAGCCAAATCCATTGGCATGCTTCTCAAAATAAGTAGGTATATATGTAGGTGAAACTAGAGTGGGATGTGTAGAGTGTGCAACAATAGTAAGCACAAAAGTATCATCTACAATAATAGGAGTAACATGAACAATGAGTTGCTCATAATTTGGTAAATCACACTATAAAAGTATATCAAGTGGATGTGTACCCGATTCAATAACACAACATGATGGGGTATTAGACTGATGTTGTATGGCAACGAGTTTATTAAATAGAGATCATATGATGACATCATTTCCATGAATCAAGGAGCATAGAACATAATTTTGCATTATGATTTTCTTATTTTCTTCTTGAAGTGCTAGGAAAGAGGCCATAGGATCAATGGGTTGCTTAGGTCTATGTAAGTTGTTATCAACAATCATACCAAAATGAAAAATAGGAGCAATAACCACTATATGAAAATGTGCATTAGTAGGTGGAGGAGGTGAAGGTACCTCATCCAAGTAACAATAAATAATCAAATCTACATCAAGATTAGTAAGAAGAGGTGGTACAAGTGTCTCATCATCCAAAAATGTGTCCTTACTAACAATGAAAAGAGGACAAGAACTAATATAATGTGAAGGAGATGCCAAAGAGTGATCTGAAAATCATTATCTAGAATCACACGTTTACAAATGGGAGAAGATGGTGGAGAAACATCAACAATGCCACTAATAGATAAATCTTCACTAAGAGAGGGAGAAGGAAGAGGAATAATGGGAGGTGAAAATACCTCACTAAATAATGTTGAAATAATGTCAAAAGTTTCCTTAGGCGATATGGCATGCTTAATATGAGTTTACAAACTATCAGAAACATGGAGGTGAATAAAAAACATTCCTCCTTTTTTAAGAATGAAAGCCACATAGTATTGTCCTCATTTGTACAAATATGAAATTCACTAACAATTTTTTTTCACAATCCCTTCATCTGAAAGTGCATTTGCATTTTAGTTTTTTGTGTTATGTATTTCAAACGACTAAGGGGTTCAATCATATGATAATCCATACTGGGATTCATGATAAACCAAAAATGGTGAAAATGGCCAAAGAGGGATGTTGGGTTACACCAAAAAAACATCCATGAGTGTAATAAGATACAATGCATGAAGGCGTAGCCTTATAAAGGAGATGAAGAAGATAAAAATGTGTCTACAAGGAATTCTCTCCCATTTACAATTTACACTATTTTAATAATCTTCCTTATATATCACCTCCTTATAAATGAAAGGTCCCTTATTGGCATAAAAATGCAACTTGTTTTACAAATTACTTCCAAGAATAAGAAATCCCCTTACAATAATTCACCACTTAAGAATGGTTAACCTGATCAAATAAATTTTCATTCTCCCCTTTATCAATAACATGAGCACTTTTCAAAAAATCATCAACCCCTTATAATGTCACAAAAAAATAATTTAACCAAAATTAATTGTTTGGTGGTATTGCAGGGGTCAAACCCTAGACCTTACTCCACTTGAATATTCTATAAAAAATTTAAAAGCCACTTAGGCATCTTTGGACCTTAAAAACCAATTTGAATGAAATATGTTTAAAGTATAACCCTTTGAATTTCTAGAAAAAAAATTCTTACCATCAAGGTTTTGACTGTAGATTTGGTCCACTGCCATTTAGTATCAAAGAGTTGTGATATGGATGAATGATAAAATCCTGATGGTGACTAGTTAACTAGTGGCCAAAAAATAAGATTAAAGATAGTGGGACAAGGGTAATTTAGCCTAGTAGAATAAAAAAAATTATTGGTTGAGGGTAGATGTGGAGACAATAAATCTAGTTGGTTTGGTAGTGGACGGGTGGCAAGGGAGGATCTGATCATGGATCCCAAGTCATGTGGAAAACTTTAAAAAAGAAGGCCATTATTCTATTCCAATTTTGGTGAGGTTTTTTATTCCAAACTCAGAAGAGAGAATGCATGGAATAGTTCCTCAAACAATGCCTCCATAGTGCTAAAGTAGAATGACAAGTCAGATGATAACTGGCTAGTGAAATATTTGGAGTGAGTAGTTTCCAAACAAGAGATGAGCTGCCAATGGATATAATTGGTACCAAATAAAACATAATAAATTTATCCATGGAGGAATCATTGATAGTCAAAAATTGGAGATCTGATTTAGGATCTAAGTGTGTGGAGGCTTGAATTACAATGGTTTTGTGCTGAGTTGAATAATATATGAAAGTGATATATCATGGAATGCAAAGGTGATACAATGAAATTTAATTTTTGATAATGTAAAAATGTTAGTAAATATAGGATAAGAGAAAGTATATGCCTTGTTCAAAAGAGTGAATAATGTGCAAACATCAAATCCACATAAGAATAAAAAGAGTCAATAGAATCAGGTCCAATCACTATAGGCTCTATATGGGAAATGCATAATTTGTATTACCATAGAGAAGAGTTTAAGACTAATGAAAATATCCATGCATAAGCTATTCCCAATGATATATCCACCGATACAATAAACTCAAACAATGCACTCCTACTCCACCAAACATATTTTTGATGGCAAAGGAATCAAAAACATATATTAAGAGACTTATGGACTACAAGTAGGAAAAACTAATCTAGAGAAGATTGTATGGCTAGGGTGGCAAACACAAATAGTTTTTATGGAGTAATGGATACATAAGGAATCTCTCATACCATGTCAAATTTCATATTGAACTCATGTAACCCAAAGAATCACTTTGGCACTCCATTACCATAGATAAACCATCTTAAACATTATGCACACAACATATAAAATACTATGCATATTATTACCTCTAAAAAATAATACAATTCATATGTTTCTCTCTCTTGAGTGCTGAGGAGAAGCACAAAGAGTGACTAATAAATAGGAAAAAGAGTTGGTTTCAAAACAATCTCTTGGTTATTATGAACAACTCGAATATAGGCGGATTGTTAAAATAAGTGCATAAAAAATATTTTTTGTGCACACAAACAAAACAATCTAATGAATATAAAAAAAATCCAAATCAAGCTCAACTCCATGAGTAGGTATAAACAAAGATAAAAATAAAATGAGTTTGAAAATAACTCAAACCACTAGCTAGTGTGAACACGAGCACTCCAATAAAAAGGGTAAAGGGAAGATCATGATAACTAGAAATTTGATACCTCTACAAAGAGTATTAGTAAAGAGAGAGGATAGATTTGATACTATATCATGTAGATAATAAAATTTTATGTTATATGACATACTAGTGATGTTAAGGGGTCCTTAATATCTTATATCTTTCAATAGTCTGACTTTGAGTTATAAACTTGTAGCCTTCTCTTCTAGGTTTGTTTGTTCTTTTTGAACTATAATGGAGAAATGAAAATTTTGTAATTATCATAAGGCATTCACACATTCATTTATATCTTATATCAACTCATAATATCTATTTATATCTTTATAGAACCTAAACATTTTAATAAAACATATAACAAGGGTTTATAGGCCTATGAAATAGGCTTACAGAATATGTTTTTGAAAGCCTAGGAAATAGGCTTACAAAATATGTTTTTGAATTTTTATTTTAGGATATCCAATAAATTTGAAACTAATTTTTACACTTAAAAACATTTTAACCAACCTCTCTACAAATTACTAGGTCATTTCCATGATTACATTTTGATGTTTTGTATTGCTAAAATAGGGTTTTTGACTTTGTTAACATGACTATAAGTCTGAGTTTTAAAATAACTTTATAACGAACTGCCCCCAAACCTTGAAATTAAATCTTACAGGTTATAATAATCCTATTCAACATGCATATAAAATTTCATCTCATTTTAGTTGTTCATTTCAATCTTATGCACTTTTAGTCTTCTAAAACCCTTCTAAAACCTTTACCCACAAGCTTGTTGACTATATTTTAGAAATATATTTATATATAAACATCCAAAACACATTAAACTATTTTTAAAAACTAAAAAACATATTCATTAATCTATCCAAAAAAATTAAAAATATTTTAAGGGTTCATTTTGAAGTTGTGAAGACTTTAGTGCTCAAAACCCTATAAGGCATATACAGACGCTGAGAGCACACAAAAATGGAATTTTTTTTTTTTTTTATTTATTTTTTTTTTTTAAGATATAAAACCTATAATTGGTTTTAACCACTATTATATACCATTTCATACAATTTGAGACCTCAAAAAAATCTAAAAAGTGAATAAAACATTGTTTCCTTGGTTTTACATGTACACTTCTTAATTATGACAAACCTATATTCTCTTATCAAGCCTGCAACATGAACAATATTATTCCAAATAAATTAAAATTAATTTAAAATATATAAATATATTCACTTACATGCTCAAAATTTTGAGAATTTATCGAAAAATAATAAAAAAATTGCTCTATATTCATATATCTTCAAGAACAGATATAAACTTCTGTAGACTACTCCAACCTCTCCAAAAACTTGCAATTTCATACTTTAACCTTTCTTTTTTACTTTTATTGGATCCTTATCTAATGTTTTGAACTTCACCAAGTTGTTTCTAGATGTATAATATTATTTTATTCTTGTTTCATGAGCTAAAGGTCTCTCAACAATGTTTGACTTATCCAAAAATGCCCATTTTAGTCATCTACCTATGTTACACATACCTTTATTGGATCCTTGTCTAATGTTTTGAACTTCACCAAGTTGTTTCTAGATGTATAATATTATTTTATTCTTGTTTCATGAGCTAAAGGTCTCTCAACAATGTTTGACTTATCCAAAAATGCCCATTTTAGTCATCTACCTATCTTACACATACCTTGATTGAGCTAAAGATAGGTTCAAAGTGAGTCTAAAGTTGAAAAACATTTAAAATATATATTTAAAATATAAATACCACTTATAAAATGATCAAGACCTTTACAACATATCATAACCTTCCAAACTCTTAATAACAATTTAAAATTTAGGTATATCTAATTTTGGCAAAAAAAAAAGAAACACCACCAAATGACCTATAAATAACAAATGAAATTTATAAAATACTTATTATTAGATAAAAATGACCTCTTATACCTTATAAGACCAAAAATAAGAGAAATTCAATCATATATGTATATGCACATGTATCAAACTCTTAAAGAGAAAAAATTATTCATGAGCTCCTGCTCAGACGCCTTATATATTGTTTTGGTTGATGCAAATAAACCTTATGTTATGTATTCAATGATGTTCCAAATCACTAACTGGATCACTAACATATCTCAAAAATTAGTATTGATCCACTGCATTATGACTTTCAGACATCAAATTACACACTCTTCAATTGTTAGATGTGTCTTTATGGATTTCACTCATATTATGGGCTCCAAAATGTCCATTCTTAACCACATTATTATTGATATTCTTCTCATTATTCTCCCTATGTTCTTATGATTCCATTAATGAATGATGTACCACAATCTTCTATTTCTCATGTGGATTGCTTTTGTCTTGTTAAAATTGATTTTGTCTTAGCTGGAAACTCAGTCTTATCTTCACATGTTTGCTTCCTTATCTTCACCTCATTTACATCTCTATTTTCAAACTTATTCCCTGACTAATCTTCAATAATAATGTATTTATGTGCACTTACTTGTACAACCACTTATTCATTATGCAAATCCTCTTGTTTATTCTCTTTGCTTTCCTACAACTCTTCTTCTTGAATTATCTCTTGATGATTATCCTCTTTAATTCTTTCATGAATTCCATATTATTTCACTTCAAATTCTTCATAACTATTTTCTACCTTTAACTATGTGATATTCATTTCCTCTTTCATAAGGACTTCTTTTTCCATATGTTGCTCATAATATTCTTTCACTATGAGCTGATAAAAATTATTTTCTTCTTATTTTCTATTTGTAAAGTCTATTTTAGGTTATTCACATGACAACTTCATTCCCTTATCTTTGAAGACAACATTCTTGTTTTCATTCACGCATTGATCTTCATTCTTCTTATTGTCTTACAAAAACTTGTTGGATCTGCTCATATGACAAATTTTTGTTGCTATTGTATTTCATGGTAATAATCTTATTTCGTGGCTTATCAATCAATGCATCATCATCCTTTTCTTCCTTTACCTACTGCACAAAAAAAATTTCACTCATCAACAACACTTTAGTATTGTTTTATACTATTGTACTTTCCTCATTCAATGGTGTCAATATATGTGTCTTGATATATTTCACTAAGGTATATTTGTTTTTATTTTCATTATGCATATTCTTCTTTTCAAACTTCTAGACTCTACTAAGAAAAAAATTACGCACATCCATAGGTAGAATATCACAAATGGTTTCATCCTTATAAGGACCAATTTGAAGTTCAAGTTTGCATTGTTCCTTAACCAATACCTTATGTCTCATATTAATCCAAGTCACTTTCTATGGCATAGTATGTGCTAATATTTCTATGTTTATCTTCTCAACCATGTAATAAGAAACTATAATATAAATTATACTATCATCAATAACAACTTTACAATACTTACCTTTTCATTTACAAATGGTCTCGAAAAAATTATTATGCACTACTTCTTCACTATCTCTTACATCATCTACTGCAACCCATCTTATTTAATAAATTTAAATGGATTACAACATATTTTCCAATAATAATTCTTTTTTTGTTTATCCTCTTTAACTTGCACCACCCCTTTCTCTAAGTGGCATCTTTATAATTTTATATGCAAGTTTATGTTCCACAACTTGATACCTTCTTTGTAGGTCACTTTATGATTAAAAAAAATTGTATATATTTATTATACTTAGTAATATTATTATATTTTATACCATTATGATTTTTATGGGGTCCTTATTATATTTTATCCTTAAATAGTCTGACTTTTACTTATAGGCTTGTAGTGTTATCCTCTAGGTATGTTTGTTATTTTTGCACTGTAAATGGATAAATAAAACATTGCTATTCATAGAAATGTATTAAAAAATTAATTTATATGTTATACCAACTCATTCAATATCAATTTATATCTTTATCCAACCTTTAAATTGCAAGAAAACACAAAATAAAGGTTTCTAGGCCTAGAGAATGCTTACAAACTATGTTTTTTAGATAGTTTTATTTTAGGATGTCCAATCACTCTAAAAAAAATTTAAATAATTAAAAAAAAAATTAACCAATATATATATATAAAAATTGAGGTCATTTTCATGATTATAAGTTGATATATTAAGGTTTTTTTACTGTTAAAACATGTTTTTTGATTTTCTTAATAGGACTATAAGTCTGAGTTTTGACAATAACTTCCTTCATAAGTTCCTAAAAACCTTGAGATAAAATTTTAAAGGTTAATAAAATCATAATAAACAAGAATATAAAGTTTCATCTCATTTGAATCATTTATCTAAAATTTATGCATGTTTTAGTCTTTGTAAACCCTTGTAAAACCTTCACCTATAGGCTTGTTGACTGTATTTTGGAAATATATTCTTATATAGATCTTAAAACACTTTATATGAGTTTATAAACCTTAAAAAAATAAATATTAATTTATCCTAATTTTTAAAATATATTTTAGTGGTTTGTTTTCATGTTATGAAGGTTTTAGTGCTCAAAATGCTAGCAGGCCTGTAAAGAGACTAATAACACAAAAAATGGATAAATTGAAAATTTGAGATTTTTTTTAATGTATTTTTAAGATATATAACGTTTATGTGGTATTATTCACTATTATCTATCCTTACATAATATTTTTTACCTTGAACAAATCTAAAAATTGAATAAAATAATGTTTCCTTGGTTGTGCCTGGACTCTTCCTGACTGTAGCATCCTTGTATTCTTTTATCAATCCTAAAACATGAAAAGTGATGTTCCAAATAGAATAAATGTAAATTAAAAAAAAAAAAATTCACTTGATTTTTCAAAATTCTTATAAAGTACCCCAAAATCATAATAAAGTGTTTTTTATTCATATATCTTCAAGAACTAGTACAAACTTTTGTAGACCACTCCAACCTCTCCAAAAACTTGTAATTTAAAACATTAAGATTTATCTATTAATTTTATTTAATTATAATCTAATTCTTTGAAATATATATATATATATATATATATATATATATATATATATATATATATATATATATATATATATATATATATATATAATTCTTGTTTCATGAGCCAGAGATCTCTCAACAACTTATGACTTATCCAAACATGTTGAGTTTAGTCATCTACCTACATTGCACATATATTGATTTAGATAAAGATAAGTTTAAGATGATTCTAATGTTTAAAAACATTTAAAACATATATTTAGACCCTAAATACCCCTTACCAAAGGATCAATACCTTTACAACATATCACAACAATCCAAACTCATAATAACAATTTCAAATATTTGAATATCAAATTTTGATGGGAAAATTAGAAACACCACCAAATGATCTATAAATAGCAAATGAAACATGTATAAGGATTATTATTGACCATAAATGACATATCATACCTTCCAAGACCAAATAAAAGTAAAATTTAACCATATAATTATATGCATTTACATCAACTAGTCTTGTACACTTGACAAACACCATCATATCCCAAGCCTTTAGTCCATGACCTTCCCATTTTAAAAAGATTCATTTTTACCATATCACTATGCATAATTAATTATCCTATACTTTTAACCTAAATTTATGATTAACCAAATCACCTATAACCTTCACTTTGCATAACACTTGATTTCCATCTTTCATAGATAGTTATATATCTTCAACAACTCTTTACCATATATAACAATAGCATCAAGATTAGGATACTAGTATTGATGTAGGTTTCCAAAATTAGAAGCTAGTGTCCATGCCTTTCAAATGGTCAAATTGAAAATCTATCGATATTTATACTCAGTCTATTCTTATTCTTTCACCATCCTATGAGGTCATCCCAAAAGGTGTGGTATAAATATGAATCCAAATTCATTATTCATGATATAATAAATATCTATAAAAACACCTCTTAATATAACACTACACTATTAAAAATCACTTTCAAAATTGAGCTATACATCCCTATTCTTCCCTATTTTCACATCAATCATAGGAATGGTCTTATTGAAGGTCTAAAACATTTAAAGAATAATCCATGAGAATTATTTATCAAGTTAAATTTTAGATCACCAAATGCACTCACATATATAATATTTCATATTTTTTCATACAAAATCCCACATAAGGGTGATAAATACATCATTCTAGTGTGATATTTAGAGCATATGGTTATGTAGCTAGACATTATTAACAAAGGCATCTTTGAGGTCAGCTTGATTTCAATTGAGTGCACTAACACCAAGTTTTGAAGGTGACATGTCAAGTTTAAAAGACTTATAGTTTGAGAAAAACACTAATTATAGGAACTTATGCACATAATTCAAATTGATAACCTACAAGGTGAGAATGAACCCTAGTAAGTATAGGTGTCTGATCTAGAAAATAGTTTACATCTTGAACTAGACAAAAGTGTCAAAATAGGATAGAAGATCAATTTTAGCGTCTAATTCTCAACTATACTATTAAGTTTGATAGAAGGAAAATTTATAAAACCTAAAAATTCAAGGAGAATCATCAGTCTACCTTATTCTACACTTGTACCTATCATATCTACTTGCACATCATTAAATAAGCTAATTATTGTTTATCCTTCTCCTTTCAACTTAATAATATTTTCTAGCATTTAATTTTCTATATTTAACATATTCTCATATTCACAATATTTATCATAACAATATAAATATAAATTAATATAATTACCTTAATTTAATAATAACTTATTCCAATTTTATTAGGGTATACCCGATGTCCTTAATTCAAAAAAGGGCTAAAAAATTTGGTGAACCCAACCTCTGAGTATTTTTGTGTAAACCCTATATTGACTTAAGCTTTTTATCCTTCTAGGGATTTAGATAATAGTAATTATTCATATATAATTTTATTACTTGTATGCAACCTAAGTGTAGTGATAAAATATGTAAGTAACTATTGATTATTGTTATCTTCCTCTTATTATATGCAAAAGGTCTAAAGATAATACCCTATCAAATTTTTCTAAAAATGAGAGTGTACATGATGATAATGACCAAAATAATGAAAATTTTCTCGTAGAAGATTAATATGATCATGAAAATAGTGAAGCACATGAGAATAACAAACATGAGCAAATAGATCAATATAAAGTTAAAGTTATTACAATATTTTAAGAGTGTATTCATGAAAATCCTGAATATCTCAATAAAATCCTTGATACTTTATTGGAAACTAAACTATCCAAAATAATTAATGAACAACCATTGATATCTATTGATATAAATATTGGGGCTACTAGATATACCTATTGACCATCAATCCCATTATTTATTCCCTTGAGCACACCATTTACTCCTACATTTAGTGACTGCATGAGATATATTTTCAAGCCATTTCCTTCTAATATCAAACACATATTGATACATCCTCCATGGGAGAAAATAATACTTCAACCCAGTTACCAATTTCAATGCCTCCATCAACACAAACAATGTTTGCATCCCCTTTGTTAATTTGTCAAACATAAAATATTATTCCTAATGGGTTTAATATTCAAAATATTCTCCAAGTTATTAAAATTTTGGAAGTTAAGGTCACAAATATTGAGAAAAATGATCTAAAATCAAGTCATGATATTCATTCACAAGATGTATACCATAAAACACTTACGACTAAGATATCTTTGTACCCTTTGTCAACCATATTTTTATCCATCAAACTCATACTTTATGATGGAAAGGGTGACTCTAAGAAAAAAATATGATGTGTATACAACAATCCATTATTATGCTTCCAATAATAAACTATTGACAAAATAATTTTCAAGAATCCTAAATAACTATGTCTATAAATATTTCTATTAGATATAAGTTGGCCAATAAAAGCACTCAATCCTCTATAGGATTAGTTTATCACACATTTTTAAATCAAGATCAATTAGAATATGATTTATGCACCTAAATACACTCTCTTTATTTAAATTTCACTAATATACCTATTAGTTGGCACTAATTATACTCATCTCATTTATTCTAATTAATTTTGTTAATTTATCCTCCCCTTCCTACTAATTTACCTCATATCCCCAATTAATATTTATTCATTCACTAACTATAGTTTTATCCCACTTCTTCATTAATTACCCTAATCATTTCTTATCTTATCCTAATCCTGCTTATCTACTATTTGAGAATTTTAAATTCACATGAGCCACCTACCCACCTACTAGCTTATTCCTAGGATTTCCTACACACCTAATCCATAATCATCTACCTAATTTCTATATAATCATCATTAAATATTAAGAAAGATTCTAAAATCCTCGAAATATATAACCTTCTCTATTCTCACCCCTCCTCTCTAGAAGCCTCTAAATCTAGAGGCTTCCCAAGAATTTTAAATTCCTTTTAATTCTCAACCCTTGATATCCTTCATATAATTTCAAATATCATCCATTGATTTCTCCCTCTATTTTATATTGAAGAAACTCCTCTCCTCCATATAATACCATCTACTATCTATATAGAAAATTTATGTCCAATAAGAAACTAGTAACTAAGCATTGAGTCCATGTCCATGAATCAATCATCAATAATCTATAATAATATCCAAAAATATAAGTCAAGGTAATCAATCCAATCTTCCTATTATTGTGAATCCATTTAATCATGGTTTAGATCACTTATCTTTAGGATTTGAATGCTATTTCGAATGATTTCTATTCAATTAGTTGCATTTTGGTCTTAATAGCTCTAGACTTTACCTAGGTAGTTTAATTTTTGGGTTTGAAGTTCCATAGTTGAATCCATATTGTGCCCAAAAATCCTTCTACTTTTTGGTGACCACAGTGGGAAAATAACTTCAAATTTAATAGTTTGGGTTTGTTAGTTGTGTTTTGATAGCTTGTAGGTCTAGTTGGATCAAGAAAAATGTCAAATTTTTGAATTTTTTATACACAGGTGAAATATATGGTATTTCACTAGTTTTTCACGATCTTATAGTAGCAATTTTGCCCTATAATTTTTAAGTTTATGTTAACCATATAATTAACCACTAACTATCTCCTCTAATTATGTAGTATTTTGCCTATTAATAATATTATTAATCATAAATTGTAACTTTTTTATTAGAATCATGATTTTTTCTAACAAGTAGAATTTTTTCCTTAAGTATTAAAAGATTATTTGTAGGCTCATTTCAAAAACATGACTTGAATCAGAGTTTCACCTAGTAAGTAGCAGTTTTACCCTGTTGACTCATAGTTTTGTAGTTTTGATAAAAATCCTAACAGACCATTATCTTCTAATCTACATGGTTTGATTTTGACTCTTTTTATTTAGTAGGGACTAATATTCATCTCAAAAATAATATCATCCATTTTTTCATCTCATTTAGATCATTTGAGTTTAAAAGAATAAATTTTGGGCTAACAATATAATCATAATTTATTTTTCTTTATGAGTTTATCTGTGTGGTTTGTAGGGTCAATAGGTGAGAGTCCAAGGTAGGAGAATCATCTATAGGCCAATAAAAACATAGAACTTAAACCTTTTTCCATATTTTTATGAAATTGTAGATTAGAAAATTTTAAGAATAATTATTTTAAATTGTACATTTGAGACATTATATCCATAATACTGGTTTTGTAATCTTAACCCAACTCTATCATAATTTGTTATTAAAATTTTGTAGACACCTAAAAACTACACATGATAGTTTTTGAGGTTGCGCTACTTTGGACCTGTCCGACCTCTCATCTAGTGTATCACCTAGTTCATTAGGCTCATTTTAAACTTAACCTTATCAAAATCTACCTCAAATAACACATCATTTAATTCACCAATTTTCTCCAAACCTCTTTGACCCCTTGACCGTCAATGGTTAGGATAACCATCGACAGTCAACTTAATCGTCGATGGTTAGGCCCCTATAACATGTTTTAAAATTTAAATAATTGTTAGCTTGATGAAAGATCAACATCTCTTAGAATGTAAATTTAAATTTAAAGCATGTTTTTAAAACATTGAGGATTGGAAACTTTATCCACCATCAAATTAGTAACTTCCCCCATTCTCATTTAGCAACTTCTTATTATAAAAAGAGAAGGGAATGAAGTGAAAAAGGATCCACAATCAATTATTTCACATTTAAGTTCTCTTTTAGGAATCCAACATCCTTTCAGGTATCCAATAGTATCATTGTCAACCTGGAGCTTTGTCAAAATCACATTCGAAGGCTCAAAGTCTGTTACTCTAGACAAATTAATCTAGGATCCCTTTGCCAAGCTTCATGTATCTTATGCTTATTTTATTTAATTTATCCTATTTATAACCTCTCTACCTTATCAAGAAATGATGAGACTGAAACATTTTGGCATGTCTGATGGGACCCTCAGTTCCCTTTTCTTCTTTATTATTTGATCATCGAAGGAAATGTGAAAATTTATTTTTGGGCTTAATATAAACCTTTTATATCTAGTGATTGTTTTTTGATCTTAGTTCATCTAGTAACATAGGAGGCAAAGTAATTTATTTTAGCTTTCACATTTGTTATCACACAATAAACTGAACCAAAAAATAATTAACACATCAAAACATACATAAGATAAGGCCTGACTAGGATTTCATCACCTAATCGCAACCTTACCCCTTCTCAACTATCTTACTTGGATTTTACTACCAACGGGAAAACCAACTGAGCTCTCTAGTTGAGTATAAACTTTGAAATCAATATATTTTGGCTAAGCACCCAACACTCTTATTGCTATAAGATCATGAATTGAGAGTGTAGGCCCCAATATCAAGCCACATACTGAAGTCCAATACATATTTTCTTAAACAACCCAAAACCTGCCATAGATTGTCTCTTTAGTACCTGATTGATATGCCAAATTCTTCTTGACACTCTCTAAGGCATAAGACAAAAGTGATCTAAAATGAATTTTAGGATAAATGCACTTTTAGTGTGTGCATTGATTACTTTGAATTCTTTTGGTTGCTCTTTTTTTGAAGTGTGATTTTCATTATAATATCCCCCAATTTCTCATATGGTCTTTACTAGACAACAACTAAGAAATCAAACCAACCAACCACCAACATCCTCTTCTTCCTTCATGGAGTACACTTATTATGTTTAGGGTTCCCCTCATTCTCCTCCCCCTCTTACCAGAATCCTAGTTGTATTTGAAGGTGATGTTGACTTCACCACCTTCCTTGACAATAATTAGGTAGCCCTTTAACACTATATTAGCACCATGATCCACTATACCACCATTGCCTTAGTTCATCCTATGAATCCTTTTTATGGAATGTCATCCCATCTTATGGTAGGAGTCACCTCAACCCAACCATCACTTACCCAAGACCAAAACTAAACCAATGTTTTAACCTCTAGCTAAACACCTCCTAACACACCTCATATAGGTTTGAATTTATCTTTTGTTACTTATACTCCACCTACCATGGAATTATCTTCTACCCTTATTTCTACCCTTCCTTCGATTATAAATAATCCCTTAAACACTACCCCATTTTAGAACCTAGTGCTTTTTATAACCCAAACACTTCCACCTATTAGAACTAGAGTCACCATCCATCTTCAACCTACCCAACCTCCACGTACCACTTTAACTATACCTTTAAGCCAACCTACATCCATCCCCCAATAAGTACCTATCATAACCTACCAATATGGGTACATACCACTTTCCACGCAACCATTTATGCCAATCAACTCGTATATGGCACCATCTCAACCTCTTGTCACCACTTACCAATATTTGGCCTCTTCCATGCCTTGTACCACCTATCCTTACATATTTTCCACTCAAACCCAATAGAATGCACCACTCAATTATACATCTTCCCAATGTCAATTATATTTGATTAAGATGCTAATGGACAAAATGACTAACTTGGAATCATCCATATACAGATCTCATAAAATTTTATCCTATGACCAAATTTTTAATGAACTTATCCATCCATCTGTTATCATCCACTCTTATCCTCCTCAATGGGAACTACCTAAATTTTCCAAATTCCAAGGCAAGGAGGATCCCTAATAACATTTGAGGGTATTCTATCATTTTAGTTACTTGATCGTATATGATAATTCTCTCCTCATCTGATTCTTCCCAATGTCCTTATCATGACCTGCCCTTGATTGGTATATCTCTCTCCTGACACACTCCATCTTATCTTTATCTGAACTAGCCCAAATATTTTTAAAACATTTCTTGGTAAACATAACTAAAAAGGTTTCCGTAACTGACCTCTATTTTATCAAACAATTCGATGATGAGTCAATTATTGATTTTGTGGCTAGATGGAGAGGCCTCATAAATAAACTTTCCTTCCCCTTACCCTAGCCAAAATTAATTGAAATTTTATCTAGGGGTTTAACTAAGAATATTTTAACCACTCTTCAAGTTCAAACTTTCCAAACATTTGATGAGGCATTCACCATGGCACGAAAACTTCAAAATCATGACATTGATGAAGGGAAACTAATATTTTGGAATAAGAATTCTAATTTCAAACCCAATGACCCTCCCTCTACCAAAACCACCAACGAATCCTATGCCAAATAAAAAACATCCACAAATTTAGTGGTTCTAAAAATTTCCCCACCTCCAATTGTTAACCAATCACATCAAAACAATTCTTCCAAATATTCTTATCAACAAAATCTAAATCAAAACTGAGCCCCTCCATGCAAATATACTCCCATTAGGGAGACATATTCATTTGTTTTGTATAATAGACTAAAATTTAACCTTATCCAACTTACATTAGTTAAACCACCCCAATAATTTGATTCTTCTTGCCCCATAGTTGGGTGATATAATGAAAATGACCATTGTGCCTTTCACTAAACTATTAGACATGACATTAATAGATGTAATACATTTAAAAGTATTTTCCAAAACCTCATTTATAGTGGAGAGATCATGTTTGATAAGCCTAATTCACCTCCTAATCAATCTCTTGACATTTTTCATAATCCTTTCCCATATCGTGTTCCTTCCATCTAACATCATGACACTAAACCTATATCATTTAACTCATAAGAGGCACATAAAATAAATGTTATCAGTAATGTGCCTATTATTGAAGATATCATTACCTATATCACCAAAATAGAGGAAACCAACCCACCATCTCTTCCTTTAGAGACCCAAATGGAGGAATCAACTTCCTCTCTCTATGCAGTTGGTATGACCATAGTTTTATCTACCCCTCCTTTGGTGGAAACACCCAAAGAGGAAATCATTGCTTCAACCACTTCCTCCAGCCCTCTAATAATTTTTTTTATAACTACCTACTTCTTTGAATTACTAAGCTAAAGAACTAACCATACCTACCTCTCCCATTGTGGAACCATATATGCCCTCTTTAGAAGCCATTCCCCAAGAGACTATTACCTGATTCGCCCAATCACCACCTTTGGATCCTCCCACCAATACCAAAACTAAGAACATTCCTTCCACCAAAGATATCAATAATAAAGCCATTCCTTATTCTCCACCCAATGGATTAATTTTTGAGACCAATGATCAAGGAATTACACCCATTTATAAACCCTTCTCTAGGTTAGTCCAAAGTGTAGAGTTCACATCCCAACCTAACTTTGATAGAGCCACCTTTTGGCATTGATTTGGCCTTCCTCATCAAAGAGAATCTAATTCTTAAAATTCACTTGAGTCCACACTTAAACCCATTATTACCACCCGACCAACTACCTCCTCTAAATTTGTAAGTGAACCATCTCAAACACCTCTACCTAAATTCACCCAATCGTCTTATGCTTCTTTCACCAGACCAATTAAGAATCTAAGGAATCTTCCCACACCTAGTCACACTCACCCTCCTTTGATATTAGACCTAACCCCATCAATATCACCAAACCCAAATCTAATTAAGTCTATTAAGAAGGGATTATTACCCAAAACTCCACTACAAAGTAGACCCTTACCACCTCCTTTTAAACTACCTTCCCATTCCCATTACCTATTTTTCTTCAAAAAAAACATCTCCTTTTTATCTACCTATAACCACCAAACCTTCTAGTTATTCATCATTCATAACCAACCTATCCCCATCTATCCTCCCACATGTAGCCAAACCTTCATCATCAAAATTTTTTGCATATCAGTCACCAACCCCCAAGCCGATCATATCCAAGCAAACACAACCAAAATCCTCAACCAAGATCATTAATCCAATTACTGATTCATAAAGAATCCTATGCCCAATAAATTTCTCACCTCGCTAATTTAAAACCCCTTACAATCCCTTTATTGGAGTCCTACACAACTATTTCACAAAGGTTGTTGCAAACCTATTCCATTAGCCTGCCTCTAATCAAATATTTTGACCTTACCCATCCTAAATCTAGTTCAATGATAATTTGATTTGTCTTTACCATAGGAATTCTAGACATGATATAGAGGAATACAAATCTCTCTAAACACTTGTTCATAACCTTTTCGATGAAGATGATCTACTGGAAGAACCACCATTGAGCCCATCATCTACTCCATTACTTAACCAACCCATCCAACAAGAACCTAATCCCTCACCCTCACCTAAGAGAAGATAAGAGTAAACAGAGAAAATATCAAGTCCCCTTACCCACACCATTCATATAGTTACTCATTCTCAGGCCTAATAGAAAGATAAGGATAAAACCAATGTAACCATCCCCTAGACTTATCATTTGACCTCTCAACCTACAAATTGAACCCAAGAATCTCCATCTCCACCCTCATAACACTCAAAACCCAAGTACCCATTTTTAGAGCTCCACCTCCCAACCCTACTCCACTTATCTAATGGCTCATGATAAAATAACTTCACTAGACACCAGTGAAAATGAGTCTTTATAATCTAATTAACACTTTGCCTCAGCATCATCAAGCATTAATGGAGGCTCTTCATTGCATAGAGGTTCAACCTGATGATCCAAAACTTCTTGCATCCTTTGTTAGGGCCCTTTGGAAAGATGCCCTTATCAAATTTTAGGATTTAGAAATCCTACCTTGTCATACTAAAGATCTTGATCTGCCACTCTTCATCACAACATACATCAATCAAACCCATGTAAAAAGGGTAATGATTGTTGGAGGAGTGAGTATTAACATCATATCTTCCCATGCATATCACCAAATTTATTTCCCTAAAAACATCATGTCTAAGAGTACAATAGTCCTTCACTCTTTTAATTATACCTTGACAACCACCTTAGGGACCATGGTGCTCCACATCTGCTTAGGAATTCAAACCATTCTTAAACTATTTTATGTTGTTGAGGTTGAGTTATAAAATAATGTGTTACTCAGATGCCCTTGGATCCATTAAATGAGTTGTGTCCCTTCTACTTTACATCAATACATCAAATTTGAGCATGAGGGATAAGTTATTATAATAAAAGTTGATCCTAGTCCCTTTTCCTCATGTAATATGACCTATCATCCTAATGACATTCTTATTCCTCCTTCTTCCACCTTAAAACAAAATTCTAATCAAACCACCTCATCACTTTCCATTGATAACACTTCCCCCCACCCTAATGATGAATCATCCACTAGAGCATCTATTCCTTCATCACAAATTATGGTGGAAGATGCCCTGCAATCATCATTTCAATGACTCTCATTGGGGTAATATCACCTTCTAGCTTTAGATGACTTCCCTACTCTACATGAACTTGGGAATCTTAAAAATGACCCTTCTTATATCCCAATATTAGCACCATTATCCCCTTTGGTCTTCCCAATAATCAAATTAATTTTGTATATGGGGGACTTGATCGACCACTTCTTGCTCCCAACTCCACTCCATGTGTCCAACCCTTTACTTTTGACTTTTCTTACCTAAGAAACCTAACCTTTGCCAAAATATACCTTTATCAGTGTGCTTAGAAGTGATTTTGCCTTAGCCTCTATGAACAAGAACCTCACAAGTTGCCTTTTATTAAAACATAGAAACCTCATGATTTCTTTGGTCTCAGGTGCAAACCACCAGAAGAGCCCACATCACCAAAACCCATTTCTACCACCACTAAAGAAATTCCATCCTCACCAACCCCATATTTCCAATATAAAGAATTTAGCATCATCCCATTTAATTTTTTTATCAAAAATGTTAGTTTAGGCCCCCTAACCTATCACAATGATGGCCAAAGTAACACCCTTCTTCTCATTCATCTAGAAATTATTAAACATGATTCTCCCACCATCAACACCATCCAATGTCAAGAAGAGAATTATATTCTCACCTACCTCAGTGTAGGGGATTCTTCTATCCCTAAATATCTCCCTCTTAAGAACCAAATTATGCTAAATGAATCAACCATTGATATAAATTTGGGAACTCAAGATAACCCTCACATCATCAAAATCAACCAATCTTTAAATTTCATGGAACAACAAGAATGCCCTTCTTTCCTTCATGACCGTAGCATATCAATTTCTTTGTCTTACCTAGACATGCCTGGAATTGATCTTTTTATTGCTCTCCATAACATCATCACTCATCCTAAGGTTAAGCTAGTTTAGAAAAAACTTTGTTATATACATCCCCATATATCTCTTGTCAAAGAACTTCAATGCCTTCTATCTGTTAACTTCATCCAACCCATTAACTATCCACAATGGATTTATAATATCATTCCCATCACCAAACCCATAGGGGTAACCACCTTTGCATTGAATTTCATGAATTTAATCTCACCTACTCTAAAGATGACTTTCCTCTACCTAATATTGACCAACTTGTTGATCTCATGGCTAGCCATGAGATGATATCTCTTATGGATGGTTTCTTAGGATACAATCAGATCTTGATTACCCCTAAATATTAGCATAAAACTTTCTTTATAATCCCTTTGGGAACTTTATTATATTAGGTTATGCCCTTTGTAATAAATAACATAGGGGAAACCTATCAGTGGGCCATGACATATATCTTTCATGACCTCATCCATAAGATTGTAGAAGATTATGTGGATGGCCTCTTGGGGAAATCCAAACATCAACAGGACCATCTAGGTATTCTTTCCAATATTCAAATGATTAATCCATTACAATGTTAGACTCAATTTCATGAAGTGTATCTATTGAAACCTATCAAGCAAACTCCTTATCTTCATCATCGCTCTTCAAAAAATTTAAATAGACCCCACCAAAGTTAGAGCCATTTTGGAGATGCCACCTCCTACCAACCTTACCCAAATTCATAACCTAAAAATAAAACTTCAATCCATGTAATGCTTCATCTCCCAACTATTAGATAAATTCCAACCCTTCCATCACATCCTAAATAAAGATATTTCTTTTAAGTGAACCAAAGAATGCCAACAAGCCTTTGACTCGATTAAGGAGTATATTCTATCTCCACCTATCCTCACCCCTCCTAAATATTATCAACCCTTCTACATATATATCTTTTCCATAGACCATTTTCTCAGTTTAATGCTCATGCATCATGATGAACATAACAAAGAGTAGGTTATCTATTATATCAGCCATACCCTAATCAAATATGAAACCTAGTATACCCATCCTTAAAATATTTTCCTTGCCTTGGTCTTCATAGCCTCCAAACTCCATTATCTTCTTAATCACAAAACCTATGTCATCACTAACATTATCCCCCTCAATTATATGCACTCTAAGCTATATCAAAACCAATGTATGGCTAAGTGGCTCATGCTTTTAGCTAATTTCAATCTTAAGTTCTTAACACAAAATTACATTAAAGGATAGGTCATTGCTTACCAGTTATTCAAAGCTCCTCTACCCGATAATCAACCAATACTTCTTACCTTCCAGATGAGTATATATCAACTCTTTTTCTAGAGGAACCCACCTTCAAAATGACCATGTTTTTTTATGGCTCTAAATGCCAAAATGGTGGGAGTGTTGGAGTAATCCTCATTCCCCTGAATGGATAACCACTTCCTCTTTCCTTTAAACTTGAATTTGATTTTACCAAGAATGTAGCTAAATACAAAGACATAGTCATAGATCTTCAAACTAGCCCACCTTTGGGAATCAAAATAATTAGTATATTTAGAGACTTTCAGTTTGTCATCAACTAGGTCAATGAATCATATTATTGATAAAATTATGTCCTCTTGAAGTACAAATAAGTTGTAGATGTACTCTTGTCATCATTTGATTATTACACCATATGATCGGTTCTCTGATCCACCAACAAGTTTGTAGACAACATGACATCTCTCACTTCTAAAATTCCATCCCACCCAACTGAATCTAAACTATTTATAACCATTCATCATTTTATCACACCTTCATATATCAATTTAGACCTTCTCATCATTTTTAATGTGGAAACATCACCTTCTGACATTTGGTATGATTAAACTTTCAATCACCTTCTCCTTCCTGATATTTCAAATAATATCCATAGAGGTTTTACCCAAAGTACCTCTCATTACACCATTCTAGAGGAATCATTTACAAATAAGTTTTTGATGGCATCCTTCTCCATTATCTATGTAGTCATCAAGATTATCATGCCATCAATGAAGTCCATGATGGCATCTTTGGGGGGCTCTTTAGTGGCCTAGCTATCACCAAATGTATTCTTTTCCAAGGCTACTATTGGCCCAAACTTAATCAAGACTGTTGTGACTATGTCAAGAAATGCATTAAGTTTCAACAACATGCTAACCTTCATCATGCACCTCCAAATGGTCTTTAGGTATCTCAAGATTATTTTCCCTTCTCGTAGTGGATCCTTGACCTTATTGAGGAAATCAACTACCATTCTTTGTAATGACATCAATATATCATCACTGCTACAATGTATTTCACCAATTAGGTAGAAGCCATCATGCTTATATCAACCAAATCCAATAATATCATTGACTTCATTAACCACCACATCATCTATCACTTTGGTTTCCCCCATAAAATCATCACTAATAATGGCAATTCCTTGAAAAATAAGAAAGTTCAAGAGCTTTGTGATTCTTTTGGCATAAATTTAAGCTTTTCCTCACCTTATCATCCACAAGCTAATGAATAGTCAAAATCTTTTAAAAAAACCCTCATCAAAATGCTCACAAAGATGGTTAGTGCTTCTAGTTGGGATTAGCACCTCCATATCCATTTTGCTCTATGGACCTATCGTACTAGTATTTGAACTTCTACAAGTGCTACACCTTTCTCCCTCATCTTTAGAGTTGAGGTAGTCTTGCCTCTTGAAGTCCAAATTCCATCACTTCACATATCCTTACTTGAAATCACATATAAAAGTGACTATCATCAATAATGCCTCACATGCTTATATCTTCTTGATGAGTTTCACCTTGCTGTGCTCAATCATCTTTGTGTCTATCAAGAGAAAATCAAGCATGTATATAACAAACATTAGAAAATGTGAGAATTAAACATTAGAGACCTCATCGTCAAAGAAAATAAACATGTAACTAACATGGAGAAGACCAAAAAATGCATTTTTTCTTTTAATTCGCTAGGACCCTACATTATAACCCAAAAGTATGAATCTAGTGCTTACCATTTGTCCTCTCTTAAAGGTAAACTAGAACCTAAGCATATCAACACTTTGCATCTACATCTTTTCCACTATTAAAAAGAATCAAACTCACTTTGGTGTCTAACTCAAGCTCATCCCTTAGTTTATGATACCTTTTCCCTTCTATCACCTATGTTTTCCTTTTTCCCTCTAGGAACAATTTATTACAATATATAACTATGTGATTCATCTGTCATAGATAAAACTTAATCCTATGTATGGGTACAATGGATCTACCCATAACATGATTCTCATGGATAATTTGTCTCTCAATAGATGGAATCCATTGATCAATTATTTCTCAACCCATCCCTTTCATTTACCAATAACCTTTTATGTTAAAGTCTTACCTCCATATGGGTAGACCTTTAAGCCTAAGCAGACTTGTCCATGTCTGAATTCACATTCAAAATCATAACATTGTAGACTAATCCCTTGAAGTATAGCTTCCTAATATTCAAATTTACTCAAAAAAAGACTACTCCCTTGAAGGACAACTCTAAACATCAAAATTTTAGACCACTCTCTTGAAGGATGGATAAACACTAATCATTTGAAGCATCCTGCATCGATCAACTTCAACCACTTACTAAAATAGCAAAAAGTGAAAAATGTAAATTTATAAAAAGTAAAATAAGTTACAATTGGCTCTTAGAAGGACCATTTTTAGACTTCCTACATCAATCAGTCTACATTATATCCCATCATGCCACAATCAGTTCTTATACATGGCATTGGTAGAGTTCCCACATTGATTAGTCTACTTATCATAATCATGCATGGAATTGTCTATCATATACATTTGGTCACCTATAGAAGGGGCATGTTAACCTACATTAGGTTACCACTACACCTATGTAACACTCAACGTCCTACCTAACACCTACTCTCCCTTCATACTTATTTGAATTTAAGGGACCACATGATTACTTGATACAAAGTGATCAAGACACCCTCTTTCTCAATCAACACATGCTCCTGTGAATAATTTGATAGGCTTTTGTTCACTAAATCAATCCAACTATTATTTATTATCAATGGTTCCTTACTAACTAAGGAATCATTCCTCTTCCATATCCATTTATTAGTTCATGTAAGCATGAGTGTCTTTCTTTGTTTACTTTTCACACATTCAAATATTATCATACAAATATAACATTAAAACCATTATCCAACATCCTAGAATCAACACAAACACATCAGTGTGAATCCCAAATCTCATCATATCAAATCTTATCTATAACCCACATTATCACATAAAACACTTTTATCCATCCCAAAGGCTTCTTTTTTATACCATAAATAATCATTCATGCACAAAATAAATGGACACAAACATATATTTCAACACCATAAATCATCTTCATCAAATAAAATTTTAAATCTCATCTTATCCACAAACAAACATAAATCACCAAACTACTCTACCATCATCATCATAAACATTATCTTAACTATAATCATGATAACCATAATATTCATCATAACTATCTCAGCTAAAAACATTACATAATATTCATCATAATTAACAATGTCACATCATCTTACATAGATCAACAATATAAACATAATCATAAACATCATCATAATCATAATATGAATAATCATCAACCATATAAGCATCCACAATCCACATGATCAACATGAGAATGAACATCATCATAAATGTAATCATAAACATCATCATAATAAAAAATGATACATGTTAAAATGTATGTCTCTCTCATAAATACATATTGCATCATCAATGCATAGGCTAAGATCAAAAGATACATCCTAATACTATCATCTCTTAGGCACTTGGGACAACTGAACTAGAACCACTTACACCTAAACTCCCATCTGGTGGTGAACCCCATATTATACCTACATGCACTATTATCAATGCCCACTAACCTAATGTAGCTATTGATGAACCCCCAACCATGCTATCTCTATCCTCTTAATATCTCATCACATCTGGTAGTTGGGCTAGTACCATGGCCTCATAATATCTGAGCTCCTACACATTGGCTAGATACCATGTCCTTGAACTAAATTAGTTATTCCTCCTCCTTTTGTGGTCACCCCACCTCTCTATCTCAAAGAGTCCCTCTCTTATATAACCAACCCAAGAGTGGCTCCCACTTGATCATATTTGCCTATTAGACTAGCAACCTATCCCTATAAGGTAACTATCTACACCCATAACATAATCATTTGTCCCTATAAACTTGTCACCTAGGCTTGTGCCATTGCAAGGGATGATGTTTTTTAGTCATCTAAGCCTCCATGCTATACCTATATAGGATCAACATCCATATCTTATTTTCCCCCATCTCCCAATCTAAAGTTAGGTACTACATATCTAGTTTGATACCATCTCATGTACCTATTTGTGACCCCAACATCATCTATAAGATATCTCACTAGAATCTCGTCATAACCCAACATATAACCTCTAGCTATGTCTCTAATAGTATGTATTCTATATCTTCTCTCCTATATCAAGAGGTATCTAGTGGAATATCTTACGCTAGCCTAAACTAGCTTCAGACTCGATCCACTATGATGCACTTAGTCTTACCATCCCATCATTCATACACCTAACACCAACTTTATAATAAGATGGTGTGGTACCTATACCCTATCTATAGGGGCCAACTGACATATGGCATCCATATAATGTCTGATACTACCAAGCCCTCTAGGCAATATCAGAACTAGTCTATATGTTTAGCTCTACCACTAACCCCTATTAATGCATAATTGTTTCACCATCTCATGAAACTATCTCTATAATTTGGAGGTGCATGGCCATCCTAGAATAACCCAAATGGTCTCAACACCTATATGTGTTCATATGCCCAGTAATGAAGTACAAAGCTAATGCTGATCCCATATTATCTCCATGCTCTAAAGGCCTAGATCAATCTATATACATGCACAAGCAACATTGGGGCCCATCCAAAAATCATAGCCCATAGAAGCATCTTTGTCAGTACTCTTAATTGCAAACATGGAAAATAGCCACTACTCAAATCTAGTACCACAAAGTAGGATATACCCATCATCATCATGGTCAAAATACATCTATCCTATATGGTATTTAGATTTGACCCGGTCTATAACATATATCTAGTCCATGATGTAATCATGCTCATCACTCTCAATGTGGTATATCAGCTCCCCCTAAATCAAAATTTGAGTGATCCTATAGAAATCCTCCAATAGTATCAACATCTCCGTAGTTGTTAGCAAGAATGTGTTCATGAAAGGATCCCATCTCTCAATGAGTGTCATAATCATCACCATGTCTCATGGGAGGTATTGGTAATACCTTATGGCCCCTAGGCCAACATCTTCCATCTACCTCCACTCAACATCTATCATCCCATCTCAAACCTCTACAAATATCTTTGAGACTCAGTCCCTCATCTGGATCTACTCATTGGCCTATAAAGAATGGTCACATTAGTGTTAACACCTTACCTTTTTATTTCAATCTATTTAGCCTACTTCCCACTCTAGAATAATACTCTCACATTGGAATTTCTCTTCATCTCACCCTCATAACCTTTGACATACTCTAGCCAAGATCATTGGCATTTAAACATTATGTCAATATTTATCCCTCATAAACCTAATTTATCACATTTTACCAACTCTAAATGGCTCTTTATACTAAATTCAATCCCTATACATTTTTGAACATGTTAACCACATTTGACTACTTTCAATATTCTCAATACCTTGCAAACCACATTCAAATTTTTAACATAACATTTTACACCTTTAATACTTTCATCCACCACCGATGGTTCAAATAACCATCGATTGTCCCTTAGATCCTTTTACCCTCAGGGTCGATCATCGATGGTTGGATTTAACCACTGATGGTCACTATGTGTGACCATCAGTGGTGAAACCATATCACCTGGTCTCCCTAGCCATAGCCCAATTCACCTTAAAAACAATAATAATCCATTTTACTATTAACCTATTAATTATTCCCACCTAACCTAATCCACCAATTTCATTTTTCATGAACATTTTACACAAATTTATCAAGATCTAGATTTAGGACATTTTATCTCAAGACTATTGATTTCACACACCACCCTCTAAAACTATTTTTTATCTAACCATTCCCTATCCCTTGTTAATCCATATTATAAAAAATTGAAACCAAACCCTACCTCATTCCATGATCAGTGGTATGGATGGATCCCTCACATTACTCCTCAACCACATCCTCATCCACCCTCCATCTATCATTCCCTTGAGACATGAACTCAACAACTCAACTGCCTCACCTCAGTACTTCATAATGGTCAAACTCACCTAATCACTAGACAATACTTACTAAGGTCAACAATGAGTAAAAAGGCTTCTTTTTTTGTACTTTTACCTTACACTATTTTATGGTTTACCTGACTATCGATGGTCAAGGTGACTACAGATGGTTAACCCTAGGGGCACCCTTGACCATTGATGGTTATGGTCTCTTACATTTTTCAAACTTTTTAAAACATGACCCTACCTCATCAATACTCTATCCCAACTAGAACTACATTTGGCCTAAAGTTCCTTTTCAATGCTCTATCCAAGTTACTATGTAGGTAACATCCTCTCACCTCATGTAGATGGAGTCAACTCAACCACCCCCTACCCAACCAAATCCCTCTCAGCATTGGTTATTCTTACCTAACCTCTTTAATTTTTTTATGATGCCTCTACATAGTCCTTTGACCACACAAACTAATCTTTCCAACATTGTCCATTTGACCTTTGCACCACTCATGCCTGACCTAACCTATTATGTTATTTCATAGGAATATTTCTTACCTTTGATACTTATGACAAACACTGACCCTATCTAGATGGCTTGATAGGCCTAACCTGATCAATTATGACCAATATTGTGGATTGATTCCCTTATCTTGTCTTGCTAGAATATAAACCTATTTTATAGAACTGGTAACTTTAGTCTTTGCATGATCTTGATTATCACTCTTAGTTGTATTTAGTCAGAGAATTCATGTCTCAAATGACAAACCCATTATGTCATGCACCTTGTGACTACACATTTACCATTTTATCAATTGTCGACCTAATTTTGTTATCACCTCAATCATATCTTAGTTTGAGGGAGAATACCTCCTCCCATACTCAGGATAACTAGAACTAGACCTTGACTAACCTCCTATTTTTTTTATGCATCTTTCTTAAAGATACATAACAAAAAGTGGCATAATGTAGACACCTAAAAATTGCACATGATAGTTTTTGAGGTTATGTTACTTTGGACCCTTATTTAACCTCGCATCTAGTGGACCACTTAGTTCATTAGGCTCATTTTCAACTTAACCTCATCAAACTCCCCTCCCCACACACCTAATACATCATTTAATTCATCCTTTTTCACCAAAAATATTTAACCCCTTGATCATCGATGGTTAGCCCCCCACAACCTATTTTAAACTTTAAAGCATTGACAACTTTATGTGAGATCAACATCTCCCATAAAGGCAATTTTCCTTTAAATAAAGCTTTTAAAACAATGAGGATTGGCAAATTTATCCTCTATCATAATATTAACTTCCATATTCTTATTTATAAACTTATTTTTATAAAAAGAGAATGGTAGGAAGTGAAAAGGGATCCATAATCAAGTACTTAACATTTAAGTTCTCTTGCAGGTATCCAACATCCTTTCAAGTATCCAACAATATCATTGGTGACCTGAATCTTTATTAAAATCACATTAAAAGGCCTAAAGTACCATCACTCTGGCCAAATTAATCTAGGATCCCTTCACCAAGATTTAATTATCTTATGCTTATTTTCTTTAATTTTTCCTATATTTAACATCTCTACCTCATCCGAGTTTCTCGTAATTCTACCTTCCAACCTTGTAGTTAAATCACTGTTCGACCAAATTTTTAATTTTTACTTTTTGTTTTGATCATTCCCAAAGTTAACACAGGTAACCTCTAATGGTCATCAAACTACTGATGGTTAGACCCATCTATCGATGGTCACCCAACCACCAACAGTCAGCCCCAACCATTGATAGTTCCCTTAACCACCAATGGTTCAATATAACACATGTTTCTAGCAAACTATTTTCACCCATTTAACCCTAATTAAGCAATATTTTCTATGCTTCCCTTTGATCACAGGACAGTTTTTTTATTTTTTGAACTAGACCCTAACTACCCTAACATAAAAATTTAATAATTCTCTTTAACAATCAATTTATAATTTCCTTTCTTGCATATATTTATTTTCTTAGCATTGAATGTAAGTACCTTATTTTATCATTTTAGACTTGATTATCATAAAAAGTGGATTGATAGCCTCCTATAAAGAATTATGCTTATTCGATATATCTCACACTAGGCAATCCACTCAACCAACCATCTAACAACCCCCTTTTAAGTGTCTCTTATGATTTGTAGGTTATTACTTCCTATCCAAAGAGCAGTTCCAACCTTCATCTAGATTCATGCGTGCATTCTAAAAAGAATTATTCTACACACCCTATTATTATCTTTCTTTTATTTAATTTCAAAATTAAGAAATGATGAAAATAAATTGAAACATAATATCTATTGATTATCTTCTTTAGATCTCACAGGGCAGATTTAGGATTGAATCTAATTGAAATTATTCTTGTAAAGTTATAGATTATGCCCATTTTATAATTTTTTATGAATACATGATAAAAACTAGTTTCTAAATCAATCATAATATATTTATAACTATGCATTTTAGACATCTAATTAAACTAGTTATCACTTGTATAAACATTCTGATTTGATACATAGTTAAATTCTAAGGTTTTATAGCTTATCACAAAACTACAACACTTGATTAATAATCAATAGTGATTTTTCCATTTTGAGTTATGGTTTTGTATAAATATAATTATTTTATATTTTAACCATCACATTTAAGCTAACTGCTATCAAATCACATCTTGCCTTAAAGTTGTACTTTTGTACTCTCTAGTTATGATTTTGCACTATGTAGTTGTGATTTTGCATTGAATTTTGATTTCATTTTTTTCCTTTTAAGTGAATTTTTGAATTCATTTTTTCATGAATTTTGATTCATTCTAAGCCTCCTATAAGGACAAAAAAATTTAGTGATTTTTCTTAAGGTCCAACATATTTTTTCTTATAGAGGTTAGTCTAGAGGTTTATTTGTCTCGTTAACATCATCTTTTGTTGGTCAAATTTTAGTCTAACACTTCTATCTTACATGTTACCCATAAATATTGTTAATAAAAACTACTAATCATTTGTGTTGTATTGTATATTTTTTCATGTTATAAATATATCATACATCTTAATCTAATCATTTGATTAATCTTTTTGGCTACCTGTTTGTATCCTAAGGGCTATGGTTAGTGTATGCTCTTCCCTTGCATCCTTAAAGTGATTATTGAGGGATTAAAAACCATGTATAAACCCCATTCAATTTTTATTTTTATATTGGATAGTGACTGTGGATTTCACCACCATGCACTAGTCCAAACTCTATGTTTTTATGGAGTTTAAAAATTAGCAAAGCTGTCATTAGGTACCTAACCAGAATTCCCCATAAAATATTCTCTAGAGTAAGGGTTATTTAATATACAAGATACAAGGTGGTTACATAGAATATTATATAACCATGGGCTACACTATACCTTCATGTGTATAGGGGATGCACCTAGAGAGCCCATATAAACCTAGCATAGGATCCTTTAGCTGTAATAGGCACCTTGCTACCAAATCTAGTATTAGCTCCTAAGTAGCTATCATGTGCAAATAGGATCAAGAAGGTTTGATCAATTATATAATGGGTCACTAGACTATAGCCTCACCTAAAAATCAATTTGATGGTGTGAGCATTGGGTTACACACACTTGAGTTTATTAATCATAGGTTTTATGGTTTTCATTCTTGGGTGTGTCTTGTATTAAACCTATGTTGTTTATGAGTTGAGTCAACCTCCACCAAAACCTATACACCTATATAAGTATTTGAATAACCTATCTTGTATATCATTTCATCTTGTACACCTTTTTCATCATCCATTTGTATATATTATCTTTATCTTATCCCATCTCATCTTGTCTTCATCCCATCTTAGTCTATGTCATTTTCACCCCATCACTTACATACCCTAACCATCATCTTGTATATACTTGTATTATGCCCTTGTATATATCATTATTATCTGGCACATCCTTTTATCCCCTACTATCACTAGAACCACTCATCATTAGTCACACCCCCATCGCCATTATCTCATCTTGTATATCCTAGACATCATCTTGTACATATTGTCCTTTTGTCTTACTCTTATCCTTATCTAACCATATCCACCCATTTTTTATTATTCCCCATAACCTAAATATTCAAATCACATCCTTATCATCATCATCCCATTATACATATTATCCTTTATTATCCTATCCCATCCCCTATCTTTTCTCCATCCTATCCTAAGCACAACTTATCACCACCTTATCTTACCCTCCTAGTCAAACCATTATCCACTCATCATTGACCACATCCCCATCACCTATATCTTATCTTGTACATAATTTTTTATCTTATACATCCCTATAGTCACGTCCTATACTCATCTCACTCATCATTAGTCATACCCTCTCACACATCTTAATCACATTTGGTCTTATCATTCACATCTTATCCTAAGCCCACATCTTGTCCTAATAAACCATTTATCTTGACCTTTCCTCATCACCCATCTAGTATAACCCCATCTTATATTATCCTAGTTCACTCTTCAAGTCATGTTTAGGCCCTAATCCACCCCCATATTTATCCCTAATCACCTTAATCATCAACTATCTATACTATCCCTTATCTCATTATCCTTCATCACATAATATTATCCCATTATATCTTCAATAAATTAGTGTAATTTTTTGAGTTAGTCCTATCCATCTCTATCATCCTACTATCTTAGTCCACTATCACTCATCATATAGTTAGATTTCATACCTAGTCAATATCCAACTATCATCTTGTCACTTTTTTTGTATCAATCTAGCAAACCCATCATCATCAATTTAGTCTAATCATCTTTTACTACTCTTAAACAATACCCATCCAATAATTATCTTTATAGTTTTGGAACCTAGGTACCCATTAAAACCCGAATCCCTTTTTCTAGATTGACACTTAGGAATAGGCACATATTATATTATAGGTCAAAAATATGATCATAATATTCAATACATTCATCCATCATCACCTAATCATACTATTCAGTCTCTTTTACCTATTTTGTTCAACAACCCCATCCAAACATTGTCCTACCTCCATTATCCATCACTCCTCAACCATCTCCATAGAGTTAAATCCCACATTCATAGACCAATATATATATGCCCATAAGGATGAGATCCTCTTGAATTTTATTATGATGGGTGTTTTATTCCTTGAAGGTATTGATCTATTTCAACTCATTTCACCTCCCATCTAAGCCCCTTCATGTGAGTCTCGTACCAATCCTCCATATAATAGTCATAAACCATGTCTATCCATTCCCATACTAAGAAAAGGAATCAAATCTTGGCCACCTCAAATACATCCACCTCGTCACATCAACCACCATCTGATCATAAGTTCACTTCTTCCACTTCCAAATCAATAAGTGAAGTAGGTCTTTATACTCCACTTCCTATGTCCTTATAATCCCTTTTAAAATAATTAGTTGCTATGAACATCATGGTCTATCTACCCATCTAACATCTTAATCCCACTAAGACTAAGCCTTCTTGGTATAAATCAAACCAATAGTGTATATATCATCAAACTTAGGGGCATACCATTAATTAGTTTCAACCTTTCCATGATAATGTCTAAGACCTCATTAATCATGGTGAAATAATAATCGAGGATGAACCAAATGAGTCTCAATCCCTAGGGGAATAAAAATAAGAATGCCAATATTTCCTTCCTAATTATGATCAAGACCTTCCCTTTCCAAGACAAGGTCAATAATCTACACCCATTCTAAATGATCCCCCCATCCTCAAAAAACCCTCCATCAAATCCAAGTCTACTCCTCGTGAGACTAGTCTCTTGTATCTCATGAACCCTCTCACCATCACATCAAATACCACTTGTTGAGAAGTCAATCACAAATAATGAACCTTCTAATAGAATAATTACATATTATACATTATAGTCAACATAAAAAGTCTTATCTTCATTAGGATCATGTGGAAAACCAAAATCCAAATCAGATTCCTCATCAGAAACATCATCCCCCATTGAAATTACAGTTGATGTTGATAATGCCTATCTTCTTGACAATACCTCTAATATATTATCATGCATACCTTTGGATCCCAATTGGTATGATGAAGTAATAAAAATTTTCTTGAAATATTTATCTATTGAATATTGTTAGAATGAATTTGATCCTATATTAGATGCATTTATCACATCTAGTCTTAGTGATCCTTTTACTAATCTTGAGGATATTTTCTTTGATGTTAAAACTAGGTCTCTTAGGAATACCTATGAAGACCATGATGTCTAATCACCACTAATTTACCTTGTCACTCCATCTCCACCACCTCTATATATCATATATCCCTTTGTTCATATTAATGATCATTTAATTACCTCCCTCTAGAGGGACAAATAGGAAAATACATCATTGAATCCTTATTTGAGAAATATAATGTGTGACACAAATACAAAGGTCTATGACTAAATTCTAAAATTTATAAATAATACTCAATTCAAGTCTTTAATCCCCTCAGTCAATATCAAGAAGATTCAAATCATCAACCTAATAAAAAAACACCTTCCCTTAGGGAAGCAAAATATTAGGCACTAGGGGACCATCAAAGTCAAAATAATCACCCGTTATCAAGTCAAAAATAAAACTCCCTGAGTGAAGACCAAAATTAAGCACAAGGGGTAAGTCAAATTAAAATGTAGTATCAAATCAAAATAATATCAAAATGACTATCCACGTAATTCATAATCCTTTAAATAATTAGATCAAAGAATCACATCATTAAAGAATCTTAGATCTCTTACAATCTTTTGTCACTAATACCAATCAAATGAATAATGTCCAACATCTACAATGATGTGTGTGACTACTAGTCCTAATTCCTAAGCCTTAATCACCCATCACACCATATTATCATGATCAATCATCCATTCAAGTCCCATACATCCTAATCAAGATCCAATTACATCCATGCTTCCCTTCACCCTCCTAAGTACCATCATATCTCCTAGGGGTGATAAATATAATTGATATATATATTTGGAGGGGTATCAATCAAACATAAATGAGTTTCACATAGACCCCAATACATCCAATAAAAACATGGTCTCAACACCACATATCCCCAAACTAGGTATTGGTTGAAGATCACAACAATGCCTGCATCTTGCATCTCGCCCTTCTCTAATAAATCAAGATGCCCAAAAAAATCACTTGTCCAATGGTGAAAACTAATATTCTATCTCCTTGAGAAATTACCATGATAAAAACTCATTTTTGTTATCATGGTCAAATGATCCATTATCTGCATTGTCCCTCAACACCTAGGGGCAAAATTCATCAATCCATCCCTTATCCACCCCCTTCATGCTTCTTTATCCATTATCTACCATCATATCATGCATCTTATTATGTATTTCCTTCCCATATTAACCTTCATAAGGAAGTAGAAGGTGTCTTGATAAATGTTTTCCAATCATCTTTGCATATCCTCCAATAGACACTCAAGAAACTAAACATATGGATCCTTCACGATGTGGTCATTGACACTCCCTAGCCCCTTATTAATTGGTTCTCCTCCTCTTTTCTAGATCACCCCCATCCTTTTGTCATCCCATTCATCATTACATCCATCCTCATCTTTATCTTGGTTTATATACTTAGTATTCCCTTTGCTAGTAAACCCATTTATATAGTGCACATACATATCGTAAAAATCCCTAAAAATTGTAATATGTCAAAAAACCTAAAAATCATAAAAATTGGAAAAATGTCAAAAATATTCCATGTTGTCTTGTATTATACCTAATCCCCTAGTCACATCCTTCACCCATTTCATATATTCCCATATTTGGATACCACATTTAGTCTTAGAACCAAATTGGAGTGGTTACCCATGTCTCTATCTCTTCAATATCATTTTTTTGATCAAGTATTATTAACATGCATCACCTTGTCAAAGAATTTTATATGGAACCCATCACTTGTTATCAGTTGAATTTTCAATTATAATACCCATCAACTAACTTCTTTTCTAGTATAAAATGTAATTTATCCCATCACCTTCATTAGTATTTGCTCTTCAAACCTAAAACCCATCAAATCACTTATTTGGTAGTATGGAGGGTATTTGATCTCATCATCTCCTAGTCTCCTTACTAGATCGAATTCTTATAGGGGCTTGTCTATTGGTAATCCTTAGTCATCACTTTTATAAATCCACTTCCTTGGCCACTTTTTGATTCAATTTCAACATCAAATTAGTATTAAAATACATTATCCCATCATCCATTCTTCTATTCAAAACTAGGGGCACTATCTTGTCCATCTCCTAATCATGATCACCATATCTAAATCCATGTCAATCCTAAGTCCAGCATCACATTAGGATCATCCTAGTCTAATCAATCATTCATCTCATCATTAGCCAAGATAATTATGACACTACAAGTAGATATTTATATGTGTTAATTATATTCTATTTATCTTTTTTTATTATCATTTATGATGTATATATTTTGTCTATCATGTCTTGTTTTATTTATTGGGCAATGAATGAGGTGTTATGAGGTCACCACTAGTGTCCTTGAGGATGAAGAGTTCATTTTTTCCCCATTAATTTTATTAAAACATCTTCTTAGTCATATCTATGTCTTGACGCAAACTTCCAAGTGCCATATTTATTGATTACCTATACTATGATGAACCTTATGACAATTGTGATGGATTGATCATTCACCCTTCTTAATAATTTATCTAATCATCTTATCATCCCTATTTGCATCACTAATATATTCCTCTTGTCTAATTTGACTAACATCTAATCTTTTATCCTCATCTCATCCTTTGAGTCACATCTTATAATCACAAACATAATATCCTTTAATCACTAACATCATCTTTCAATCACTAATCATCATCATCATGCTCGAGTCAGACCTACATCAGCCTGAGGCCTTTTTAGTCTATGTAGGTAACACTTGGTTACTTTTCAATACTCTAGGATAACTCAGCCACTATCTCTCTCATTCATCCTCATCCCTCCATATTTTGGTCACTCAACCACATCATTTATTATCTCTTATACTCTACATCATATTAATAGATTTATATTTGATCTACACCCAACATTAATCTTATCAAATAATCATATTATATTAGCCTATAGCTCTCCCTTTCATGCATCTTTACATTGGATGCATCTAAAGCTTATGAAATTTTAATCTTATCATCATCATGTTATAGTTTATTTCACTTTGATATGTGTCTACAACTATGACATATTCATCAATAGTCCCCTTACATGTCTTTACCATGGGAATAATCAATTTATAGCTAACTATTTTGGTAAATTTCATCTTCTTCATTCTCATCACATCTTAAATCCCATCCCCTCATCTATGCAATGCATCCCACCCCTCCTCTTTTTTTTTTAATGGATATCCATATCATTATTCCATGTATGTCCCCTTGATTGGGCATCATATCCCCTAATATCATTTACTAACATTCATCCATGACAAGGTTTTTATTTTAAAGACCAATACTCCTTCCACTTCACTCCACTCATAATCCCATTTCATATAATGGCAAAATGTATGCACCTAAATGTCATATGTACTTAGAGATATGATATATTAATTTATATGGATTGATGGATATGTTGACATGTGGCACATATCCCCCTTAGTTAGTTATATGGGTCTAATATATTAGTATAATGTAGTAACTTGTGGAATTAGTGCATTATGTAATTGTCGACCTACATTAGGATTAGGAGTTTAACCATACATTGTTATTTAGATAGATATCTATATAAAGAATATGATTATTATTTTAAAGAATGAAGTAATCATCAAGTCTTCTATTATAAGAGGATATTAGATGTTGTCCCCTTAGAGAGACATTGTGGAGTTATTCCTTCCTAAACAAGTATTGTATGATGTTGCCCTACCTTAAGTGTATTCTATTTCTACATATATTGTATATTTAGACATCTTTGTCCACTAATATATAGTATGTTTTCTTGATATACATTATATTCTTCATTATTTCAAATTATTATAAGTGTGGATCATACCAGGTGGTATCAAAGCTTTGATTTGGATAATTTGTATGTAGTGAAACCCTAGTTTTATAGAATCATTAATATCTTTTAATCAATTAATAATTTTTAAACAATTGTTTTAATGGAGATGAATAATAATATGAGTAAGTCATAGTAAAAAAATTGAATCTTTATCATCATTTTTGATGAAGTTATATATAGTTTAGGGTTTGTAATAATTTCACCATATTATCCAAAATATAAATAATTTTTATTCAAAAATTTTATTGATGTTATACAAATATACAAAACAAATGTACACAAAATTTCAAAATATTTTAAATATTTTTTAGTGATTTATTATGATTTTATGATTTTTCATATATTCACTCTACATGAGAAAATTTGTGGCATTTTTTCATAAAATATTTAACACAGTTCCAATATCACCAAGAGAAGCTACAATCAAAATTTAGGACTATTTTGATTAGTCTAAAATTAGTTATTGATATTTTAGGTTATTTCATTAGCCCTAGTTTTTTTTTTATCATGAAGTTGCAAGTATTTTCAAGAGAAGATGATATTGATGCTAGAGAATGGTGGATCCTTTTTAAGGAGAATAATACTCAAAAAAAAATTATGGTAAATATGCTTGTCTCATTCCTTTTCTAGGCCTGCACAATGTTGTTTTAAAAAGTTGAGTTTCACACAAAGGGATTCTTCATGGGAAGAAATGGAATAGGTATTCCTAAATAGATGGGATATAAAAGAAAAAGAGGATGAAAAAGAGGGAAAAAATTATTATGGTAATGAATAAGAGAAAGGAGATGAAGAAGAAGAAAAATTAGTGGAATAAAATAATGACAATGAGGAAGAACATGAAAGTACTGATAAAGAAGAAGAAATTGATCATAATGATAATGAGGAGAGTATTGATGGTGTAGAAGGAGAGGTAGTAGATCTAAAAGAATAATAATAAGAAGAATAATTGGATGATAAGTGTTAAAATAATTTAGCTCTAAATAAATTTGAGTCAATTTTTCAATATTATGGATGCACTCAAAAGAAGGTTGTTGTGTCCATAAACACTACCAACATGTATAAATTCATCAACATGAATGTGGCCAAGCACATATATGTTAAAGAAAATAATATCAAGGAGGTTCAAGTAAATGGTAATAATATTACAATGTTTGAATATACAAAGCTCATTATGGGAAAAATGTTTTACATTCAGATTTTTATGCTTTGGATATGGATTATGTGGATATGGTTCTTAGATGTCCATGGTTATATATTCTAGGAATAATCAATATTAATTTTCAAAATAATTTCATGAAGTTTTGGGATAGGAAAAAGGTCACTTTATAGGATATCATAGTCGAAAAGGCATAAAGAACAATCAAAGTAGATCATGAATATGAGATTAAAGAAGGTGAATAGGAGCATGCGAAAGATTTAGATGGAGATATAGATGAAGAAATAATACAATCATAGAAAAAAAAATCATTTTCTCAAGATACAAAGGAACCACCAAAGGAAAAGGTGGAATAGCTAGAAGAAAATGTTGAAAAGGTCAAAGTATTAGAAAAATTTGAGGCATATAGACATCCACATCATCATGAAAGGAAAAAATCATGGATCCATGTGAGGGAGTGTCATATAAATAAGCACTTTAGATATACAAGAAATTAGAGTTATAATAACTACGGTTATGCATAGAAGCAAAGGTAGAACTACTATGATCAGGTATGGAATTAGAGTAGCATAATGGAATATGGTACATATAATCAAAGGAGGAATAATTATTCATGGATAATAAGGTGGTATATTTATGATCATGAATGGAATAAAAAAACACATTTTAATTTAGAAACAAGGTTGGAAAGCTATCACCTACTAGGATCACATATGGATGGTTGTATGATTGAGCTTGGAGACAAGTGTGTAATGATTTTAAGCACACTCATTATTTGGTTTCTTCTTATGTTTTAGGGATGAAACATGTCAATAAGAGAAGGAATGCTATGTACTTATAGATATGATATATTAATGTATATGAGTTAAAAGAGATGTTGACATGTGGCACACATCCCCCTTAGTTATTTATATGGGCCCAATATATTAGGACAATGGAGTAACTTATAGAGTTAGTGTATTGGGCAATGGTCATCCTACATTACGATTAGGAGGTTACCCATCCATTGGTAGTTAGATAGAGGTTTATATAAAGGATATGATTATTATTTTAATAGAGGAAGTAAGTATTTAGTCTTTTATTATAAGAGGTTATTGGAGGTTATCCTCTCAAAGAGACATTATGGAGTTATTCCTTCCTAAAGGAGTATTATATGGTGTTTCCATACCTTAAAGGTATTCTATTTCTTCGTATATTTAACATTTATACATATTGGTCCACAAATATATATTGTGTTTTATTGAACTACATTATATTATTAATTATTTCCAATTATTGTAAGTTTGGATCATACCAAAATCCACTTGCTTCATTTAAATGTAACTAATATTCCTATTAGTTGACACTAATTCTGCTCATCTCATTTATTCTAAATAATTCATTTAATTTATCCTCCCATTTCTATTTATTTATCTCATGCACCCTATCAATATTTATACATTCACTAATTATAGTATTATCCCGCTTCTTCATTAATTCCTTAATCATTTCTTATCTTATCCTAATCCTACTTATCTACTATTTGTGAATTTTAAATTCCAATGACCCACCTACCCACCTACTAGCCTATTTCAAGGCTTGCCTACACACATAATACCTAATCATCCACCTATTCCATCATTATTAACCCCTAATAATGATTTTATAATCCTTCAAATCTATAACCTTCTCCATTTTCACCTCTCCTCTCTAGAAGCCTTTAAATCTAGAGGATTCCAAGGACTTTTAAATTTATTTTAATTATCCATCCTTCATCTCCCTTATCTATATTAAAATTTCATCCATTGATCTCTCCCTTAGTTTTATATTTAAACAACTCCTCTCCTCCATGGAAGCCCATCTACCATCCATCTATAAAATCAATGTCCAATTAGCAACTAGTAACCAAGCATTGAATCCATATCCATGAATCAATCATCAATAATCTATCATCATGCCATCATAATGTCCCAAATCTAAGTTAAAATAATCAATCCAATCTTCCTATTTTTATGCACCTATTTATTCATGGTTTAGAGCATTTAGCTTTGGGATTTGAATGTTATTTTGAATGTTTTTATTGAATTAGTTACATTTTGGTCTTAATGGCTCTAGACTTTACCTAGTTAGTTGGTTTAAAGTTTCATAGTTAAATATATATTGTGCCCAAAAATCCTTATGTAGATGTTTTATGCATAAATTACAAAAATAAATCAATTAATAAATGATCCTATCAATTAATATGTTTTGAGGTATAAGACAATGTTGGCCAAAATGATAAATCTGATGGTAGATAAAGAACTTCAAGATATATTTAAGAAAACTTTTCTCTCCAAAATACATGAATGTATTTTATTCAAGAATTTTAAATTATTTGATTAATTATTCCATATTTTTCAATATCGAGAAATGAAGCTTATAGAATTAAACAAGATTAAGTTGAAAACACACCAACTCATGCACTAACAAGTTTCATATCAAACCAAGCTATAAGGTTAAACTTGTAGAGGATAAAAAGGAAGCAAAAACAATGTTTACTATATTTTCACAACAATCATATTATCTAATGAACCTAATAGGAAATATATGATGTTACCTGAGTCTCTAGCTTTGCTCCATAAGAATCTTGTGGAGTATGACCTCATATATCTCCCTCCCCCTTATATGTTGATACAAGTTGAATTATATCGAAAGTATATTATGTAAATGTTTATTATTACTATAACTAATATTCCAAACATTCTACATACATATGTTATGAGTTGAATCACAATATGCAAGACCTCATTGATAGAAAACATATCACTTTGATGATTTTATAAAGGATTTAAGTTCATATTGTGGTGATCATAGACAAATATATATATATATATATATCCAATAATCAATTTCAATATCATTCTAAAAAATAGATGAATTAAAAATGGAATATCATTAAAATCATTCTATACCACATTTTGGACACCCATTAGATATTATTTTTACACTTAGACAAAAAATACCTCCAATGGTTCATAGGACTTCAATTACATTTTATGATAATGAAATTGTGGATGATAACTCAAATATTCACTCATTATTTATTACAGAACATATTAATCATCAATATATACATAATTATATGATTGATAATGGCTATAGTAATAATGTATGCAATGTGACATTACTTACACATTTAGGTTATACACATGATGATTTATAACCTTTGACCAAGTTGGTCAAATTAGTTGATGGGAAATCACATGTTATTTTTAAGATCAGTTTACCTTTATAATTTGGTAAAACACATGTTACCACAAAAATTTTAGTTATACCACATACCAAATTCTTTGATATGTTACTGAGATGAATTTGGATCCATAAAATCCATATCATACCATCCGCAATGCATATATGTCTCAAACATATTCATTCAAATAGGGTAATCAAAGTTTTAGGGATTCACTATGATCATCCACTACAACAATAAAATTTTATTCAAATACAACTAATTATAATACATATTAAGGTTAATCATGATCAAATGCTAAAAAAAAATAATCCCATTTCCTAGGAAACCAATACCTAGGAAGCCATTGCATCAAAGATACATAGTGGACTCCGCTAATCCCTCACCTATACTTACACATCCCAACCAAATGTTAAGGGAAGATCAAAATATTATAGAGAAGGTAAAAAGAATAATAATTATAGTGTCACTAAATAATCAATAGATCAGTAAGCAATTAGTTCCATAAACCACTATAGCTTATACTACTACTTCATAAACATAGAGTCCTATGAGGCATATACAAAGTATCACAGATTCTATAGCTCTATATTTGGCACATAGACATGATCCTTAGTATTATGATGAATTTTTTATACCCTATCCTAATTCTATAGAAACCTATGATCATCCATTAAATGAGATAATCAGATATGCCTCTCTTCCCTAAAATTAAAATATAAAAAACTATATAAAATAATTTTTTAAAATGTAAAACAAAATAGCATATATATTTATTGTCTTATGTGTATTTTTTTTTAGCTTTATGTTAGTATATAACATATAATTTCATTTATATACACACATATGTCTCATGGGTACTTGAGAGTGACACATGAATACACTTGTTACATGATACATGTACATATAGATGTTGGACATTTTCTCCACTAGCATGACACACTATGTTAGGGGCATATTCCACATTGATCACAATTGATACATGTGACATTATTTTATGATCACCTTATATTATCACATTGAACTTAGACACTAGCATTTACATATGTCTAAAATCTTGTTTACATATTAAATATTATGTTAGATAGGCTATGATATATGTTATTTCACTAACACATGTACACAAGAACTATTATGATATGATAATGATGATTAATTATATCTCTCACTTATTCATATTTTCACATGGCTTCCTTGATTATATTTATTATTTTCTATATTTTTTTTACTATGGAGCATTTTAACATGTTCCCTTTTATTGGACATAGTGCCATTAAGTTTAATTTATTTGGTGTCCATAATTTTAAACATGTCTTCCCCTTGATTTTGTGTCATTTGAACATATCACTTATTGTTGGTCTAATTAGACCCCTTTTGCATGACATTGGTTGTTCTTGTATGTTATATGTACCTAGGGATATGATGTATCATTGTATAAGGGTTGATGGAGATACTGACATGTGGCACACATCCCTCTTAGTAGTTATGTGGATCCAATATATTAGTAATGGAATAACTTGTGGAATTAGTGCATTAGGTAATGGTCATCTTATATTGGGATTAGGAGGTTACCCATCCATTATAGGTATATATAAAGGAGATGATTATCATTGTAAATATATCAAGCAAGCATTGAGTCTATTATTGTAAGATGATATTGGAGGTTGTCCCCTCGAAGAGACATTATGGAGTTATTCCTTCCTAAAGGAGTATTATTGTTGTTGCCATATCTTAAGGGTATTCTATATACATTCCATCTTGGTTCACCAATAAATATTATTTTGAATTGATCTACATTTATTATAAATTATTTTTGAATATTATAAGTGTGCATCATAATAAATGGTATCAAAGCTTCGATTTGGGCAATTTGTGGGTGGCGAAACCCTAGTTTTGTGGAATCATCAATATATTTTGATTGGTTTCTAGTTTATGAACAATTTTTTTAATGGATATGGATAATATTTTAAGGAAGGCACAGTTAAATAAATTGAGGTTTTTTTTATTAGTGTTCTAGGAGTTAGTACTATTTTAGGATTTTTACTAATCTAGATATATCTTCCGAAATATAAGGAGTTTCTCTTCAAAAATTTTACTTGAGATATAATAAAATAAATTAGAAACAAAGTAAAAATTTTAGATTTTTTTATATTATTTTGAGTGAGTTATTAAAATTTTATTAATTTTTTATATTCACTCTATAGGTCACAATTTGTGGATATTTTTTTTAAATGTTTTTATGAAGTTACAATATAATATGATGAAGCTATAATAAAAATTTGGGATAGTTTTGATATGATTTGAATGAGTTATTGACATTTTAGGGTTACATAAACCCTAGTTTTTATTTGTGAATCATGAAGCTACAAATTATTTTAGGGGAAGATGATATTGATGATAGAGAATGGTGGCTCCTTTTGGAGAATCATTAAAAAAACATTTAGGGAAAGATGATTATTTCATTTTTTTGTCTAGGCATACACTATACTAGTTTGATTAGTTGAGCTATACATAAATGTTTTCTTTATGGAAAGAAATGGAACATATCTTCCTATATCATTTGGATATAAAAGAAAATATCTCTGGTGATGAAGAAGAGAATGAAGATGCTGAAAAAGAAAAAAAATAGTGAAAGAAAAGAGTGACAATGAGGAAGAACATGCAAGTGAAGAAGAAGAATATGAATTGGCTGATAAGGGTTCAACTGATTTATCTCCAAAGAAATTTGAGTCAATTTTTCAATTTCATGGATGCATTCAAAATAAGAAGGTTGTTGTGTCCATAAAACCTACCAGTATGTATAACTTCATCAACATGAATTTGGCCAAGCATCTAGATGTTTAAGAAAAGAATATTTGGGAGGTTCAAGTAGATGGTAAGAATATTTCAAGGTTTGAATATTTGAAGCTCATTATGTAAAAATATGTTTTACATTCATATTTTTATTCTTTGGATATGGATGATTTGGATATAGTTCTTAGATATCCATAGTTAGAGACTTTGGGAACAATCAATATTAATGTTCAAAAAAAGTTCATGAAGTTTTGGTATAATAAAAAGGTCACTTTATAGGATATCATAGTGGGAAAGGCACTACTAAAAATCAAGGAAGATCATGAGGATGAGATTCAATAAGTGATTGAGAGCATGAGGAAGATTCAGATGACATAGATCAAGACACACTACAATCAAAAATTAACACTTCATCTGCTCAAGAAATAGAGACAAATAAAGTGGAACTGGTCGAAGAAAAAGAGGAATAAGTTGAGGTATATAGACACCCACATCATCATGAGAGGAAACAATCATGTAACCCAATGAGGGAGTGTCATAACAAAAATCATTTTGGTTATACAGGAAATCAGATTTCCAATTAGAATGGATATGCATGGAAGCCAAAGAAGAATTAATATGATCAAGTATGGAATTAGAGGAATATAATGGCATATGGAATATGGAATGAATGGGGATATCACTTTGATTATGCATGGAAGAATACCTACTATGGTCATGGATGGAATCAGAGTAGTGCAATGAAATATGGTACATGGAATCAAAATAAGAATAGTTATGCATGGACACCAAAGTAGTATAGTTATGGTTATGAAAAGAATAAAATTATCATATATGGAGAGCTATCACCTACTAAGATCACATATGGATGGCTTGAAGATCAATATTAAAGACAAGTTTGAAATAATTTGAATCATACTCATAATTTAGTTTCTTCCTATGTTTCAAGGATAAAACATGTCAAAAAGGGAGGTAATGCTATGTACCTAGGGATATGATATATTATTGTATATGGGTTGATGGAGATGTCAACATGTGTCACACATCCCCCTTAGTATTTATATGGGTCTAATATATTAGTAATGGAGTAACTTTTTGGGATTAGGGCATTGGGTAATGGTCAGCCTACATTGCGATTAGGAGGTTACCCATCCATTATAGATATATATGAAGGAGGTGATTATCATTGTAAAGATATCAAGTAAGCATTGAGTCTTCTATTTTAAGAGGATATTCGAGGTTGTCCCCTCGAAGAGACATTATGGAGTTATTCCTTCCTAAAGGAGTATTTTTGGTGTTACCCTACATTAAATATATTTTACATACATTAAATATTTGGACATCGTGGTCCACTAATATATATTATGTTGAATTAATCTACATTTCTTCTTCATTATTTATGAATATTATAAGTGTTGATCATAACAATATGTGTGATCTATTTTTTTATAATCTTGTGGTTTTTACTCCTATATTTTTCCATGATCTATATCATGTTTTTTAGGTCTTGTTGTGGTTAGATACTATGAACTTCATTGATACATATACATAAACATGATACTAGGATATTCCTATTTACTACATGATTTATACATAAATGGCATGGTTATCTTATCCTTTTGAGATAAGGTGACTACCATATTGCATTTCCATAAAATTTAAAAGTTGGGTGGGGAGGGGGCATGGGTTGAAAGGCAGGGGGAGAGTGGGGCCATATTATAGGGGGCATGTCATACAGATATGATTTCACACATGTAGAGTTATAAAAATTGGTAGAATTTGATAATGTTTAAATGATTCAAATATACACTTAGGAAAATAAATATGCATTTAATAGTAATTTTAATAGATTTGGGATATATATTTTTTATATTTGTGATAGACATTTCACATAATTTACATAGTATAGGTTACATTTTTATAAATACGTTAGATTGAGACATATTAGAGGTTGTTCTATGAAAATAAACCAAATCACATATACATATCCAAATTATACATAATTTAGATTTACTGAGGGGACATGAACATGGGTTCAATCTTTTCTCACCACACATTGATGCATTGACATTTAAAAGATGCAATGATTGAGCCTTTTATGTATCTACAACCATTGGATGCTTGAGTAGTTTTTTAAGTACTCAATTACATCAAGGGCCTTTTCCCCATTGCCTTTTAAGGTTGACCAAGGGTTAAACCATTTTATCTTGGCTAGATTGGCTAGTCTATGTTTACACTTAAAATGTGATCATGCGATTCAATTTTGGGGGGGATGTAATATAAGTATGATTTCACACAAGTATAGTTGTAAAAATTGGTAGAATTTTATACAGTTTAGATGATTCAAATATACACTTGGGAAAAAAATTATGCATTTAGCACTAATTTTTAAATATTTGGGATAGAGTTTTTTATATTTGTGACATATATTTCTCACAATTTACATAATATAGGCTACATTTTCATAGATACTTCAGCTTCATACATATTATATTTTTTTATATACAAATTTACCAAATCACATATACATATTTAAATTATATACTAATCGAATTTGTTGAGGGGCCATGAACATGGGTTCATTCCTTTCTCACCACACATTGATGCATTGACATTTCTAAACTAAATTTATTCAGACTTTTATCTATTGAAAACCATTGGATCCATTTATTAGTGTGTTAAATAATTAGTTCATTTTAGGTCCTTGTCACTACTCCCCTTTATGGTTTATTTGGTTACAACACTTGATCTTTGTTAGATTGGCTAGTATATGTGTATGTTTGAGTTGTGTGATTGAAATGCAATGATCTTAATTTCCTTCACAAAAATCACAATTAACCTATATTTGGGGCATGATCACCCTATAATTCATTATTCACATCTCCAAAATTCTATTTTGAATCTCTCTCTCTCTGTTACTTTAGCAAGGATGCATCATCACCAAAGTAAAGTACCAAGGGAAAACATGGTTTCATCGACACCCAAGTGTATTCCTTCCATACAATATTTATATTAAAGAATTTAAATTATTAATTTTAATATTATACAAATAAATACACTATAACATGTTATTGATTGTAATTAATGCACAAACAATAAATTCAAATGTGGATCAATAAAAATTAAGCTATGATTTACACACCACCATACACTGTTCTTTCCTTTAACTTAGTTAATTCATCCTTAGGGATTAATATATTAAAAGGGGAGATAATGTATATAATAAAATATTATTTTATATGAAATACTAGTCTTGAAAATTTGACAAATGTCAATCATGGTTCAATGCTTTAGTTCATGACTTTTATGCTACCAAAAGGCTCATGATTGACATCTCACTATGGATGATTGATTATCCTATATTAAAATCATACCATAATGATTTTCTAGATCACATGTAACCTTAATATGAATAAAACATTATTTATATCTTATATAGATAGTTACAAATTGTCAATAACATATTACCCTGTAGGACACTAATGTTTAGTGTAGGACATTATCTTTGATGCTAGTGCCCCAAATATGATGCTAGTTCCCCTCCTTTATTTATGGTCAAATTGAAAATATCTTGACATTAATGGGTCAACCTATTTGGAATATTTAAACATCCCATTACATAATTTAAAGAGTTGTTTTATAAATAAAATGATAAGTAATTCATTATGACCTAAATAATATCTAGTAAAACACCTCTCAATCTCACATTATGATACTAAAAATTGACTGCATAGCTGATCTATAATGCCCTATTCTTATATATTTCCAATAAGTCATAGGATCAATATTATTTCAGGTCTAAAGTATTGAAATATAATCCTAAGAGAAATATTATTCAAGGTACAAGCTAGATCACTAGATACATTTGCATATAACATATTTCACAATGTTCACACACAAACATAACAGAGAGAATTACATCATTCTAAGATCATATTTCAAGTATATGGATATTTAGGCATTGCAAATTGGTAAAAGGGTCATTGAGGTGAACTAGAATTCACTAAAGTTCATTAACCCATGGTCTTCAATGTGACATACCAAGTTAGGGGACACAGGGTTTTGTAAAAATGACAATTTATGGGAACCTATATGCACAATATGAGTTGATAACCTATAAGGTGATAGTTAACCCAATAAGTTTAGGTTGATCATATAAAAAATAATATGTACCTTGAGCTAGATATAAACATAAAAACCAAGACAAAAGAGTTAATGGTAGTATTTATATCTCAATGGTAATGTCTATGATAATAAAGGGAAAACTTATAAAATCTAAAGAATCAGGGAAAATCCCCATTTGCACTTATTCTATGAGTTTAGTTGTCATATATGCATGTATTTACTTGAACAATCCAAGTATATTTTATCCTTCATAGTTTAACTTTCATAATATCATTTAACATTATACTTTTCCATATTTAGCATGTTTTCATATTCATTATAATTATTAGAATATAATAACTTTTAATTCATTTAATTGACATGATTTTACAATATATTATTCTAATTTTGTTAATTTTTTGTTAGAGTAACTAATAATGGTTAAGAGTAACTTGGGATTAACTTATGTAACTTGGCAATTAGCCAAGGTTACTTAACATATGTTAGTTAAATTTATGTGGTTTAAATTTCCTCCAACACATGTCTAATTATCTAGTCAACATGTTAGGTTTGGATGTTGATAATAGTGTACACGGTTGGTATGGATTTGTGCACATGATAGGACTATTCATTTGGTAACTAGATATATTCACATTGTCAAATGTGTTCATATCACCTATCCATAATTATTATAAATATAAGGGTATGGTGTCTTATAATGTGAGAGAGAAGATAAAGATTTCAGCCTTGTAATAGCTCTATGAGTAATATGTAAAGTGTGTTTAAATTTTATTTATAATCTTATTTCATGTGGTTGTGGTCTCTCAGATAGATCTTAGGTCATTTTTTATCTATCCTTGCTCACCACTTTCATGGTATTAAAGCATTAGGATTTTTATTATAGCCATTTACCCATAGCTTCTTGCTGATACTCTAGTAAAATTCTCTCCAATATAGCTCTACGACACTTGCATATTATTTTTGAAAAGTTTGTCTTGAAGAACTAATTATTTTATTTGGCAGATCCTTTATTATTTTTGTCATTCTTTTTTATATTTTTTTATCTCATTTGTGTGCACCTAAATCCACACACCCTAACAATTACACTAATTCTTCTAATTCAACCTATAATTATATTTCCTAGCTAATTAACTAATATCCTATTCCCTATTTCCTACATCCCACAAACATTATCCTACGTCACAAATAATTATTCCCCTTAATTAATTTACTAAAAATACCTATTTATCTACTAACCTCTTCATTAATCCACTTTCCAATCTAAAAATACAATTTATTTACCTACGCATCTACCACCTTAATAACTATCCATTCCTATACCCCTAAGCCCTAATAGAGATTCATATAATTGGAGAATTATATTAATCTCCCCTAATTTATCGCTTTGTTCTCTATAATTATGTAATATAGATATTTACAAGGAATTTAAAATTCCTTGGAAATAACCTAGCCATTGATCTCAATGGCTCAAAATTAAAATTGATCCATTGATTATTCCCTCCATTTATTATATAACCAAATCAATTGCTCCATGAAAACTTAACTTGAGAACTTTGAAACCAACTAAGAAACTTGCTAGGTTTTTTCCATTATCATATCTGTTGCATCCATTAAATCCATCATCCAAACAATAAGTCCATTAGAAGCCATTATCAAGCATAGACAAACAATCCAACATCCAAGTATTTTTCATTAAAAATCATTTTGGAAATCTTGAATAGGAGCTAAAAGAGGTAAAAGTATGGTAAGGATTCTCATTATTGTAATATGATTATCTCTTTATCCTCTCTATTTTATGTTGTTTATGTTTTGGGTTTTTATTACTAAAAATAGTAATATAGGAGAAATCCAAAATTTAGACTACATTTTGGTGACCATGGTGGGAGTTACTCCCTAATATAACCTCTTCAACTTTCTAGAAGTGATTTGGATGCTTTATGGTCTAACTAGATGAGAATAAAAGGCCAAAATTTGATAAAATTATCATGTATAGGAGACTCATAGTTTTACATTGGTATTAGCAGTATTTTAATCAAAATTTTGCCATAAATTATTAATATTGCACTAACCTCTAGTTTAAACTACTAACATTTTTTGGTTTTGGTAGGTTTTTCACTTTATGCAAAATTTCTACTTTGAAAATAGTGATCTTACTCTACTAATAACAACTTTGCTTCTATAGGTACAGTTTTGTAAAACTTTTAGGTAATCATAATATCATTGTGTTCTTTTATGTCTAACCTATATAGGGACTTTTAGCTATTTGGTATTATCTGGAAGTATTCTATGTCCTTTTTGTGTAGGTAAAAGAAGGTTTCATCAAGGACATAACCATTGGTAGCTAAGACACAACATCACAACTCTAGTAATTTCAATTATGACCTGGTAATAGTGATTTTTCTTCTGTAGTCACATTTTTGTAGAGTCTAGTTTCTCTTCATATCACTAAATTTTATCTATTGTTAACCCTTGTACACATTATCTTGTTTCATTTTTATTTGTATAGAAAAGGTGTATTTTCTGTGTATAAATACAAGATTAAATAGCCAAGAATTAAACTATTGGTACTCAAAGTGTAATATCATGACTTTGAAAATTATGGTTTTGATCTACTTATCATGGCTTTACCTTTGTATTCATATTTTTGTAGAATTTAAGACTATTTAAATACTACTATTAATATATTTATTTATAAATTCTATACAACAACAATTTAGGTAGTAGCCAGTAGGTATTTCTTGGGAAGGGTTTTGTGCCTGTTATGTGCAAGAAAAAGAAAAATTGATCAAAAATCTAACCATTGGTAGCTTCAACAGAAGATCATGACTCTTAGAATCATAATTTTCTATAATAATTATGATACTACCATCGCAAGTCATGACATTATGGTTTAGATAAATTTGGTAAACCTTTTTTTTATTGATCTCTAGTCTATAGGTAACAATCCAATATTCTCTATCTATTAGACATATAATCTTTTGAAAGGACTACTTTGATTATTTTTCATCTAATCATTTTAGGGTTTAACTACTTTTGGTTTTTTATTATTAAATCACGTGATTGACAAGGTTGTTATTTCATGTGTTTTGGATAATAGGGTATATAATAAATCACATAAACCAAATTATCTACCATTAGCCTAGAAAAAATCACCTACTACAATATCACAAGTCTAAAATTTGTGGTATTGTTATACCATCTATGATATTGCATACCTAGTAGAAATTTGGTAATTGCACATATTTAAGGCTTAGTCTAGATTTTTATTTCATACTTTTATCTGATCATTAGGAAAAAACTAGTTGCTAATTTGTTTAAAAATAGTTAGGTACCCTTTTATTAAAAATTTAGATAGTTTACTCATCAGTTTAAAATCTGTCATAGCTAATTTTTAAATTCTCCTTAGTTGTCCTATATTTTTAAAACATTTTAGGACTACAATTTCATTATTATTTTCAAACATATCATCCTTTTGAATTATTTAATAAACTAAATATTTTTTAATTTTTTGTTTCATTGCAAAATTGTTAATCTCAAAATTTCGGTAGTCATGATTTTTCATTGTGTAGTTATGGTTTTGTAAGGAGTTTTGATTTTGATTTAAGTCAAAGTACTAACCTTTTTGTGTAGAACCCCTCAAGAAAAAGGCATCCCCATTTTTTAATTTAATCCTTATGTTTTCAAGAAGGGTTTCAAAACATTATATTTAAGTATTTTTGCTTATATACAATTTGCTTGTTGTGTGGTATGATTGTATATATTTTTGCTTCCTCACATAGGTAATTAATTGGGGAAAATTAATTATGCTTGCGTATTTGTTACCACCCTTTTAGTTTAGGATATAATGTCATGTGGAATTCATCCCCATGCACATGCTTACTAATTAGGGGTTAGTGACATTGATTTCATCACATGAACTAGACCAAACTCTATGTTTTGGTAGAGTTTTAAAATTAGGAGAGATGTCATTAGGCACTAAAGTGAAATTACCCACAAAGGGTTCCATAGAGTGAGTGTCATTTAAGATCCAATATTAAAATTGGTTAGATAATATCCTATATAGTCTTAGGCCCCACTATACCATCATGTATATCAAGGACTCCCCTAGAAACATTTGTACAAATCTATCATAGGACCTTTAAGCCATAATAGGTATTTCATTGCTAGAGTTAGGATCAAGTTCTAAGAAGCCATTAAGTTCAAATAGGGTTGAAAGGTTTTTATTGATTCCATAATATGTCATCAACCTATAATCTCACCCATAAATCTATTAGATGGTGTGAGCAATGGGTTATACACAATTTTCAGTATATTATCTTAGGGCTTGTTGTTGTGTGTTTTTTGTTTGTTTTATGTTAAACCAACATTGTTTGTAAGCCAAGTTAACCATTCCCTTTTTGTTTGGACAACTTAGATACCCCTAGGCTTAAACTCATCATAAAATCCAACTCACCATCTTGAATAACATTTGACACCTTCCATCTTTCATTCACTATTCTAAATACCATCTAATACCCATATTATATATACCATTATCCATATTATCATCCTAAATAAGCATCTAATATCCACCTCATATTTTCCCAATCATAACCCTTGGATACTATATTTATTCCTTGAACCAAACCTTAGTTTTCACCGATACTTTCATCTCTTCATTACCATCCTTTTTGACTAAGTGTTATCAACATACACAACATTGTCAAAGACTTTAGTCTAGCACCCATCTTTCATATTAGTGCCTTTTTCATGACTAGCACCCATCCCATCACTATTTTACTAACTTGAAAGGTATTTGATCTCATCATATCATTCTCTCCTTGCTAGATTGGATTCTTATAGGGTTTTATCTTTTGATAATCCTTGGTCATCCTAATTTTCACATCCCTTTATAAAATCACCACATTTATAAATAAACTTCTTTGAACACTATTAGATTTAATTTCTAGACCAAATTAGTATTCAAAACATTGGCATCACCCAACATACCTCCACTTTTTACATCTAATATGGTGATCCAAACCCATTCCCAATAACATAGGATGGAATAGGCTTCTAAGCAATATAATGATTTATTTGAGAATCTAGGTCATTAAAGTCAAGATCATAATGAATCACATAGTGATATGCACACTCTTAGAGGTGAGTACAACTAATTCAATCCCCTCCATTATTATTGTGTTAGGAACCTTGTTAACTAATACATATATTAAAACTACAACTAATTTCTATCATGAGCCATTAAAATGGGGGGAACACTACCCTCACACATTGTCCATAATATTCTATAATATTTAGTTTGTCTCTCCACATAGCCTAATCTAGTACATCAACATATATGTAATCAAGTAATCAAAGAAGAGGAAGTTATGGACCAAGAAATTTAATAAGAAGAATGACTTGCACCTCTCTAAAATAATTATGTTGAGGCTAACAAGAGGCAAACCATCTTATAGGATAAAATAGATCATCTTACACAATAAATAAATATTTTACTCTATGCATAAAATCAATCGCCATCATCCCCCCATCAAAATATCCATAACTCCAATTGACTAAAAAATAGTCATAACCAAACCTCCAATCCCCTTGGGGACTCAACATTTGCACAAGAATGGGAAGTGATGAAAGAGACACTCCAAAAAATCAACCCATATTCACAAATAATGAATTCTAAGTATGAAATTTTTTTCTCTTATCCCATGGATATGAGCATTTTGTAAATACATTTTCCACCACACTTTAAGGTACATAAGTTTGAAAAATATATAGGGAAAGGTGATACTCATGACCATGTATAGGATTTTTATGTGGCTTGTCATGAAGTTGTATATGATGATGCCTATTTATTATCACTTTATCCAAAAATTCTCACTGGACCAGCCCTATAATGGTTCATGCATTTGCCAAAGGGGTCTATATCTTGTTTTGGATATTTAAGTAAACAAATTTTAAGACAGTTATCATTTAATATTGAATATAATGTATCCATTATACTCCTCTACAACACTAAACAAAGAAGTGAAAAAATCTTGGCATATTTCTTTTAGTGATGTATAAGCTTATAATGCACCTTTGATGCATAGTAACAGAGAAAGAGGTAGCCAAAATATTTGTTGACAATATCAATGTTGAAATAAAATATCAATTGAAACTCCAATGTACCAAAAATTTTGATGAAATTATTTAAAATGGGATGTAAGTCAAAAGATTACTTATTCAAAAGGAAATAATTAAATTATATTCCCAAAATGAACACAATCAAAATCATGATAACTCTTTTTCAAGCAAGTAAAAAACTTTAATAAGAATAAGAACATGGTGGGAGATAGGGTTATAGATTCAAAACAACATGTTCAAATGGTGCAAAATAATAATGTCACAAATAAAAAAAATGTCTCTTCTATTCAAGTGGCATGTGGTAAAACACCTCTCACTAGCCTTGAAAGCCCATTGAAATAATCCTTGAACAATTGATTGTTGCTAACATGATTACCCTTCTTGAGATTTGACCTTTGGACAATCATAAACCTTAACCTAATTGGTACCACAAGGATGAATTGTATAATATGATAGAGTCAAATATTATGAAATTGATATGTGTATAAAATTCAATCATTATATTTAGGAACTCATTGAAAAGAATGATATTGAAATAGAATGGGAGAGTACTCCAAATAAATCTACAAATTAGAAGCTAGGCATTTATTAGGATCCCCTACCTAAGCATTATTAGAGACATAGGAATCCACAAAGAGACCAAGGTTAGGACGCCTCTTCCAATTTCACTAACTATCACACTATTCCATATCACTACATCAACACCATCAAAATCCATAGCCATCAAGATCCTATTCCACCATCACCCACAATATTAAAGATCAATTGAGACACAACTAACTGTGTGGTTACTACTAGACACAATATAATCACAGTTCTTGGGGCACCACCAAATGACCCATCTACCAATACATCTCAAAAGGGTAGTATCTCTAAGAAAATTAAGGTATCTTCCAAAAAATATTAGATATAATTTAGTAACATGAGAAAATACCCACCTAAATCTCATTAATAGAACTTCTCAAAACATCCCCTATGTATCAAGATATATTTAATCAAAATTTGAATGACCTAAAGGTCTTTAAAAATATTAATAATAATAAATTACAATCATTAATGGCCCATTTATCCGCTTCTCAAAAAATATCCATTAGTGCCAAGGACATGCCTTCCATTGGCCCCCATCATAACTATCCATTATTCATAGAAGTCTCCATATCCAATCACTACATTCCCTAGGTACTCATAGACAAATGGTCTATATTAAACTTATTTAATTTGGATTTATTAAATAAATTAGGGTGCTCTAAATCCTCTTTAGGGCCTACTTTGACCATGATAAAATCATTTGATGATATTGAATGACCTTTTGTAGGCACCATCTACCTTCCCATCATTGTCAGACTTGTAGTACATCAAACCCTAATTCAGGTTGTGGATGTTGATCTATCCTATAATTTACTATTAAGTCACCCATAGATTCATGAGATGTAAGAAGTCCCATCCACCCTTCATCAATGTCTAAAATTATCACATTTAGGCATGGAAGTCACCATTCCCAGGGAACTAGAACATTTTAATAGTTTTCAAATGGGTCAATCCTCATCTTCTTGATATTGTCTTAGCACTAATAGCTCCACTCTAAACCCAACAACTATTAAATATATATGCCCCATGATTTTGTGCCTACTTTTGATCTTTTACCTAATGTCGCTCATCTCAAAATCACATCCACAAGGTGCATGGAATATGAATATAAGACCTTTTATGTAGGTGACTTACCTCTTTCCCCATGTAGTTATGGCTCCCCAACTATGTTGAAGACTAATCCTATCAGATATAAATTTGTATTGATGGCCTTATATAGTTTATTATTATTATCAAAATAATATATTTATGAATTATATGGATCATGACTTATCCCAAAAAATGAGGCCCTCACATCTCCTAGAAAGAGATACCCCCACATCTAAAAAATATTACAAAACATGAATTATCAAAGAAAATGACTAGGGAGACACAATCAAGGTAGGATTGAACCCATAACAATTAAATAACATCCAAAATATCTTATATTAGGGTAAAAATGTATTGACAATGATTAAATATTATTATTATAGATACTTTTTTAGTCCATGAGGAGTCTCTTTTTGACAAAGAAATAAAGACAAGTTCCATTTATAGTCACTATGAGGAGCTTACTACCATGAACCTTTTCCTTGACACTACTATTTTCACCATCAACATAGCCCTCCACTACTCCTCATTAATTAATTAAGATCAACATTAGGATCCATCCTTTGATATGTTTCAACATGGTGAGGTTATCTTAGAATTTTTGGGAGCACATGATTTCATGCCTTCTAGCAATCATAAGAAAGGATTCTCTATTAATATTTATCAATCATCTTATTTTGGGAAATAAAATATGCCCCTTGACCATGTAGTATTGGATTATGAAGAGGATCAATTCAAACATTAGTCATGAAAACTCACAAAAGAATGCATAAGATCTGACTATCTAAGCCAAGCTATTCTAATGGGGTTTACTAATGACAATGAAGAAAAAATTGAAATAAAACAATAGCAATTATCTTCCCAAATCAATTTCACCACCCAAGAAATGCTCCAAGTGTGTTCTCACCTTTTTATAATAATCTTTACTTTGTCAACAATGGCTAATTTTCTCCTCCATTTCTTTAAGAACACCATGCATAACCTAGTCTTAATATAATAAATCTCTAATCTAGCCTATCAAATTAAGATTGAAAATAAAACACAATAATAAACATAAAAAGGTTGTGGAGACAATTCTGCATTATAATTTTATAATTATTTAGCTTGAAAATGACATTTTATGCCCTTCTATTTATAGATTTTTCAAATAGGCTAAGATCAACCATGACTTTTGGGCCTCCTTTTAGAGAAATTACGTGGACAATTCCAACAGACAAATCTTAGTGTGATACAAACCTTAGATTAGTCACTCCCCCTCTTTGTACATTTTGGTGCTAGCTGGAGGGGTTCCCGTGGATCCCATGCAAACTTGTGGGTAATTACATAAGCACTCAATGTCATAAAGACACCAATACTAGGACTTAGACATGGTAGTTCAAGAATAATAGATGTAAGAGAGTGGATTAGGTAAGATAGAAACCTCTCAATGATAAATCAGCATATGACATGAGCTAGTCAACCCTAGATAGTATAGTAGAGCCAACGGACTAGTAACAACTCAACACTTGGCATGTGCCTATCTGACCTACTAAGAGACAACCATCTACCTATTAATAATTATTATAGTTAAAGATAATAAGAGGTGATCTAATATAGTGAAGCTCTAGTAAAATAGAGAGCCTCCATTAATATATTTATTCTACATATTAGTTTAAGTAGTTTGTATATCCCAAGCTCACCTATGAGCTATTGGGCATGAATAGAGTTAGAAATATCCCAAGCTCTATTACCTTGTATTAAACTTGTTGATGAAACATAAGTTAATGAAGAAGGATATTAAAGGAATGAAATATTAATAATTATTTCATAATTTATATAATTTTATGCTTCTAAATTAACATTATTTAAGCTTTGTTTTGTTTTTTACGTAATATCTTGGGAAATGGAGGTTCACCCCTAATCACTAATAGCATAATTGTGCCATTTAGTGACCTCAAATAACTTATAATGCACTAAATGTTGGAACCAAAATGTACCAAGGCCCCAAGACCTACACCTAGAGTATTGTTTTGAGGATGAATAGTTAAACCTAAACCATCCCTTGACTATCTAAGTACTTTAAGAACCCTATGCTATTATTCTCCCAGCTTGTGCCACTAAGATCCATACCTACCCATGCATGGACATTCACCTTAGAAATTATGCAAATAAGAAGGCTTTCACCTATTAAACTCCCCTTAAAGGACTTATCACTAGAAGGCCACTTGAACCCCACTAGCTAATGACTAAGTCATTTTGAACCTCAAGTTGTGCATGTTATAACTAGTCTAATACATGCCTAATCCCTTCATTGTTGTGATTTGGGTGAGTGCACAAGGCTTGCGCCATATGAAAAATTAATTCTAACTCCATAACATGATTAAATGTTATGTATCATACCTTACTTTGCTCGCACCTTACTCCATCAAGTCTAGAACTGACTTGGTTTGATAGTTAAGCATATGACTAATCATGAAGGCTAACCCAGTGGACATTTCTACAAAATTTTGGTTCCATTATTTGGACCATATTGAATTTTATTTCTGAAATGGTGAAATAGAATGATGATCCAACTATCACACAAAAAACATTGAGTATTGGATAGGGAAATTGAAAGATAGTTTCATGTAGAAGCATCCTACATGTAAAAGGTAGAAGCTAAGAAAATGGTTTCAATCAAAATTTTACAATGCCCTATATGAAATGTTCTTCTACATGTTATTTTAGCATATGTACTAGTGGTTGATCATTTACACTACTACTAGGATGTGAAGCTATGGATAGTGCCTTTAATGGATCATATATTGTGTAAAAGGGTTGGAGAGCCTAGATGAAGTTTGGAAGTGCAATGTGGGCAAGTGGTGGAGTGGCATATTGAACAACTACATGTTGGAGTTCAAATTATCAACCTTATTCTTCCCAAAATGGGTAGAGTATGAGTTTATTTATAAACCAAGGGGCATATTCATAAAAGGTCTCAATATTGAACTAAATAAGCTTTTGATCGATTATGGTATAGAATTCATAAGAATGGAAGGATAAAGTCTTTGTGCATATGAGAAATTGTGAAGGGTGAGAAGGGGGAGTGTAGGTAAGTGCAATGGTAGAAGAATAAAAAATTGACACTTGAGAATTCCAAAGGATTAATTATAGTAATCGAAGGCATAGGTTGATGGAGGATATAAAACCTAAAAGTGTCGAGAATACCCTAGTGAGTAGGAAGGGCATGGGTAAGGATCCCTTGAACTATAAAAGCATGAAGAGAGAGAGTAGGAAATAGGAAACTAGACTCAGTAATGGGGTGTAAGATGTGTGGGTTCCTATAAGATGTGGCACTTGAAAATGTGCCAAAAGCACCTACCCATTTGAAATTAAAATTCAAGTTCATGCATTAGATTCTCCACTAGAAGAAATAAGAATGGTAACTAAACCTATTATCAACATAGACTTTGAAAGGTTCCAAATTTTGGATCAAGGATTTGTAATTAAGTAATTCCTTACAAGGAATTTAGTAATGGTACACTAAATCTAGAAAATGCCAACCTAGGAATCTTAAACATAGGTACAAGCATTCTCATGTAGAGGATATTATCTATATCGACTGGGCAATAGCTCACAAGAAGTGGCATAACACCACTAGTAAGTAGTACTATTCTAACAAGTTTGGTAGTGTAACCTACTCTTTTTAGGTCAATGCTTAACCCTACAAGTGGAGGCACAGGAGAGCCACCCCAAACTTAGGTATAAGGGGTTAAGTACCTTAGAACCCAATACCACCCCCTTAATAAATATATTATGAGATGGAAATACACTTACCTTAATATCATAGAGTTTAAAATCCATAGAGTATGTGCTAAAGTGCAAGTTAAAATGGTTCACTTGAGGCATCACTCAACTTGAGTGAAAGGCAACCTAGTTTTTAAACACCTTATTAGATTACACCCATATAAGGTATCAAATTTTTTATCTAAACCAAGATATAGTTGACTACAATGTGCTAAAAGAAGCCTTATTGAAAGAGTTTGATATCCTTGAGTTTGAGTAATAGATCTATGTGATTCTTATAAAAATTAAGGTTTATCTAAGAGCTTGCACCTATATGATTCATAATTTAAAACATTTTTATCTAAGCTTTCATATGGCATTCACCCTTCTCAACATGTGTAATGCTTTTTGGGGGGCATATTGGTACCATTTAAAAAATTTCTATCTATGAAAACGTTTATAGACCCCTATGAAGCACTTAAAGCAACCCTTTGGGCTAAAGGGGTAAGCATCATTGATATGGGGATCAATTGATTCATAGAGGTGTAGATTACATCAATGGCCTCCAAACTACAAAAGCTAGCCACTAGTTTAGTGCATGACACTCACAATAGGCTATGGTGTACCAACTATGAGATGAAGGGACATAACAAGAAGAATTACTAGTGAAGGAATGTCCACACTCTCCTTTTAAACTTTGAATTTTGTCATGGGACACATGTCTCTTGAAGTTTCCCTCTATTGTAGTGTGCTAGCCAAGTAAACACCACCATTTACTGTAAAATACATGATGCCTATACCCACTCAATAATGAACTATAGAGTCATAAATGAGATGTACCAAAACATGAAAAGAGGCATGAGGTAGGTGAAAATATCAGTCAATAGTTAGGTGGGCCAAGGAAATGAAGGCTATGGATAGAAAAATATGTGTTATGGCATTAAGTGAGGTGTGCATAGATGAGGAGGGGGATGTGGTGGAGTACTATTACCACCTTGATCATGATAGTACTATCAACATGACTACCCTATACACCTAACATATGGGTATTGTTAAGGACCACATTTGATCAAATAATACCTAGATTTGTTTAAGAAGATAACTCAAGGTCAGCTGACCTACATAGAGGTGTGGTGATGGTAAGGAATGATTTTAAAGAAGAAAGGTGGGATCCCAAGCCATAATAAGCTTACAAGGAATCACATAATGTGTAGGCCATAATAAGGATTGGGTTCACCACTCAACTATACAATATGTCAATCTAGGATCTACACTTGGAGTATAGTGAATCAAGTCACACTGAGTGTGTAATGTGGCCAAATCCAAAAGCTATGCCATATCTTGCATTTGTGTGGTATAAGTACATCCTATAATAGGCCATGAGTAGGATACATAACTTTCAAGTTAAACTTTAGTTGTCCATAGATTTAGAGGCAAAATCCATTACTTCACATAACAAGTAAGATCAACATAAGGTTAAAGTGTAGGAAGTAATTAAGATCTTATGCTTCATAAAAATTGAAAGAATTTTGCCTTTATTAAAGGATCTATTGATAAAGCATGTAGGGAAAAAACTAGAGATAGCAGTTGCATCTCATGTAATTGAGGTTGTTGTGTTACATATAGATTTGGCATGAGAAGTAAGACATACTTAAAATGTTAAGTATGACTAGGAGTTGTTGATAGACACCACCATTAATGGGTGTCTAGTTTTTGATGTACTAGTTAATATAGGTACTAAGGTTAGTTTTTTAACTCAAAATGCCTAAGAAAAAATGGGGTGACCACCCCTGAGACTTTCATCTCATATGTTTTTCATGGCTAACAAAACCTAAGAATAATGTATTAGGATATAGAATGGTGCCATTATATATATCATGGGTACCAAGTTCCATAAAAACTTTAAGGTCATAAAGTTAGTATAATAGGAAAACTATCCATTTATCTTGAGAAGACCATAGTGCTATGATAATAATGTAGATATGCACTTTAAGAAGTGTTATATGAATTTTGATAATGTCAAGGAAAGAGAGGTGGTCCCTCTTTTGAGTGACCAAAGATCTCCATATGTATAAAGTGTTGATCTCAAGGATGAGATCAACTACATATATAACATCAAAGTTTAGGGTGCCAATAAGCCCAACCTAATGACCAAGACATGCTCAAATGGGAGGATGGACAATCAGCCTAAAACATATTTGACATAGCCTACAAGAGATGGGCAAAAAGGCCTATGAAATCACTGGTAAAAGATGCTTCATAGTATATATAGTCAAGCTAAGACCAATTAGGATAGGGTTGGTTAACATTGTGTGACTCAAAATTAATTGGGTCCCTCGTGTGTGGAGAATGGAGAAAAGGGTACATTGTCTTAGTAAAGGGAATCTTATAGTGATTTCAAACTATGAAGGAAGCTAACCCATAGAAAATTATGTCTAAGACATCAAATCTTACATCTTAAAGGAGATAAATCAAATGGATACACTAGTGCATACCCTAAAAAGCACTACCACTCACTGGTGGGAAGTATAAATACCTATCTTTTTAACTTGATAGCACATGAAGGTAGAAATATGCACTAGGTTTAGCAAGAGTAATGAAGATATAGGCATACCCATGTATGCCAAATATTTTGACCCAATCATGCATATACATTTATGTAAAGAAATGTGGATTGTCTATAGTGAGAATGCACTAAAAGGCCTATGGGTGTATGTTTTTTTATATGACCTTGAGGATATTGGCATAAGTGTAGTACATTATAAATGAGACATGCCATGAAACATGGAATTGGGAGATACTCAAGGATAGGTTAATTCACACTTTCTCCTTTTCTTCACAAAGTTTAGAGATAATGGAGCCACAATAAGTCATATCTAGGGTAGTGTTTGAGGACACTAAAATATTAAAAGATCACCTAAAGGAAATGTTTTGAGAGAAAGGAGTAGTGCTCCAAACCTTCTTTGAAGAGATGGCACTCAATAGTGATTCTAGTGAAGAAGATGATTAGACTTGGAAAGAAATAAATTGTAAGGCTCTAATGGGTAGGCAAAAGCTCATGCACCTTGTGGATGATAGTTCCCTAGACAATGAAGATACAATTCATCTTTGAGTTGAAACAATAGAGGGGACAAGGTAGGTTGAAGACTCTCATCAAGAGAGAAATGAATCTTACCATGTACCCCTTAAAACCACTAAGGTAGATATCAACATAAAAGGTTAGATAAAGATCACCACTATAGTATTTTACTAGTCTGAATAAGAGCTAATACAAATTTTAGACCTCTTAAAATAATTTTATGACATATTCTCATGCAGCTATAAGGACATGAAGGGAACCCACTATTTACTTGGTGAAATGAACATCAAGCTAGTGGAGGGTGTGAGGCCAATCAAGAAGCACCCATATTGGATGATTCCCAATATTTGTACCAAGGTAAAGATTGAAATTGATGGAATGTTGGCTACCAACATCATTCACCGAGTATAAAAATTTGAGTGGGTAAGCTCAATGGTCATCAACATCAAGAAAGATGGGTAAATATGGACTTATGCCTATTATAACATGTTGAATACTACTTGTATCAATGATCCCTTCTTGAACCCATTCACCGATGAGGTCCTAGATGGAGTCATAGGTGTGAGATCTACACTTTCACTAATGGGTCCTTAGGCTACCATTAGGTGCAAATCAAGGAGGAGAATAAGCCCAAAACACCCTTTGCAACTGAATGGGGTTTTCTTTCCTATAACATGATGCCCTTTGAACTCAATAATGCACTAGTTATATTCTCTAGGGTGGTGATCATAGCATTTAAGAACTTTATCCATAAACTATGCCAAGTGTATCTTAATGACTGGATGATGATGAGAGACCACTTTGACAACTTACACATAATATTTGAAAGGTGCAGGTAGCTTTAGATCTCATTAAACCTAAAGAAGTGAATCTTCTCAATTTTATTTAGGACATTGCTTAATAACATCATTTACAAAGATGGTTTGCTTGTTTATCTAGCAAATATAGCCATAATAATTCATCTCCAAACTCCTTCAATGTAGAAAGATGTGCATGCCTTTCAAGGCCATTATGGCTACTACAAGAAGCTCATTTAGAGCTATGTGAAAATAATGACTCCTCTAAAGGATCTCTTACATAAGGATGGCCCATTCTATTGGGGTGAGTCATAAGAGGAGGCCTTTTAGACACTAAATCTGAAGTTGGATACTGCCCTATTTCTATAATTTCTTGACTGGATGACTCTTTTTCATGTCCACATTAATGTTTTAGGCTCTATCATTGATGACATACAAGAACAACTAGGTGAGGGCAAGATGGACCACCCCATTTCATTCAAAATTATAAAATTGACATAGGCAAAATATAATTACATGGCTACTAAGTGTAAGGCACTGGTAATGGCCTATGTCTTGTAGAAATTTAGACAATACCAACCATAGAGATGAGACGCCTATCATTCCCATTCTCTCTTAGGTGTCATTCAAAAAATGGTCCATTAAATTTGTTGGTCCAATCACTCCTATAGCATGGTGTATCAGTGCCATGTACATTTCAATAGCTACTAGCTATTTCACTGAGTGGGTCAAAGCCATGCCAACCAAAGATTATATATCCATGAAATTTACATGATTTATATGGGAGAAAATCATTAGTAGGTATGGGTTCTCATTGCATATAAATATTGAAAGGGGTACTCATTTTATCAATGAAATGGTGTGTATCTTTCTAATTAAATATGTGGTGGAACACCATAAGACCACTTCATATCATCCCCAGGTCAGCGGCATAGTTGAATCCTTTAACAAAATCATAAGAACGTACCTAATGAAGATATGTGATGTTAGTCATAAGGAATGGGATGATCATGTTTTAATAGTACTTTGACCATACCACATGACCTACAATCACCTGAATAAGGCTACACCATTTTAACTAGTATTTGGCACTGAAGTAGTTATGTCTAGAGAATTCATGGTGCCCTCCTTGAATATACATGAATTGGCTACTTGGATGACCAATAATATTTAATTGCAAGGTTGGATGACTTGGATCAATTGGATGAGAAGCACATCCAAGAAAAATAGAGTTAGAATTTTGAGAATACATGCCAAAAGTGGTGGCATGATAAGCACATCAAGTATAAGGATCTAACTGAAGGAACATTGGTGATGTTCTATGATTACAAGTACCTTAAGCACCCAAGCAAGTTTTAAATTTGATGGATGGGTCCATACCTCATCCAACACATCTTAGGAATAGGTTCATGTAAGTTTTTCATGTTGTCTAGTAAAATGTTCCTTGGGCATTTAAATGGTAATCAACTGAAGCCATATAGGTAGTACGATGGTGCTCATGCCATATAAACTTTGACTTCTTGGTCAATAGTTAAGTTGAGTTGAGCTAGCCAAAATAAACTTTAGTGCAAGCCAAGCCATTATTTTTTCTTTTCTTTGTCCTTTGTATAGTGTATAAAGGTGGTGAGTGGCATGAAAAGGCCATAATAACTTTTGTTTCAACACTTCACATAAAATCCAATCAGGTGAGTCGAGCAATTACACCAATAAATGCATGAGGCTAGACACCTAACTAATGGGCATATGAAGCTTACTAGGCATAATAATAAGCATCTCAAAGTGACACATGAGAAAAAAGAGAAGTGTGTAGTACTTAAAATCCCAAGAACAAACTATTTTGGCACTACCTTTGAACTAAAATCACCAAGAGATGCATCAATTGATCAAGTTCCTAATCAATCCAAATGTAGATAGTGAAGATGCACATACTAATAGTGTCTAAGAGCATAAAAAGAAAAAAAGTATTGGAGGGATAGTATAAGGGATTTGTATTGGGTAGGATAGGGCAAGGTAATATGATGTGTAATAAATTGACAAAGAAAGAAAAATGTGCTTGAAAAAGGAGAAAAACTAGACCAGAGGTAGAACCAAGGAGGCTAAGTCATATGCATGTGAGCTACTACACCCAAGTTACCATAAGAAAGGTAAATGTTACACCAAAGGATACATACATAGAATTAAGTCATCTAAGATAGATGTCATCCACCCAAGAAGGAGTGAGAAGTGATCAATTGAATCACACATCAATTCACCAAAAAACCATTAAAGGCAATCAATGAAGCAATAGTGGAAATACATAAATATGTAATTAATGCATACAAGATAGGATATTTTTGAATATTTTATGGATTTCTCACATTTTCCAAGAATATTGAGGCACCTACAACCTTAATCCTACATTAATAATAGTGGTTGACAAAGAAGGATATAAAAGAGAAGATAGTAGACCTATAAAGGTTACCAATTTTATGTTAATCCAAGGTTGAGTGTAGACTTAACAAATACCAGAAAGTGAAATAAATAAAAACCCATTATAGTGAGTATTTGATAAATCCAAGTACATTAGAGTGAATAAAGACATAAAAAAGAGAGCACATTCATAATAAAAATAATTGTGAAGCATTAAATAAGGGTTCATAAAAATAACTAGGTTGAACTAGGAAGCTATTACCAAGCCATAATTAATAGTCAACAAAGATTGAAGCCAAACATATAGGCAAATACCCTATGACTATAAGAAAACCAACCATCATTAGAGGCTTTGGCAAGCCACACCTCCTAAGGTTTAATTATATCATATTTAGAATGGTGAATAAGTGAAAGGTGTTGATCTCCGTAGAGGCATAGATAGATCCCAAATGAGTCAAAATTGCTGAGGAAGCAACTACTGCTAAGATAAAGGCAAAGTTAATTGATGTAGTTAGAATCATGGTGGTGGATACTTAGGTACTTATGAAAATTTCCTATTAATACATGTAATTTCCACCAGAGGTATCAGTGGGATAATTATGGTGCTCCTTCATGCACTTATGCTAGTTGAAATAATACAACCATACGACATTGAGCCTTTTCCAAGACTTGGTGTAAGATTGGATGGTGGATACAAGCCACAATATCCTTGAATGTTATTCCCTCTTCAATGTCTCAATTTAAGACAAGTTAAAGTCCTCAAGCACAACTCAGCTCTATGAGTTGCCTTACTTCAAAAAGCTTAAAGATCTCATTAAATTCTTTCTTTCATACATCTATGAGGACCACATATATTTCAAAAGTTGGCACATGAATATTTTGATACACATGATAAGACAAATAATCCAACTCCCAGATACAGGTAGAAATATCCATCAACTAATGGATGACAACAAGGAGGTAGAGCGAGTCATAAAGATACTAAACTAATTCAAGGGGGGCTATACATTCCTAGTCAACAAATTTGAATACCCTAACATGAGGGTGTTGGAACACCTCATGAGATAAAATTTATGCCCTAGTGGTTAGTAGATAGATGTGTCTAAGTCATATCTTTACCTAGCCTATCATATGACATAGGGTATCTAGTTTAACATCACATGATTTATTATTGAATAATTCACCAAGAACATGATTGAGTACCACAAAACCAAAAGGACCTTTAGATGGGGCTCTATCATCATATTAATCATAATGAAGCATATTAGGATCCTAAATGGAAGTGAGGGAGACCTTTTGGTGTTCTCAGAACACCATGAGTCACCTACAGAAAAATATAAGGACTACACCTACCCCACTACCTTCAACCCAAAATATAAGACTTGTCTAATGCACTAGTGTGAGTAGTATATCAAACCCTTTAAACTAGAGTGGACCGTAACTTAGGGGCTTCTTATGAGCATGTTCAATATATAAACTTCTGTCATGATGTAGAACTACTATGTAGTGCATTTAGCATTGATGGATGGGAAAAAATTAGGATGGTTGAAGCTTCACTTCACCTTTTTGGTATAGTATTTTTGATATGCATTTCATCAGATCATAAACATGCAAATAATATACATCCCAATCAAAGAGTTTAATACATAAATTTGAAGAATGTGGCATAGGTTCCCCTATGTATATAGAAGTGCAAATGAGGTTGAAAAAGACACCTCAGATCTCCCATACATCAACCTAGTTTAAGAGGTCACCATCCTTGGATTAATCCATATACTTTAATATGTGATGAATCCAAGGAAGGTGGATTCTAGTGTTGGGTATAGTGCTAACTAGAGAAAATACCCCCTATCCAAATTAGGGATGAGGGAATGCTAACACCCACCATAAATAAGTCCCTAGAGAATAAGAGAGGGGAGATCTTAGAAGAGTTCAAGGAATGACTAAAGCTGAAAATCACTTCAAAGGGGAAATCATGTTCTTTAGAGTCATCTAATAAGTTTGTGTACTTCAAATCCAAATCCCCTTCCAATGTAAAGGAGAAAAATAAAGGGAAGGTTACATCCCTAGTGCCCAAAATTATTATATCTAAAGAAAAGTAGGTAGAGGAGTCTAAGGAAGAAGTGTGGGGGCGGGGAAGTTTTATTGTACTTAAGGATGCAAAGTCCTCCTCAAGTGAACATACCCCTTCCCCTCCACCTTAGATGGAGCCAAAAATCCTAAGAAAATATTGAGGAGAGTATACTCTAGTGAGGCAAAAGTTTAGAGGATGTAGGAGCTTCAAGAATAGAAGGAAGAAATGGCTAAGGCAAGGGTGTTGAAGGAGGTGATTCAGATGGTGGAAGCTAAAGAATAGAGGAAAGAGGAGGAGTGCAAGGTGCACGCGGAGGAATAAATCTAAGAAGGATAAATGGGTAACATGCCCAATAATGCAACCCAATCAGGTGGACAAATAGAAGAAGAGCTATAAAACTAATGGAAAGAAATGGGCCTTGACCAAGGCAATATTGATGTAGTGATAAAATTAAACTAGAGGTGTGAAGTGATGAAATCCAAGGGCATGTCCCAGGCTGTGATTGATGGGCTAGATGCTAAATAGATAAGAGAGAGAGAAAATAAATTTGTTATAGAAGACATGAAGAGGAAGGCCAAATAATAAAATTCAAAGAAAGAAGAGATAGTAAGAAGGGATGGAGAAGAAAAGGCTAAGAAGAAAGAAAGAGAGGAGGAAGCAGCCTATGAATAAAGGGTGTGAATGTTAGAATAAAGAGAAAATAAGAAGGGTTCTACTAGCACAAGACATCTGGAAGAGGAATTACCAAAAAATACACCTAGTGCCTCCACTAAGATAGCAAAAGAAGACACACAACCAATTCATCTTGACTCTTAAGGGGTACGTGAAGAAAAAAAGGTGATACTAACACCTTAAAGTAGCTAATGAAGGAAATGGGGCCATGATAAGAAGATATGGACAAAGGGGAAAAGTCCATAGAAGAACCCCTATAATAATAATGTGATGGTTCCTCTAACACCAAAGAAGGAGATGGGGAGGATGGGAAAGAAGAAGAAGAAGAAGAAGGTGAAAAATATGAAGACACAAGATTAGGTACCAACACTAGTGAGGAAGAAGTAGGAGAAGATGAAGAGTATGAGACCAAAAATAGGGAAAGGGTTTACTAATAATTCAAGGATGAATATGAATTCTACATGATGGAGTACATTCCTCTAAGAAATACTGCAACCTTGATGCACCAAAAAGTCTCTTAGGTGTTGTACAACTACATGGATGAGCCTAAATTCAAGGTTCCAACAAAGGCAATCCAATGTTCAAAGAAGATTAAGGAATGGAATGATTACCACCTATTAAATATATAATATATGAACCCCATACACTCTACAAATATGTTAATTATAATTTCATCCTTGATGGTGTGTAAGAACATCAGCTATAATGTTCATGCCAATAGTTGGAGAAATATAGTGAAGGACATGAAGAAATAACTTGATGAAACAAATGTTAATCTTAAGCATCTAATAGAGATTTTGGAAGAGGTAGAGTCATCCCTCCTAGATGGCATGGATACCTATAGAATGAAGGATGTTCATTATGTCTACATGTCCATGGAGTAGATGCTACCAAGGATGAAGTTGATGCTTGAAGAGGAACAAGACCATTGTGAGGCCTTACAAAGGGATTTAAACAAAAATATGGATATGGTCAAATACCTCTTCATAAAACTTATACAGGGCATCAAAGAAGATGACATAATATTCAACAACTTTGCCAATCAAGTAGCTATCATCAACATGTGCCTAGAAAAGGAAAAGGAGGATAAGGATTATATATTCCAACACTCCATGGTAACTAGGGCCAAATACATGTAGATGATTTCCAATGTCAACTCCCTTAGTGCTCATTTGAATACCTAGGAGTAGGATTTGGAGGCAGTCTTTTTTGCCTTCCAAATAAAGGCTAGTGAGCAGGGGAAATATTTGATGGTAGAGTGATGTGAGCAAAGGAAAGGTTGGAAGCCTTTAAAAGGGAATTGGAAAGCATGAATGTGATTTCCCTAGAGGATGCATCACTAAAGTGGATGGTTTCATTGAATATATTATGATTACCATCCAAGTCTTTGAAAATTTTAAGGAAAACTTGAGGTAGGGTGCACCTAAATTCTATGCACCTAAGGTCCTTAAAGACTAGTCTAGGGTGGATTAACAATTTTGTATGGGGTAATGTTAGGCCCCCTTTTGTATTAATTACATATACCATAAAAAATATATCAATATCAAAATGAGGTGGCCCTTGGATTAGTTTAACCCCCTTTTTGTACATTTTAACATCAAATGGAGGGGTCCTCATGGATCCTATGCCAACTGGAGGTTAGTTGTATAAGCATTTAATTTCATAGACACCACTACTAAGACTTATACATGGTAGCTCAAGAAGCATAGATTTTGGATATTGGAGTAGGTAAGATAGTGATGTATTAATTATATATCAGCATACAACATATGCTAGTCTAGCTTGGATAGCGTAGTAGAATAGACATACCAACAACAACTCAACACTCAACATGCACCCATTTGACCTAGCAAGAGACAACCATATACATATAAATAAGTCTTACAATTGAATATAAGATGAGGAAATATAATATAGTGAATTTCTATTGAAATAGAGAGCCTCCATTAATATCTTTATTTTTCATATTAGTTCAAGTAGTTTGAATGTATAGCCCAAACTCCCCTATGAGCCGTTGGTCATGAATAGAGTTATAAAGACACTATGTTTTGTTACCTTATATTGAATTTATTGATGAACCATAAGTTAATGAACAAGGCTATTAAATTAATGAAGTATTAATACTTGTTTTATAATTTATATAATGTTATTCTTCTAAATTAGCTTCAGTTAAGCTTTTTTTAGTTCTTATGTAACATCTTGGGAAATGGAGGTTCACCCCTGGTCACTAATGGCATCCTTATGCCATTTAATGACCTCAACTAACCTATAATGCCATTTTTATGGGGATACCTCCTTAAGAGAAATGCTAAATTAAAAATGACTTCTTGGATGATTTACAACATCACCTACCCCTTTATTTATATTATATATTACTTACCCATCTCCTTAGTCCAATGCATGTGCGACTATTACATGCTACTATTTCTACTAGTTATTCCCCTATTTAGGTACATTACACCATGAATTAATCTAATATTTTTAATTAAATCCATAAATATCCTCATAATTATTTGGGAGGAAGGGGCATTAATTAGGCATGGCTACCCATATACTTTATATTTGTTGCATTTATGGCTTATGGATGCCACCCCACATATCATGTCACTAGGTGATGCAGATATTGAGAATCAATTTCCAATAATTAAATAATCAATAAACTCGATGTAAAATACACTTAATCTCTTTAGTTTAATTAATTATCTTTAAAAAGATTAATTAATTTTAGTGCATTTTTTTAGAAATTGGTGAACAATTAATCAAAATAATTAGAAATTTAGATTACTAAGTGATTATTTGACTCAAGAAGAATTGAAAGGTAAGGTTATATGCATTGGTCCCATTATCCAATTTATGATGTTTACAACACAAAATAACAAAGGTACATGATGTATACTAATGAATTAGAGAAAATGAGTGATCCACAACACAAAAAGGTGAGATAGTCATTTTCAATCAAAATAGATTGATCAAAGTTAGGAGTCACATAAAATGAATTACCTGATTTAGGGACACATTAGCCTAAATCAGCACATTTAAATAATAATATCAAACCATTTATCATGGTTTTAGTGACTTTCACATAAATTATGCATTTGAGTATAATTTGAGTAAGATTGACAATTTCAACACAAATAATTCTAGGAATTATATGTCTACATTTTCCCCATGTTTGAGATGGTGTAAGAAGACATTCAAGTGAAGCAACTTATTTTCAAAGAAAAGAATTGTCAAGAAAAAAATGTAAATGACCCATGATTCCCCCTCAAGAGGATATACTAGGATGAAAAAATAGGATGGACTCTCAAAAAGAGAGGAAATGTGAGATCTTAACCCATGGAATAGATCACATCTAGATGAGATAATGGTTCCATGTGTGGTTGTCATCAATAATCAAAATATAATTAGAGGTATAATATGCCCCAAGATGGGGGGGAATGGGAAGGATTTAATCTAACCATATAAGTGACACACTTTGAATGTACCCAATTTGAAATTATAAACTACATGTTTATGGTATTGATTTATCTTAATACAAGTTGCACACTAAAACATTGCCATCATGGGTAAAAGTGTGGAGATATGGAATTAGAGGAAAAAGGATAACTTGGTCTCTAATGAGATTATAATAAGAAGTACCCTAGAAAAGTAGATGTGATCATGATAAAATAGTTGTGTCTCAGTAGGGCTAATTTTGATCATTAATAAATAATAAATAATGGTCTTGCCCTTGTAGGGATGATTTATATTTGTGACTTGGTTCAAATGGTATGTCGCATCATGGGAAAATTAGCAATCACTTATATCAAGGATATAACCTAAAACATAGTTTCAAGTGAGTGGGTGAAAATGTAGATACAATTGTTTAATGGCCCCAAAAGCCATAAAAACTAGTCATATGAGGATGCATAAAGTGATGAAAGAGATGAAAAGAGAAGAATGAATATGGTTTAGCTGACTTGAGATAAATCATGTACTTAAGAGATACCTACATAGTCCAAATATACCTCAAGCCAATTTAGTTCACCCAATGTTGGGAGAGAATGGAATGATGGATGATAAAAATTGACCAAGGATTGATTATACTCATGATATATGTGAAAATATGCACATGTAAGCACATACTCATGTGTTAAACCTATTGAGCCTATTTTATGCATAGTGATCTTGAGATTTGTTCATCAGAGTTGTGTTGATGTTAAGACTTAAATATAGAGCACAAAGAGATTGCTTTAGCAAAATAAATTAGGAATCATAAGTATGAAGAACTCATAATGACATTTCATTTCAATTGTTTAGAGTTGATTCAAATGCGAATAACTATAACTAAGGACAATGGTAAAATAATGACCAAAACCAAAGTTACATCTATTTAAATTTAAACACAAACACAAAGAAAAAGAAAAAGATAAACATAAATGTACCCAAATTACATAAATATATGAACAATCAAGATTCAAGTAAGAAAAAGAATGTTAAAAAAACAAGAACAAATTAATAACATAAGAACAAGATATAAATAATAAACATCCATGTATACCATCAAGATGTTCTTAAAAACAAAAGAGGAGAAAAATCAAACAAGGAAGCATAAGACCAAGGTGAGACTAAAAGTAATAAAAGGAGAAAAGAAGAAGAAATAAATGAATATACAAGAAAGCACAAAAGAACACCCAAAAAAATCAAATAAACACACACAAACAAAAACCAAGTTAGTGTGGTTTAAAAAAAGTTGTTCATGCATGTGTAGTATAGGTGATAATTTAAACAACAACATAGCAAAGAAAAAGGACAAAAAAAATCTTCCTTAATTAAAGAGGAATAACAATAGAAGAAATGGGGAAGAGAAGAAAAGGAAGGAGTTGGCCAAGATGACACCAAATGTATAAGATAAGTAGACTTTGCCTACATAATTCTATAGATGCATGTTCCAACATGAACTTTAGGACAAATGCAAACCTCCCTAGAAATGGGATAGAAGAAAGAGGTGATGATCAGAACATATGATTGATGTTGTAGAAGAAAAAGGAAGACTTGACAAATGAGATTGGTCTTGAAAAATGACAAGTTGGTAAGATAAGCTAACTTGAAAAATGGGAAGCCAATACAACTTAATTTTCTTTCAAAAATGGCAAGAACATGGGACAAGATGACTTGTAGTAGGATACAATGATTGAAAAATTTAAAGAGCATGACATAGTGGGAAAATAATGTACAAAATACAAAAAATTACAAGACAATGTTTTCATTCTTTCATGGATCATTTTCTAATGTTTTTTTGTCTTAGAATAAAATATATACAACGGTGGAACCAAATATTCAAGGAGATTCTCATCCAAGAGTAGAATTTCCAATAAATAGCTAAAATGGCTTCAATTACATGCATGAATATAAAAAATGGATTATGGAACTATCTTAGAGTTATAATAACATCTAGATCTAATTGAAATGGAAATGCTAACAAATATGTGAGAGTAAGGATCTTGAAAAGACAACAATGTTAACCAAAGAGTAGAAAATGTAATATAGAATAATGTGTAATATGAAATCAATTGGAATAACCATCCAATAGGAAAAGATCTTGACCTAAAAAGGTGTCCTTGTTAACTTGTCTATATAGAAATATGTGAAATACTATTCTAGGTAAACTACTTTATACAAATAACATTAAATGTGTCCATAATGCTAATGAGACATAATTAGGATCACAAATGGTTAAGGGACAAAAATGTTTAAGTTACAACAAGCCTAAAGCATAACAAATGATATGGTTTATAAAGAGAATGGTCCAAATAATAGGGTACGATAAATGGATGGTTCAGGGTGGGATAAAGGATGAGGTTACTGAGGAGAATGGCCTAAATAAGAAAGTTATCAAAGACAATGACACACTGTAGGATAAAATGTATTCAAAGTACCAATGGTCTAAAATATTTCACTATTTAAAGTCGTGAAATTAATATGGCTTATGTGAGAGTGATATAGGGTAGTATTTAATGGTAAGATAAAAATTATGTTAGTACAAGTTACCCCCAAGTAAGGGATCTTGCAGATAATGGTTAGAATTTTTTCACATGTAGAACCTCTTAAGGTGCATGATGTTCATGGGCTCTAGAAGTTATTCACCATTTGGTTTAGGGTTGATATACACTTAATCTATAGTTTTCCATGATAACATATGGTCCCAACCAATTAGGTTGAAACTTACCTTTTTTATTCCATTCGACATTTTTGTTCTTTTGGTTCTCTTTTAAGAACAAATCGCTAATCTCAAAATCCAAAGGGAGAATGTGCTTGATGTAGCTTCTCCATAATTTGTTCTTATAGGATTGAATTTTTTTTAGGGCAACCAAACACTTACCATCGATAAATTATAGTTCTTGCATCCTTGAGACTCCATAGTCCTCATCATCTTCAATATGATCCAATGATACTCACAATGATGGCAGCTCAATCTCAATTTGGATAATAGATTTTGTGCCATAAAAAAGGGATTATGGAGTCATTCCTTTTGGGGTTTCATGACTAGTTCTATAAGCCTAGATGGTAGGAAATATTTTTTATTGCCAATTATGGCCAATGTCATTGACAATCTTCTTGTTTGATGTCTTAGCTTATCTATTGCCTTACGAGTTACATGGAGTGAATTTCTTTTGCTTGGTATTGAATTATGCACAAAGATATTTTACATCTTGTTTTACAAAGGATCCACCATTATCAAATATAAGGTGAGCTAGTATATGATATCGATAGATGATATGGTGATAAATGAATTTAGCTATCTACTTCCTAGTGACATAAGTGAGAGGAATGGCCTCTATCCACTTAGTAAAATAATTGATATAAATTAGGATATTATTATGGCCATCTAAAGATGTTGGGTTTATTTTCTTGATGAGATCAAGGTCCCATGTTAAGAATGACCATGGTATTGTTATCAACTATAGTGGTAAGGATGGTGTGTGTATCAAGTTTCCATGTTGTTGATAGGGAACACACTTCCTTACATAATTTTAAGAATTGATATCCATATTTGACCAATAATAGCCTATTTTGAGGAGTTTCTTCACTAATTATATATTTTTGGTGTGGGCCCCACACATTCCTTTACGAACCTCCTTTAACGTTAGCTTGGATTCTCTTGATGATAAACAATGAAAAAGCATTCCATCATAGCCTTTATGATAAATCATGTTTCCAGGGAGGGTATAACATGATAAATGGTGATGAAATAGTTTATGTTGATTATTGGATAGGTCGACTGGGAAAATGTGATCATAGAAGTAGTTATAAAAGTCTTGGAACCATGGTAATTCAAGTAGGGGATTGGGACCAACAATGGCACATACCTTTTCTGAATCTAGTATAATATGAGTAGTGTAAAGAATATTCTCAATCAATAACTAATAATCTTTACCTCCACCATCAATATGTATCATAGAACCAATCATTGCCATTACATCAATTAATCTGTTGTTGGCCCTTATAACTTGTAAATGACTTTTGAGATTATCAATAATTTTTTTGTAAGGAACAAGCTTGTCATCTCTAGTTTGATACTAATTAGTGGTTTAATTGATGATTAATTAGGAATCATCATAAACTTTTAATCTATGAATATCCCACTATATAGTAAGGTGAGGCCCTACAATCAATGCCTCATACTCGGCTATATTATTTGTATAATGAAATTATATATATTAAATTCTTTAGGAATAAAATCCACTGGATATAATTATCAATATTCTAGATCTAGATATATGGGATGTAAAGGAGTCATCAATGTATACATTTCATTTTTTATATTCCTATGATGATTTTTTTATTACCATAATAGAATCATCTAGAATTTGAATTTGAGCAGGTGAGTGTCTTTAATAGGGGCTTCTACAAGTTGATCAATAATAACCTACCATTTAATTACTTTCTAATTATAATACTTAATGTCAAATTTACTTAGGATCATGACCCACTTAGCCATGCATCCTTGAAGAGCTTATTTATACAATAATAATTTGAGAAGATCCACCTTGGCAATGGCAATAATTTAATTATTGAGCATATAATGTTGTAATTTATGGGTACAAAACACCATATCTAAACACACCTTCTCAATAGGCATATAATTATGTTCATAATCCACTATAGTGTAGCTTAAATAATATACTTCATGCTCTTTACCTTGATCATCATGTTGGGTGAAAATTACCTTGAGTACATGCTTTATTACTGATATGTAAAGAAGTAGTGGTCATCCACATGTTGGCAGTCTCAAGACTAGCAAATTGGCTAAACATGTATTGAGTTTTGAAAATGATATAAATAGATCTTCATCCCATTTAAACTTAATACCTTTCTTCAAGATATGGTTAAATAGGTGGCACATATCTTATAATTGAGAAATGAATCTATGTATAAATTAGATATTTCCTTAAAATCTTCATAGATATTTAAGATTGTTTTGTGGAGTCATTTCCATAATGGATTTGACCTTGGAAGGGTTGACTTTGATCATTCTTTGTGATATAATGAAACTCAACAATTTCCTTGAAGTGACTCCAAAACACACTTCTTAATATTTAGGTGTACTTTATATTCATGAAGCCTCTCAAAGATTCTTCATAGAATATCTAGATGTCCCACTCTTTTTAATTTGATTTTTCTAGTATGTCATCAACAATATTGTGCATTATGTCATTTTTTTTTTTTTTTTTTTTTTGGGGGGGGGGGGGGGGCAGAGAGTGATGCCATATTAGTGGGGGCATGTCAAAGAGATATGATTTCACACATGTAGAGATGGAAAAATTGGTAGGATTTAATAAAGTTTACATGATTCAAATACACTTAGGAAAATAAATATCCATTTAACACAAATTTTTATAGATTTGGGACAGATTTTATTTTAATATTTGTGATAGACATTTCACATAATTTGCATATTAGAGGTTAAGTTTTAATAAACTTTTTATATTGAGACATATTAGAGATTGTTATATGAAAATGAACCAAATCACATATACATATCCAAATTATATATTATTCAGATTTGTTGAGGGGGCATGAACATGGTTTCAATCCTTTCTCACCACACATTGATGAATTGACATTTATAAGATGCAATGACTAAGACATTTATCTATTTAAAATCATTGGATCCCTTGAGTAATGTGTTAAATACTTAGTTCCATTGACAGCCTTGGCCCCATTATCATTTTAAGGTTGAGCAAGGGTTACACCATTTTATCTTGGCTACATTGGCTAGTATATGTTTATTGTTAAAATGTGATAATGAGATTCAGTTTGGGGTGGGGTGACATGTCATAGAAATATTATTTCACACAATTATAGTTAGAAAAATTGGTAGAATTTCATATAGTTTACATGATTCAAATATACACTTGGGAAAACAATTATGCATTTAACACTTATTTTTAAAGATTTAGGATAGAGTTTTTTATATTTGTGACAAATATTTTACACATTTTTACCTAATAGAGGTTAAATTTTTATAGATACTTTAGCTTCATAAATATTATAAGTTTTTCTGTCAAAATTTACCAAATCAAATATACATATTCAAATTATACATCAATCAAATTTGTTGAGGGGTCATGAACATGGGTTCATTCCTTTCTCACCACACATTGATGCATGTACATTTCTAAGTTGTGTCGATTGGGATTTTTATCTATCAAAAACCATTGGATACCTTGAGTATTGGATTAAACAATTATTTCATTTTAGGCCCTTGTCACTACTCCCCTTTATGGTTGATATGGTTACAACATTTGATCTTTACTAGACTCGTTAGTATATGTTTACACTTGAGTTGTATGATTGAGATGCAACACTCCGAATGTCCTTCATAAAATCACTCTTTAACCATATTGGCGCGTGATCACCCTCTAATTCATTATTCACATCTCCAACATTAGGTTTTTAACCTCTCTCTATTACTTTAGCAAGGATGCATCATCACCAAAGTAAAGTACCAATGGAAAACATGGTTTCACGACACCCACGTGTATTCTTTCAATACAATATTTAGTTTAAAGCATTTAAATTATTAATTTTAATATTATATAAAATAACTAAATTGTAACATGTTTTTTATTGTAATTAATTTACAAACAACAAATTCAAATGTGGATCAAGAAAAATTAAGGTGTGTTATACACACCACCATACAATGTTCTTTCCTTTCACCTAGTTATTTCATCCTTATGGATTACTAGATTAAAGGGGAAATAATGTAGATACTAAAATATGATTTTATATGACATACTAGAATTGAAAATTTTATAAATACTAATCATGGCTCAACCCTTCAGTTCAATACTTTTACGCTACCAAAAGGCTCATCTTTGATATCTCATTATGGCTAATTTATTATCCTATAGTGCAATCATACCATAATGATTTCCCATATCAAATGTAACCTTAACATACATAAAACTTTATTTACATCTTGTATAAATAGTTTCAAATTTTGGATAGCATTTTACCCTATAGGACACTAATGTCTAGTGCAGGACACTATCTTTGATGCTAGTGCCCCAAATATGATGCTAGTGTCATTATTTTCTATATGGTCAAATTGAAAATATCTCAACATTCATGGGTCAACATATTTGTAATATTTAAACCTCCCATGAGATAATTTCAAGAGGTGTTGTATAAATATAAATGATAAGTAATTCATGATGACCTAAATAATATCTAATAAAACACTTCTCAATCTCATATTATGCTATTAAAAAATGTTTACATAGCTGATCTTTAGTGCCTTCTTCTTACCTATTTCCAAATAATCCATAGGATCAATATTCTTGCAGGCTTGAAGTATTGAAATATAATCTTATGAGAAATATTTGTCAAGTTACAAGCTAGATCACTAGATACATTTCAATATAGCATATTTCACAATGTTTACACACAAACATAATAGAGAGAATTACATCATTTTAAGACCATATTTGGAGTATATGAATGTTTAGGCATTGCACATTGGGAAAAGGGTCATTGAGGCCAACTCAAATTCACTTGAGTCCAATAATGCATGGCCTTCAATGTGACTTACCATGTTAAAGGAGTTAGGGTTTTGTGAAAATGACCATTTATGGGAACATGTACACACAATATGAGATGATAACCTATAATGTGATAGTTAACCCAATAAGTGTAGTTAGATCATATAAAAAATAATGTTTATCTTGAGATAGATAGCAACACAAAAACTAGGACAAAAGATTTAATGGTATTATTTATATCTTGATGGTAGTGTCTATGATGATAAAGGGAAAATTTATAGAATCTAAAGAATTGAGGAGAATCCCCTTTATGACTTATTCTACACATTTACTTTTCATATATACAGTATATAATTGAATAATCCAAGTATTTTTTATCCTTCATATTTTAACTTTCAAAATATGATTTAACATTATACTTTTCCATATTTAGCATATTTTCATATTCATCTTATTTACTAGAATATTATAACTTTTAATTCATTTAATTGACATGATTTTATAATATATTATTCCTATTGTATTATGTATTTATTAGAGTAAATAATAAGGTTTAAGAGTAAATTGGGATTAACCTATCTAACTTGGGTATTAACCAAGGTTTCTTAACACAGGTTAGTTAAACTCATGTGTGGTTTAAATTTCCACCAACATGTCTAATTATCTAGTCAACATGTTAGGTTTGGATGTTAAAAATAGTGCACAAGGATGGGATGGATTTGTGTACATGGTAAGACTATTCATTTGGCAACTATCTGTTTTCATATTTCCAAATGTGTTCCTCTCACCTATCCCCATTTTTTATAAATAAAAGGATATGGTGTCTCATAATGTGAGAGAGAATTTGAAGATTTCAACCTTGTAATAGATCTATGATAAATATGTAGTGTGTTTATTTTTTACTTATAATGTTTTTTAAATTGGTTTTGGTCTCTTAGAAAAATTTGAGGTCATCTATTATGTATCATTTCTTAACACTTTCATGGTATCAGAGAATTAGGAATTTTCTTAGAGCCATTTACCCATAGCTTCTTACCAATACTCTCTTGAAATTCTCTCTATTCTAGCTCTATGACACTTGCATATTACTTTTTTAAAGTTTGTTTTGAAGAAATATTTATTTTCTTTGAAGTATCATTTATTGGATTTGTCATTATTTTTGGTCTTTGGTGGATCACTTTTATATTCACCTAAATTTGCTCACCCTAACAATTACACTAATTCTTCTAATTTAACCTATAACTATATTTCTCAGCTAATTAACTAATATTTTATTCCCTATTTACTACATCACACAAACCTTATCCTACCTCACAAATAGTTAATCCCCTTAATTAATATACTAATAAAACTTATTTACCTACTAACCTCTTCATTAATCCACTTGCCAATTTTAAAATACAATTTATTTACCTACCCATCAACCACCCTACTAACTAGTCACTCTTATACCCCTAAACCCTAATAGAGATTTTTAGAATTAGATAATTATAGAAATATTATCTAATTTAGCCCGTTATTCTATAGAATTATCTTTTATATATATTCTCAAGGAGTTTAAAATTAATTGGAAATTTCCTAGCCATTGATTATCCCTCCATTTCCTATATAACCAAATCAATTGATCCATGAAAACTTTACTTGAGAACTTGGAAACCAACTAAAAAACTTGATTGCTTGTTACCATTATCATATCTATTGCATCCATCAAACCCATCATCCAATCAAGAAGTCCGTTGGAAGCCATTATCAAGCATTGACAAATAATCCAACATCCAACTATTTTTCATCAAAAATCCATTTATAAATATTGGAGAGGAGCTAAAAGAGGCAAAATGATGGTAAGGATTCTCATTATTTAAATATGATTATCCCTTTACCATCTCTATTCTATGTTGTTCATGTTTTGGGATTTATTACTAAAAAAAAGTATATAGGAGAAATCCAAAATTTAGACTACATTTTGGTGACCACGGTTGGTGTTACTTCCTAATCCAACCTCTTAAAGTTTCTAGAAGTGATTTGGATGCTTGATGGTCTAACAATATGAGAATCAAAGGCTAGAATTTGAGAAAATCATCATGTATAGGAGACTCATAGTTTTGCACTTGTATTAGTAGTATTATAGTCAAAACTTTTTCATAAGATCAATTATATCTCACTAACCTTTAGTTTAAACTGATAATATTTTATGTTTTTTCAAGGTTGTTTACTTTATGTAAAATTGATACTTTTAAAGTAGTGATCTTTCTCTACTAATAACAATTTTGCTTCTATAGTTATGGTTTTGCAAAACTTTTACGTCATCATAATATCACTTTTTTATTTTTTGTCTAACCTCTATAGGGACTTTTAGCTATTTGGTATTGTCTGTAAGTATTCTATGTACTTTGCGTATAGGTAAAAAGGTTTGGTCAAGGACTTATCCATTGGTAGTTAAGACATAACATCACAACTCGAGTAATTTTAGTTTTGACCTAGTAATAGCGATATTTCTTGTGTATTCATAGTTTTGTAGAGTGTTTGGTTTATCCTCATATCACTATCTTTTATCTATTGTTAACTCATGTATAAATTATCTTCTCTGTTGGTTTTGTCTAGAAAAGATGTAACTTCTATGTGTAGATACAAGAATAAATAGTCAATAATTTAATTGTTGGTACTCAAAGTGCAATATAACAAATTTAAAAATTATGGTTTTGACCTAGTTATCATGACTTTGACTCTACAATCATGATTTGGTAGAATTTAAAAATATTTCAATAATACTATTTTTATCTCTATTTATAACTTTTATATACGAAAATTTTATCTAGTAGCTAGTGGGTATTTCTTAGGAAGGGTTTTATGCCTACTTTGTGTAGGAAAAATAAAAATTGATCAAGAATCTGACCATTGGTAGCTCTAATGAATGATCATGACTCTCAGAATCATAGTTTTTCCATAATAATTATGATACTTCTATTACAAGTCATGGCATTTTGGTTTGTATAAAATTGGTAAACCTCTTTAGATTTGTATTTGGTTAGTAGGCAATAATCCAACATTATCTATCTATAGGACATATAATATTTTGAAAGGAATACTTTGATCATTTTTGGTTTAATCATTTTAGGGTTGAACTACTTTTGGTTTTTTTCTTATTAAATTATGTGTTTGACAAGGTTATTCTTTCATGTGTGCAGGATAACAAGGTATATAATAAATCATATAAACTAAATCATCTAGCATTAGCTTGAAATAAAAACAACTACTACAATATCTCAAGTCTAGAATCTACAATCTTGCTCTGCCATTTATGATATTGCATATCTAGTACAATTTTTTTAATTAAACATATTAAAGGCTTAGTCTAGATTTCTATTTCATAATTTTATTTAATCATTACGATAAAAATAGTTTCTACTTTGTTTAAAAACATCTATGTGCCTTTTTGTTAAAATTTAGATAGTTTAGTCATCAATTTAAAATATGTCATAGCTACTTATTAAATTCTCCTTAGGTATCCTATATTTTTGAAACATTTTAAGACTATCATTTCAGTACTATTTTCAAACAAATAATCCATTTACATCAGTTAAAAAACTAAGGATTTTCTAATTTTTTGTTTCACTACAAAATTGCTAATCTCTAATTTCTAGCATTTGTGGTTTTGCATTGTGTAGTTGTGGTTTTGTAAGGAGTTGTAATTTTGTGTTAAGTCAAATTACTAACCATTTTATGTAGGACATATAAATACAAATTCACCCCCATTTTTTATTCAAATCCTTATGTTTATAGGATGGGTTTCAGAACATTATATTTCAAGTTTTTTGCTTGTATACACTTTACTTATTATGTGGTCTGATAGTATATATTTGTGCTTCCTCACATAGGTAAGTAATTGGGAAAAATTAATTATGTTTTCCTCTTTGTTACCCCATTTTTATTTTAGGATATCATGTCATGTGTAATTCATCCCCATAAATAGGATTAATAATTAGAGGTCAGTGGCATGGATTTAATCACATGCACTAGACCAAACTTTGTGTTTTAGAATAGTATAAAAATTAGGAGAGATGTCATTAAGTGTTAAAGTGAGATTACCCATAAAGGGTTCCATGGAGTGAGTGAAATTTAATATATAATATTAAAATTATTTATACAAAATCCTATATATACTTAGGCCCCACTCTACCTTCACATATATCAAGGAATTCCCTAGAAACACTTATGCAAACCTAACATAGGACCTTTCAGTTATAATAGGAATTTCATTGTTAGATTTAGGATTAAATCCTAAAAATCCATTAAGTGTAGATATGTTCAAGATGGCTTGGTTGATTCCATAGTATATCATCAGCCTATAGTCTCACCCATGAATCCATTATATGGTGTGAGCATCAGGTTACACACCTTTTTCAAAATATTAGCTTAGGGCTTGTTGTTGTGTGTGTTGTTTGTATGTTATGTTAAACCAATGATATTTGTAAGACAATTTATCCAGTCCTTTTATTTTTTTAGTAATTATTATCAACATACACAATCTTCTTAAATACTTTAGCCTAGTACCTATCATTCATATCAGTTCTTTTTTCATGACTAGCACCCATCTCATCACTATTTCGCTAGTGTGAAAGGTATTTGATCTCATCATCTCCTTCTCTCCTTGGTAGATTGGATTATTATAAGGTTTTGTATTTTTGTAATCCTTGGTCATCCTAGTCTTCACATCCCCTTCTAAAATAACCACATTTCTAAATAACCTTCTATGAACACTATTAGATTTAATTTTTAGACCAAATTAGTATTCTAAAATTTGGCATCACCCATCACACCTCAAGTTTATACATATAATATGGTGATCTAAACTCATTAAAAATAACTTAGGATGGGTTAAGATTCTAATAGAGAGAATGATTTATTTGGTAATCTAGGTGATCAAAGTCAAGATCATGATGACACACGTAGTGATATGTATACTCCCAAAGGAGAAGATAACTGATTCAATTGTCTCCATAATGATAATTTTAGGAACCTAATTGACAAATACATATATAAAAACCAAAACCAAGTTCTATCTTGATCCATTGAAATGGGGGGCACACTACCCTCAAAATTTTATTGTAATATTCTATAACATTTAGTATGTCCCTCCACCCAGCCTAATACACTTCATCAACATACACACACTAATAAAGTACTCAAAGAAGAGGAATTTTTTGAATAATAATAATGACCTACAACTCTCCAAAATAATAATATTAAGGCTAACAAGAGGCAAACCATCCTATAAGATTGAATAGATCAACCTACAAAATAAATAAATCTTTTACTCCATGCATAAAATTAATGGCCATCATCCCCCCATAAAAATATCCATAACTTCAATAGACTACATAATATTCATGACCAAACCTCTAATCCCCTTGGGGACCCAACATTTGCATAAGAACGAAAAGTTATAAAATAAACACTCCAATAAATTGACTCGTACTCACAATTAATGAAATATAAGCATGAATATTTTTCCTCTTCTCCCTTTGATATGAGCATTTTACAAATAACTTTTCCACCCCACTTAAAGGTACCTAAGTTTGAAAAATATAGATGGAATGGTGATCCCCATGACCATGTACAATATTTTTTATGTGGCTTGTCATGAAATTGCATATGATGATGCCTATTTATTAACACTTTTTCCAAAAAGTCTCACTAGACCAACACTATAATTATTCATGCATCTACCAAATGGGTCTATATATAGTTTTGGATAATTAACAAAAAAAAATTAAGACACCTCTCATTTGATATTCAACACATGATATCGATTATAGACCTCTACAACACTAAATATAAAAGTGGAACAAGCTTGGAAAAGTTCTTACAATGATGGAGAAGCTTAGCAATCTACATTCAGTGCTTAGTACCAGAGAAATAGCTAGCCAAAATATTTGTTGAAAATATCAATATTGAGCTAAAATATTAATTAATACTCTAATTAATTGAAACTTTTGATTAAAATATTGAAAATGGGATGCACATCAAAAGAACACTTATTGAAAAAGAAAAAATTAAATTATATTTCCAAAATGAACACAATCAGAATCAAGATAACTCTTTTTTGGGCAAGTCAAAAATATTCAATAAGAATAAGAACATTATGGGAGATAGGGTAACAAATTCAAAACAACATGTTCAAATGGTGCAAAATAACAATATCATAAATCAATAAAATGTCTCTTTTTTTAGTGCCATGTAGTACATCAAAGCCTCAAACTAGAAAAGACCTCTTACCAACCTTGGAGTTCCCATTGAAATAATCATTGAGAAATTTATTGATGATAACATGATTACTCTTCCTAAAATTTGAATTTTGGATGATCATCAACCTTGACCTGATTGGTACCACAATGATGAGTTCTACAATAATATAGATTCAAAGGTCATGACATACAGAGGTGTATGAAATTAAATCATTCTAGCTAATACCTCATTGAAAAAGGTGATTCTTTAATAAAATGGGAGAGAACTCCAAATAAATCTACAAATTAGAAGCTAAGAATTTATCAAGATCCCCTACCCAAGCATGACTAGAGACATAGGAAGCAACCAAGAGACTAGGGTCAAGCCTCCTCTTCCAATTGTATTGACTATCACATTATTCCATATCACTACATCAACACCATAAAAATCCATATCCCCAAAGATACTACTTCACCATCACCCACCATATTTAATATTAGATGAGCCATAACTAACTGTGTGGTTACTACTGGATGTAATAAAATCATAGTTGTTAGGGCCCCATCTATAGACTGATCTACCTCTACATATCAAAAGGGGAGTATCTCTAAGAAAGTTTCACTATCTTCCAAATAATATTATGATATTATTCTATAACCTATGAAAACTCCCACCCAAATATCGTTAATGGAACCTCTCAAAACATCCCCTATGTATCAACAGATACTTAATCAAACTTTGAATGACCTAAATGTCCATATAAATATTGATACCAATCAATTTAAAGAATTAATGGGCCATTTATCCACTTCTCAACAAATCACCTTTACTACCTAGGACATGCCTCCCATTGGCCCCCATCATAACTATCCATTATTCATAGAAATCTCCATATCTAATCACCACATTCCCTAGGTGCTCATAGATGCAGGGTCTACATTAAACTTATTTAATTTGGATTTATTAAATAAATTGGGGTACTCCAAATCTTATTTATGGCTTATTTTAATCATGATAAAAACATGTGATTATAATGAATGGCCTTCTATAGGCACCATCTACCTTCCCATCATCGTGGGACTTATAGTACATCAAACCTTGCTTCATATTTTGGATGTGGATCTAACCTAAACTATACTATTGGGTACCCTATATATTCATGAGATGTAAGTAGTCTCATCTACCCTTTATTAATGTCTAAAATTATCACATTCAATCATGGAAGTCACCATTCCTAGGGAACTAGAACATTTTCACAGTTGCCAAATACGTCAATCCTCATCTTCTTACTATTGTCCTAACACTAATAGCTCCACTCTAAACCCAATAAATACTAAATATATATGCCCCATGATCTTGTTCCTACTTATGATCCATTACATAATGTCACACATTTCAAAATCACATCCACAAGGTGTAGGGAATATAAATATAAAACCATTTGTGTAGGTGACATACCTCTTTCCCCATGAAGTTACAGGGTCTCAACTATGTGGAAGACCAATCTTATAGCTATCAATTTGGACTAATGGCCTTCTCTAGTGTAGTGTTATTATAAAAATAATATATTTACCAATTAGATAGATCATGGATTATCCCATAAAATGAGTCCCTCATATCTCCTAGAAAAAGATACCCCCACATCCAAAAAATATTATAAAACATGCATTATCAATGAAATAGACTAGGGAAACATGAACAAGATAGGATTTAACCCATAATATTTCAATAAATTCCATGATATATTAGATTAGGGTATAAATAACTTGATAATTTTTAAACAATATTATTTTAAATACTTATTCAGTCCTTGAGGAGTCTCTTTTGGATAAAGAAACTGATATAGTTTTTATTAATAGTGACTACAAGGAACTTGTTACCATAGACCTTTTCACTAACATCACTATTTACAACATCAACATATCCATTCACTAATACTCATTAACTAATTAGGATAATCATTAGTATCCATCGTTAAATATATTTCAACACGATGAGACCATCTTAGAAATTTTGGGAGCACATGATTACATGCCTTCCAACAATCATAAGAAAGTCTTTTATATTAATATTTATTGATCAACTTATTTTGGGGGATAACAGGTGTCCCTTGACCATGTAGTATTGGATTACAAAGAGGATCAATTCAAACATTAGTCATGAAAACTCACAAAATAATGCAAAATAATTAACAATTTAAGACAACCTATTCTAATGGGGTTCACTATTGATAATGAAGAACAAATTGAAAGAAAGAAATACCAATTACCTTCCCAAATCAATTTCACCACCCAAGTGTGTTCTCTCATTGATCTAATGCTCTTGTCTTTATCAATAATGGCTACTTTTCTCCTCCATTGCCTCAAGAACACTATGCATAACCTATGATTAATATAAAAAATATTTAATCTAGCCTATCAAATGAAGCTTGTAAATAAAACAAAATGATCAACACAAAAGTTTGTGGAGATAATTTTTCATTATAAGTTTACAATATTTTAGCTTGAAAATGATGTTCTATGCCCTTATATGTATATATTTTTCAAATGGGCTAAGATAAACCATGACCATCCATCTTAAGATTGAGATATGTGGCCATGAATTAATCTAATGTTTTCAATTAAATCCATTAATATCCTAATAATGATTTGGGAGGAAGGGGCATTTATTAGGCATGAGTACCCATAAACTTGATATTTGTTACATTTATGGCTTATGGATTCCACCCCATAGATCATGTCAGTAGGTGATGTAGATATTGAGAATCAATTTCTAATAATGAAATAATAAATAACCTCCATGTAAATTATACTTAAGCTCTTGATTTAAATTAATTATCTTAAATAATATTAATCTATTTTAGTGCATTTATTTGGAAATAGGTTCACAATTAATCAAAATGATTAGAAATTCATATTACTAAGTCATTATTTGTCTCAAGAAGAATTAGAAGGTGATGTTAGATGCATTTGTATCATTATCCCATTTAGGATGTCTACAACACAAAATAACAAAGGTTTAGATAAAAATAGTGATCTAGAGCACAAAAAAGTTAAATAGTCATTTTAACTCAAAATGAATTGATCAAAGTTAGTAATCACATAAAATACATTACTCCATTTATGCATACATTATCCTAAATCAGTAATTGTATATGATAAGATCACACCATTTAGCACATTTTTAGTGATTTTGGTTTAAAGCGTGTATTTTAGTATTATTCAATTAAGATTGACAATTTCAACACAAATAGTGCTAAGAATTATATGTCTACATTTTGCTCCTATTTGAGAAGGTGTATCAAGACATTCAGGTTAAGCAATGTCTTTTCAAAGAAAAGAGTTATCAAGAAGAAAATGGATATGACCCATGATTCCCCCTCAAGAGGACTTATTAGGATGAAAGAGAATGATGAACTCTAAGAAAGAGAGGGAAAGTGAGATCTTAACCCATGGAATAGATCACATCTAGGTGAGCTAATATTTTCATGTGTGGTTACTATCAATGATAAAAACATAATCATAAGTATAATAGGCCCCAAAACAGGGGAATGGGAACAGTTCAATCCAAACATATAAAAGACACACTTTTAATGCACCCAATTTGAGTGTGCAAACTACACGCTTATAACATTGATTAATCCCAAGACAAGTTACACACTAAAACATTTCCATCATGGGTAAACATGTGGAGCTATTGGAACTAGAGGAAAAAAGATAACTTGGTCTACAATAATATGATAATAAGAAGTACCGTATTAAATTAGATGTCATCATGATAAGATAGTTGTGTCCCAATAGGGTTAATTATGATCATTGATAAAGAATAAATAATGGTCTTTCCCTCATAGGGATAATTTATATTTTTACTTGGATCAAATGTTATGCCTCATCGTGGGCAAATTGGCAAGCAATTATCTCAAGGATATAACCTAAAACGTAGATTAACGTGAGTGGGTGGAAACATATATTTGATGGTTTAATGGTCATGAAATCTATTAAAAAATTAGTAATATGAGGATGAAAAAAGTGATAAAAGAGATGAAAAGAGAATAATAAAGATGGTCGAGCTGACCCAAGATACATCATGTACCCAAGAGCTACCTACATAGTCTAAATGGACCTCAAGCCAATGTAATTCATCAAAAATTGGGAGAGAATGGAATGAGGGATGATAAAAATTTATTAAGAATTGATTAGACTCATGATTTATGTGAAGAGATACGTGTTTAATCATAGAGTCATGTGTTAAAATTATTCATCTTAGTTTATGCATAGTGATCTTGATATTTATTCGTCATAGTTGTATTGACATTAAGACTTGAATCTAGGGCATTAATCACTTTATATAGAAAAAAATGTAGGGATCATAAGTATGAGGAACTCATAATGACATTTAATTTTAGTTACATAGAGTTGATTCAAATGTAAATACCTATAACCAAGGATAATAGTAAAATAATGACCAAAACCAAAGTTACAACTCTTACATTTAAACAAAAAAGTAGAGATAAATAAAAATATAAACACAAATGTACCCAACTTAAATGAAGAGATGAACAATCAAGATTCATGTAGGAACAATAATGTTTCAAAGAAAAAAATACCAACTTAATAACATGAGATCAATATATAAATAATCAATATCCATGTAGACCATCAATATTTTCTTGAAAACAAAAGAGAAGAGTAAAATCAAATAGGGAATCACAAGACCAATGTGAGACAAGAAGTAATAAAGGGGAAAAGAAGAATAAATAAATGAAGAGATAAGAAATCATAACAAACACCAAGAAAACTCAAATAATCATACAAAAAAAAAATCTGAGTTAGTGTAGTTTCAAAATAGTTGTTCATGCACATGTAGTAGAGGTGTTACTTTCTACAACATTATAATGAAGAAAAAGGACACAAAACCTATTCGTTGATTAAAGAGAAACATTTTTAGAAGAAATGGAAGAGAAGAAAATGAAGGAGTTGGTAGAGCTGACACTAGATTTACAAGAGAAGTAGACTCTACCTACATAGTTCCATGTATGCATGTTCTAACATGAAATTCAAGATAAATCTAGTTCTCCCAGGAAATGAGATAGAAGAAAAAGGTGATGAATAGAATATATGATAAATGTTGTAGAAGAAAAGGAAAGACTTGAAAAATGAGATTGGTCTTGTAAAATGGCAAGTTGGTGAGACAAGATGACTTACGAAATGACAGTCTAATAGATATTAATTTGCTCTTAAACTGGCAAGAGCGTGGTATAATATGACTTGCAAAGGGGAAATTAAGTAGGATAAAATTATTGAAAACTAGAAAGAGTGTGACATGGTGGGAAAAGAGTGTAGAAAATGTTAAAAAGTGTAAGACAATGTTCTTTTTCTTTTTTGGATCATTTTACAATGTTTTTGGTGTTATTGGAATAAAATATGTATAAAGGGGGAACCAACTAGTCAAGGAGATGCTCATCAAAGAGTAGAAGTTACAATAAATAGATAATATAGCTAAAATAACATGCATGAATATAAGCAATGGATTAGAGAACTAGCTAAGAGTTCCAATAACATCTAAATCTAGTTGCAATGGCATATGATCATAAATATATGAGATCAAAGATTAGAAAAAGACAAAAATATTCGAAAAGGAACAAAAAGTATAATATATAATAGTGTACATCATGAAACCAATCTAAAGAACCATCCAGTAGGCAAAAATATTGAGGTAAAAAGGTGTCCTTGTTCACTTGTCTATATAAGAAGATATGAAATACTATTCTATCTAAACTACTTTGTAGAACTAGTATTGAAGGTGTTAATAATTTTAATGAGACATAATCAAAATCATAACTGGTCAAGGGATAAAAGTCTTTAGGTTATAACAAGCCTAAGACATAACAAAGAATATGGTTCTCAAAGAGAATGGTCTACATAATAGGGTCCAACAAATAGATGGTTCAAGGTGGGATAAGGAATGAGTTTATCAAAGAGAATGGTCTAAATAAGAAGGTTCTCAAGGGGAATGGCATAAGGTAGGATATAATTCATTCAAAGTACCAATGGTATAAAATCCCTCAATATCTAGAGTCATAAAAGTAAGAGGGATCATGTGAGAGTGGTCTAAGGTAGTATAAAATGGTAGGATAAAATTACTTTAGCATAAGTTGCCCCCAAGTAAAGGATCTTGTAGATAATGGTTTGATGTTTTTCACATGTAGAACCTCTTAAGGTGCACAATGTTTATGGACTCTAGAAGTTATTTAACATTTGGTTTAACCAATTGATATACTCCTGATCTATAGTTTTCCATGATAATATATGGTCCCAACCAATTAGGTTAAAACTTACATTTTTTATTGCATTCAACATTTGTGTTCTTTTGGTTATCTTTTTGGAATAAATCAACAATCTCAAACTTCCAAGGGAGAATGCACTTGTTGTATCTTCTCCACAATCTATTCTGATAGGCTTGCAAGTTTTCTACGGTAGCCAAACACTTACTATCAAGAAGTTATAGTTATTGCATCTTTGAGACTCTATAGTCCTTATCATCTTTTATATGCTCCAATGATACTCACAATGATGGTAGCTCAATATCGATGGCGATAATATCTTTTGTGCTATAAACAAGGGCATATGGAGTCTTTATTATTGGGGTTTAATGACTAGTTCTACAAGCATAAAAGGAATGAAATATTTGGAAGTGTTAATTATGACTAGTGTCATTGGCAATCTTATTTAAAATGGCTATAATGGTCTTGTTTTATACCTCAAATTATACATTACATTATGCATTATATGGAGTTAGTTTCTTGTGGTTGATCTTGAATTTTTCATAAATATCTTCTACATCTTGGTTTATAAATTATCCACCATTATCGAATATAAGGTGAGCTAGTATGTCATATCGACAGATGATATGGTAATGGATGAATTTAGCTATCTAATTCTTGGTGATGTAAATCAGAGGAATGGCTGCAAACCACTTAGTAAAATATTGATAGTAGTTAGGATATGTTTATGGCCATCTAAATATATTGGGTTTATTTTCCTAATTAGATCAAGGTCCCAACATAATAATAACCATGGTATTATGATCAAATGTAGTGGTAAATAAGTTATGTTTATAAAGTTTCCCAGTTATTGATAGGAAACACACTTATTTACATAATTGTAAACATTGATCTCTATATTTGGCCAATAATATCCTATTTTGAAGAGTTTCTTTTCTAAGATTATACCATTAGTAAGCCCCCCACACATTCCTTCATGAACCTCCCTCAATGCTATCTTGGATTCTCCTGAAGATAAATAATTAATAATCATTTCGTTATAGACTTTGTGATAAAGCATGTTTTCAAAGAGGGTATAATGTGATAAATGGTGAAGGAATAGTTTTTATTCATTTTTAGATAGGTCATCTAGGAAAATCTGATCATAGAAGTAGTTATAAAATTCTTGGAAACATGGTAATTCATGTGGGGTATTGGGACCAACAATGGTGCATACCCTTTCTAAATCTAGTATAATATGAGCAAGATAAAGAATATTATCAATCAAGAATTGATACTCTTTCTATCCACCATCAATCTATATCATGCAACCAATCATTTCCATTACATGAATTGATCTATTGTTGGCCCTTGTAACTTTTTTAAAGTATAGAGATTTAAAATGAATTTTTAGATTATCAAAAATTTGTTTTTAAGGAACAAGTTTGTCATCTCTAGTTTGATATTTATTAGTGGTTTGATTGGTGATTAACTGGGAATCGCCATAAACTTTTAAGCTCTGAATATCCCATTATATAGTAAGGTGAAGTTCTATAATTAATGCCTCATACTCGACCATATTATTTGTATAATGAAATTATATATAAAATTCTTTGTGAATCAGATCCCCCATGGGTGAAATTAACAATATGTCAACTCTATATACATGGGATGTAAAGGAGCCATCAAAGTATAACTTTAATTATTTAGCTTCCTATGATGTTTATTTTATTACCATAATGGAATCATTTGAAAATTTGAATTTGAGTGGTTGAGTGTCATCAATAGGGGCTTTTACAAGTTAATCAACAATAACCTACCCTTTGATTACTTTCTAATTCTAATACTCAATGTCAAAATCACTTAGGATAATGACCTACTTAGCCATTCATCCTTGAATATTTTATTTATATATTAGGAATTTGAGAGGATCCACCTTGGTAATGATAGTAGATTTGTTATTTAGCATATAATGTAATAATTTTTATGTATAAAACACCATAACTAAACACACATTCTCAATAGTCATATAATAATGTTCATAAGACACCAGAGTGGAACTTAAATAATATACTATATTTTCTTTACCTTGATCATCATACTGGGCCAAAAGTACCCAAACTAGATGCTTTATTACTAATATGTAAAGAAGTAGTGGTCATATAAGTGTTGGTAATCTCAAGATTGGTAGATTGGCCACATATGTCTTATGTTTTGTAAATGCTATCTATTGTTCCCAAAATCTGTCACTTATTTTGTGGACAACATATCAACTATTTTGGTCTTGCAGGCCAAAATGATCTCTTCCTTTTTCAAAAAATGATCTGAGTAGCCATGTTTTTTAGTTAATCAAGCCTTTTCATCTAAGGAAATTACAAGTTCAACAAGTGGGCTTTCATAATGAGAAAGTTCCAAACACTTAGGCATTTCCTAAAATTTAAAAGGCTGGTTCAACATCGAGGTTCGATCAAAAGACTTAACAATGGGCTTCAAATAATTGGAATCCACCACTTTGAACCATTGAACCATGCCTCCATAAGGTTCAAAGGTTTAATGAGTTGAAAGTTTCAATGACTTTGGTAGACTTAAAGAGTTAAGTGCTTCAAAGAGTTCAAAGAAGTTTAACTGCTTCAAAGTTTTAATGGCTTCGATAGACTTTAAAGAAAAGAAGGCTTCGAAGAGTGAAGATTGAACTATTGAACCATTAAACCTTGAACCAAAAGTATTTTAAAGGTTCAAAGTTTCAATAAGTTTAATAAGTTTAAAGGAATTAAAAAATGAAAGGATCTAGAGAGCTTAAAGTTTCAAAAGGATTCAAAGAAAGAGAATGAACCATTGAACTTTGAACTGAAATGGTTCAAGGTTTAAAGAGTTCAAAATCAGAACAAAAGCTTCAAGTGAATGAAGGAAATGGAAGATTATAGAAAGAAGTTCAACAAGATGGTTCAACCAAATGGTTCAAAGGAATGGTTCAACTAAAGAAGAAAAAAAGAGAAAACATGGCCCTTTACAAAACATTGAATCAATGAACCATTGAACTATTGAACCTTTGAACTAAAAGAGTTCAAGGTTCAAGGTTCAAAGTGGTTCAAGTGACCAAGTGACCAATGACATCCCCATAGATGTCAAATTTAAGGTAATGAAATATCCATAAATTTTCAAATATGGTGCGGACATGAGAACAAACTCAGTGACTAGCTGAGGAAAGAGCTGAAAGCAAGAAGATAGCCCGAGAGATCAGATCACCAAGAAAAGACAAAATTTGGCAAGAAAAGAGAGAAAAACTATAGGAAATTTAGAAATATCTATAAGAGAGTTATTTTTAGTAGGTGAAACAGTCCACTAGATGGACATTAGAGAATGAACATTCAAAGGCATGACCTATTTTTATGCATTAAGTAAAGGCAAATGGATAGCTATGTAAGCATCACAAAGAAGACCAGACAACCCATGCTTACGAGGAGACATTTGAGATGATTCAGAATGCCAAAGTCAAGGACAATGACCTATTATAGCATGGTCCTTTGATAGATATTCAAGGCATTTAATTCATCATAGGCCATTTTCATGAAAACAAGTGCTCAAGTCTTTCCTGGAATGCTATATATTGTAATCTCCCATTTTCCATAAAGGAGATCCCTCTATTATCAAAAGTGAAACTCTGCCCAAATTGAAAGTCATTTCTAAGACTTTGAGCTTAGACTATTAATCATATTTTGTTATTTTAATGAGAAAGCAAGTGACTTTTCAAAATTTGTGTTGAAATAGCTTGTGTTATTTAGGAGATTGTTCTTATGTCTATTTCATGAATATCATCTTATCCATTTAATCAAATAAGTAGAATTAGTGGAAGTAAGCTAGAAGGTGTCTTGAAATTAACTATGGGAGACTTTGTGCTACCATAATTATCTTCAATCTATCTTCAATCTATGAAAATACACTCAGAGGTAGGATAACACCATCCATCTCTCTTTTTTTAAAGTTGATGATCACAAGGACAAGGAGAAATCCTGGGTAATTAATGAAGACATTTCTTTTCTTTCAAAAATAATGTTTAGAAAACTATATATATATATATATATATATATATATATATATATATATATATATATATATATATATATATATATATATATATATATATATATATACATACACTATAGATTGTAGTGAACCTCCCCTTTATGAGAGGAGAGATTTATCCCATTTTGATATGGTAAACCTACACAACTTGCCATATAAGTATCCTTATGTTGTGGTTGATGTAACCATTTTGTTATCAGTCAATTGGTGATAAAATATTCACCCAACAATTTTTTGGTGACTCCATCAGGGAAAGAATGCATAGTTTGAAGCCTCAAGCTTCATATTGAAGTAGTTTGAGTTCTTTTCCATTTCCAATTTACACTCTAGTAGATTTATAGTATATGCAAATCTAGAGAGCTCAAGGTATTTTTGACCCTATATTTGATTTGTTGTAGCTGAGTAATTTTGATCTTTTTCCTCCACAACCTCACCTCTAACGAACTAGGAGTTTTCCTCCTACCAACATTAGGTCACCAATGTAAGGTGAAGCTTCTTTTTTCTTTGCTAATAGATCTTTATCCATACATACCCCTTAGAGATTTGTTATCCCTCCCTTAAATATTCATATCATGGAAGCCTAAGGCCCCTAGGGTAATGCCTTTGGTCCTCTGAATCTAACTCCACCCTTACATGATCTACCCCATAGTTCAAGGAAGAATTTACCCAAATTCTATGGTGATGGGAGAGTTCATCATGATGAACATATTTCAGCATTTTGCATAGCCTATGGTATTTTAGGTGTGGAGTATGAGGACATAGTAGTTAGGCTATTTGTGAAAACATTACAAGGTGCTACTATAGACTAGTTCTATCATCTATAGGCCCATAATGTAACTAATTGGAACACCCTCAAAGCTAAATTCAAAGCTAAGTTTAAGCCTGTAGAAGATGCACATGCCATATTGGATCAGCTCACATAGATGAAGAAGGATCCCCATGAACCTATGAGGGACTTCATAGCTAAATTCGATAAGTTGAGGAACAATATTCCCATAATTACTCAGTTGACACTAGAAAATATCAAATGCTTCTTCATAAACACTCAACTTCCTGAAGTGAGTTTCTTGTTGAGGTGGGATGGCCACATAGACCTTGATATAGCTCAATATTTAGCCACTGAGGTTGAAGATGACCTTATTGTGGCAGAAAAGATAAGAAGAGATCCTAATAGAAGTAAACCTTCTTCATCTCCTAAATTTTCTTCTATAGGCACCACTAATCCTATGGTGCAGAAGCTGGCAAATGAGATTCTAGCTCTCAAAAATAAAATGGCACAAGGGATTTCTACTCCTCCTTCATACCAAGATATACCAAGGGGGAATTTTCCCAATTAGTCATATCAAGGCAATGTTGCCAAAAATCATGGACAGCCAAATCGCCTTCCTCCCCCATAGGGGAAGCTTTCCATTGAAGTCGCACCAGCTAACTCAGTAGTTGGATATCTTAAAACTAAATCTGATTTCTCTTTCCAACCCGAGTTGAACTAAGAAGGTGATGCCAATATCTTCACACAAGGGGAAGAAGAATTAGCTGGCAACTTAAACATTAGTTTCATTAATTACCAAGATGAACCTAGAAGTAAAGGCAAAGTGTTTGATGGATCATACACAATATTTACCAGGTCCTAGAACTAATCAGCTCAACAAGTAAATAATGTAAAAATATGGGAAGAATCCCAACTAGTAATTTCAATTGCTAAATGGGAGACCACTTCGCCTTTTCAATCAAAGGACCCAGTGATCAACAAAAAAGTAAGTACCCCAATTTTTTCTTAACCTTCTACTTCAAATTCACAGACCAGTACCACAACCCCAAAAAAATAGAAGGATAAACTTCCTTCCTCTATTCTCAATTCTTTCCAATCATTTGAAATAATTGACCATGTTAAGAAGACCAAAATTCAAATGTCTAAGTTTGAATTCTTGTAATCTAACCCTAAGTAGTTCAATAGGTTAGTTCAATGCATCAAGAATAAAACCATCCCTACAAGACAAGATATTTTAAATGTAGCTCTTGATTCCCCCAAGAACACATCCACCCAAAATAATCTTGTGATTACTCCTCTAGCTACCCCTGGGAAAACATAATCATTTTATGTTTCCCTATTGGTAAATGGTCATCAACTGAACAATTATATTATAGACTCAGGTGCATCTGACAATGTCATGCCTACCAAGGTGGTAGACTCTCTTGGTCTCACGATGACCAAGACCTTTGGGATATGTTTCTCTATGGAAAACAAACAAGTGCCACTTCAAGGACAAATCAATGATGCCCAGGTTCCATTTGTGGCATTTCTAGAAAAGAGAATCAAGATGATAGTCCTACTGGCTAACATTCTAACCTCCTACGTGTTCCTTCTTAGGTGAAATTTTTACAAGGATGTTGGTGGAGAATTGAGCATGGACCTATCTGAGGTGAGGATCCTTGTCAAAGGATTCATGTAGAAGTTGCTCCCAAAGAAGGAGTTGAAGTACATTGTCACCCAAACATCAGTGCCTACAACTTAAATTTTGTTTAAATTTTTAGGAATGGGTAATTATTTTCTGACCACATAGGAGGTTTTTGTTTCATCAGAGGAAAGTCAAGTAAGTGACAATTCACAAAGTTTAGATAGAATATTAGACAATTCAATGATAAAGTAAGGTGTAAAAGAATCCTCCCTTCTAAATGAAGAAAAATCTAAGATCAATTTCTGATGATGTATGGATTCTAGAATTTGATGGTAGTTATTCTTCTACCAGATTTGGAATCAAGATTGTGTTGATATCTCCTCAAGGAGATATTTTTCTTTATTCATATAAGTTGTAGTTTAGTAACACCAACAACACTGTTGAGTATGAAGTTTGTTACTTGGGTTGAAGGCAACTCAAGACAAATGTGTTAAACTCTTTCATACCAAAGGAGATGCTAAATTGGTGGTTTATCAGGTGAGGAACCTATATAAAACCAAGAATGGAAGATTGTGCCATTATCACAATCTAGTTTGGGATCAAATTGAAAGTTTTGATTCTTTAAGTATTTTTGTAGTGCCTAGAGAGTTTAATGATCGAGTAGATTCATTGGCTAATTTCTGTGAACCTCATGGTTCTTCACCATGACATCAAAGGGAACAAGTACACTATCGAATTGGTCTTTTTACCAAGCATGCCTGATAATGCCAACCATTGGTAGGTATTCAATGGCAACAATCAAATCATTACCTTTTTGGAATAAATGGATAGCTTTGAGGAGCTATATTTTGAAGTCAATAAGTCTCCACCATAGGATTCAACCCCTAGAAGAATCTCAAATGTAGGTGAAGAATTCTTGTAGCTCAAAGGGAATGCAATCCCAAAAGGATTGGTTTCCCTTGAGAAACTATTTAATAAGCATGACAGGTTCATCAAGTAGTAACAAATAGATTCAAGCTCCTCCTAGGAGTTTGATCAAATAAATTTGAGTACTAAGGAAAATCCCAAAATGGTGAACATTGGGAAGTGTTGAAATCCTGATGAGAAGCTCAAATTCACTACTCTACTTTGCCATTACATAGATGTTTTGGTGTACTTCTATGATGATCTGAAGTCACTCAGGCCTAAAGAAATTTGTAATGAAATTCCTCTCAAGAGTGATTCATTGCCTCACAAGTAGAAATCCAGGTAGTAGAACCCCAAGATATCAAGTACTATTCTATCTAAGATTTAGAAAATGTTGAAATCTAGGATAATTATCCCTATGAGTAAAAAGAATGGGGAAATTTGCCTCTGTGTGGATTTCATAAACTTGAATCAATCCTCTCTAAAAGATAACTACCCTCTGCCCAACATGGATCAAGTCCTTCAGACAGTGACTAGTTTAGAGATGTTATCAATGCTAGATGGTTTCTTAGGGTACAATCAAGTATAAGTTGATGAAGTAGACCAATATAAGACAACCATCACTACACCTTGGGGCACCTTTACATATCACAGAATGCCCGTTGGTTTGATCAATGCTGGTGCCACCTTCTAAAGAGAAATGAACCTTAATTTTAGAGATAAAATGGGGAATTTAATTATGGTATAAATTGATGACTTGACTATCTTTTCCAAGCATCATCCTAATCATGTGCATCATTTGTAATAAGTGTTGGAGCGATGTCGATAGAATGGCATTTCTCTAAATCCTAAGAAGTTAGTTTTTAGGGTTATAGAAGGGAAACTTCTCAGTAACACTGTATCTTGAGAAGGTATAAATATTGACTTAGAAAGAGTCAAATCCATCCAAGAGCTTACTCTACCTACTAGTAAGACTGTAGTTCACTCTTTTTTCAAAAAGGTGAATTTTCTATGAAGGTTCATTCCTAAGTTCACAGAGAAGACTCACCACATTATGGACATGATGAATGGAAAAGCCACTTTCAACTAGATAGAAGGAAGAAAATTGGCATTTCAAGACATCAAGAAATAGATCACCCATGCCCTAATCTTGGTTTGCTCGGATTACACCAAAGACTTCATAATGTATAGTTGTGCTTTTTAATACACACTTTCAACAATTCTGGTTCAGTAGAACAAAGAAGATGTGGAATCTCCTATATGATTCATGATTTATACTTTCAAAGCTCATGAAATAAAATACTCAAACATGGATAAACATGCTTATTCTATAGTAAAGGCGGTAAAGCACTTCCATTTTTACATCTTGAACTCACACATTGTTGCTCTAGTCCCTGATACAATAGTCAAGTCCATACTAATTTAGAAGGAGTTTAAAACCAAAAGGAGAAATTGGATTGCTAAAATCCAAGAGTTTGATCTCATTATCAAACCAATGAAGCTTGTGTGGGGAAGCAGTCTCTGCCAATTAATTACTAATAACATACCAAAAGAAATAGGGCATAAAGAAATAGAAGTTGAAGACACGCCAATAGTTCTCTCTGTCACTACTACGAATGAGTGGTATTCCACTATTGTTCATTTAATTACCTATGGTGAGTGTCCTTCTCACTTGTCTCATAAATAAAAGAGGATTGTTAAGTTGAAAGATGCTAACTTTGTCTTGTGGGATAATGGTTTGTAAAAGAGGAACCTTGATGGGGTATTCCTTTGCTGCATGGATAAAGTGAAATAGAACAAACTTTTGGAATGATTCCACAATTTGGCTTGTGGAGGACCTTTTTTTACACCTATGACCACTCATAATATTCTATGAGATAGGTATGATTGGCCTACTCTATTTCAGGATACATATAAATGGGTATGTAGATGTGAACTATGTCAATAGTTTGTTGGAAGACCCAAATTGGTTCCATTACCTCTCAAGCCTGTGGTGATAGAAGAGCCATTTCATTGATTTCATTGGCACTATAAATCCATCCTTGAGTGCTAGACATTATTATTTCCTCATATCCATAGACTACCTCACCAAGTGGGTGGAAGCCATTCTAGTCAAGCATGTTACTTTAGAAGTAGTATGTAATTTCCTCAAGGAAAACATCATTACTAGGTTTGGGGTCCCAACCAAGATTGTAACATACAATGTAACCTATTTATCTTCTCATGAGATTACCCAATTCTAATTTTATTATGGGATTATCCTCTCCCACTCTTATGAATATTTTACTCAAGGAAATGGCCAAGCAGAATGAAGCAACAAGATCTTGGTGACCATTATCAGGAAGCTAGTAGATGACAATCAGAGAACCTGGCATAAAGCATTATTTGATGCTCTATAGGAAAACAAGATTAATCCCAAGATGGTGATAGGTATGTCACCATTCCAACTTCTATATGGTCTCAATGCAGAGATACCAATCACCCTGGAATTGCTAGCACTAAAGTTGGTGAAGGTAGTCAAAGATTCAACATTTGAAAGTTCCATTGACAAAAGGATCATGTGCTTGACTAAACTTAATGAGAAATGAACTATGCTGGTGGACTGAATTGATACACCTCAAAGTTTGGTAAAGAAGCTCTTTGACCAGAAAGTAAGGATTCATGATTTCTAGATTGGAGATCAAGTTCTATTATGGGACAAGAGGAGAGAACCAAAAGGAATGCACAAGAAATTTGATTCCTTATGGAGAGGCCCATTTTCTATTCATCAACTCAATGGTGAAAATTATTGAAGTATCAAGATGGCATGCCACTTTCTCTACCTCATAGTGGGCAACATCTGAAGCACTTCAATCCTTGAAGTATTAGATAAGTTCAATTATACATATGTATAATTTTTATACAGTTTTCCATTTTTTTTGTGTTGTTCATTTGTTTTTGGCACCTTTCTTTTTAGTTAGCATGACTCTGTAGCCTAATGGTATAAATGAAGGCACTGAGTTTTTGGTTTCTACTGCCTTTGATTGTTTTTACAATTGATGAAAGTTCCCCAACTAGAGCGAACTATTGTTCCCAAGATTCATCACTTGTTTTTGTGGACAACATATCAACTATTTTGGTCCTACAGGCCAAAATGATCTCTTTCTTTTTCAAAAAATGATCTGAGCAGCCAAGTTTTTTAGTTATTCAATCCTTTTCAACTAAGAAAATTGTAGGTTTAACAAAAAGGCTTTCACAAGGAGAAAGTTCCAAAAACTTAGGTGTTTCTTATCAGTTACAAGGTTGGTTCAATGATGGGGTTCAATAAAATACTTAACATTGGTCTTTAAACAATTGGAATGAACCACTTTGAACCATTGAACCATAGAACCCCACCTCTCCAAGGTTCAAAGGTTCTATGAGTTCAAAGGTTCAATGAATTTGGTAGACTTAAGTAGTTAAGCACTTCAAAGAGTTCAAAGAAGTTCAACTACTTCAAAGGTTCAACAGTTTTGATAGACTTTAAAGAAAAGAAGGCTTCAAAGAGTGAAGATTGAACTGTTGAACCATTGAACCTTGAACCAAAAGGAGTTTAAAGGTTCAAAGGTTTAATGAGTTCAATAAGTTTGAAGGACTTATAAAATGAAAGGATCCAAAGAGTTTGAAGCTTTAAAAGGATTCAAAGAAAGATAATGAGTCATTGAACTTTAAACCAAAATGGTTCAAGGTTCAAAAGTTTAAAGGTTCAAAGAGTTCAAAATCCAAACAAAAGCTTTGAGTGAATGAAAGAAATAGAATATTTTAGAAATAATTTCAACAAGATGGTTCAACTAAATGGTTCAAAGGAATGGTTTAACTGAAGAAGAAAAAGAGAGTGAATGCGGCCCTTTACAAAACATTGAATCGATGAACCATTGAACCTTTGAATGAAAAGATTTCAAAGTTCAAGGTTAAAAGTGGTTCAAGTGACCAAGTGACCAATGAAGTCCCTATGGATGTAAAATTCAAGGTAATGAAATATCTAATGATTTTCAAATATGGCACAGACATGAGAACAAACTCAGAGACTAGCTAAGGAAAGAATCGAAAGAGCCAGCTGAAAGTGAGAAGATAGCTCGAGAGCTCAAATCACAAGGAAATACAAAATATGAAAAGGAAAGAGAGAAAAACTATAGGAAATTTAGAAATATCTATAAGAGAGTTATTTCCATTGGGTGAAATAGTCCACCAGGTGGACATCAGAGAGCACAAACATTCAAAGGCATGGCCTATTTTTTTGCATTAAGTAAAGGTGAATGGATAGCCATGAAAGCATCATAAAAAAGACCAAAAAACCCATGCTTAGGTGGAGACATTTGAGATGATTTAAAATTCCAAATTTAGGCTAATGACATGTTCCATCATGGCCCTTTCATAAAAAATTCAAGGCATTCAATTCAGCATGGGCCATTTTCATGAAAACAAGTGCCCGAGTCTTTCTTGTAATGCTATATATTGTAATCTCCCATTTTGTATAAGGGAGATCTCTCTATTATTAGAAGTGAAACTCTACCTAAATTTAAAGGCATTCCTAAGACTTTGAGCTTAGATTGTTAATCATATTTTGTTATTTGAATCAAAAAGCAAGTGACCTTTCAGACTTTGTGTTGAAATACCTTGGGTTATTTAGGAGATTATTCTTATGTATGTTTGTTGAATACCATCTTGTCCATTTAATCAAATAAGTAGAATTAGTGGATGTAAGCTAGAAGGTGTCTTAAAGCTAACTATGGGAGACTTTGTGCTGCCATAGTTGTCTTAAGTCTGTGTTTTGTGTAAAGGATATTGTAGAGACATTGAGCTCCCCTTATCCTTCATAATCTTTTACTCTATTGTATTTTTAGGTGGAGAATTTGGGTTGCACTTAATCCTACTATGTTCCTTTGTCCTAATTGGTGTGAGAAGTAATGAAAGACTCTGCTTTCATGGGTTTCTTGTGGTTACAATTACTACCAAGAAGTCTTCCTCTAGTTTTCTAAACATCATTTCTGAAAGAAGAGAAATGCCTTCAAAAATTATCTAGGATTTTTCCTTGTCTTTGTGAGCATCGTCTATAAAAAAAGAGAGATGGATGGTGTTATCCTACCCCTGAGTGTATTTATAGCTTATATATATACTATAGATTGTAGGGAACCTCCCCTTGATGAGAGGAGAGATTTATCCCATTTTGATTTGGTAAACCTACACAACTTGTATAAATCTCCTTATGTTGTGGATGATGTAACCATTTTGTCGTCAGTTAGCTGGTGACAAAATATTCATCCAACACTATCTAACAATCTTCATCCCATTAAAATATAACCTCTTTATAGCTAAATGGGTGGCACTTATCTTGCATTTAAGAAATGAATCTATGTATATATTAGATCTTTCCTTACAAGCTTCATAGATGTTTAAGATTATTTGGTGGAGTCATTTCCGTAATGGCCTTGAACTTAGAAGCATTGACTTTGATCCCTATTTATTAAACAATGAAACCCAAAAATTTTCCTAAAGTGACTCCAAACACACACTTCTTAAGATTCAAATGGACTTTATATTCATGAAGCCTCTCAAATATTCTTTGTAGAACATTTGGATGTCCCACTCTTGTTCTTTATTTTTCTAGTATGTCATCAACATAGTCTTCAACAATATCATGTATCATGGCATGGAAGATAATAGTCATGGCATGTTGATATATGGCTCCAACATTCTTGAAGCTAGATGGCATGACTTGGAAAAGAATATTCCTCATACATTGGTGAACATAGTCTTTTGTTGATCTTCTTAGGCTATCTTAATTTGGTTGTATCCATAAAATACATTCATTAAGGATAACATCTCATATGTAGTAGTTGAGTTGATGATCATGTCAATGTTAGGTAGAGAAAAATCATCTTCAGGGCATACTTTGTTGATACCTCTATTTATAGTAAAAATATGTATATCTGAGGTCTTTTTACTTACTAGGACTATGTTGGAAATCCATTTAGAGTAATCTAGTGGTCTAATAAAATTTACTCCTAATAGGTAAATGTGTGGATTCATCTTCCTAAATTTTTGTTTGACTCACTTAGCATTGGGGTAGATAACAAGGTGATGTAAAACCAAATTTGGGTCTAATCCTAGCATGTGAGAGTATTCTAATGTAAAGATTTTGATATAATCCTTTAACGAGAATATAATATATTCACATTATGCTTTAATAAGGGAATATTTAAGATAAATAATTTTGGGATCCTCATAATTTCCTAGGTTCGCTTCTATTGTGTTTTCCACAAGGAGTGTCGATCCATATTCTAAAATTGTATGCAAGGTATGATTGTGATCATTTTATTCTACTATATATTCTTCTTGTTCCTCCCAAAGTTTTGGATAGTGTGATGAGTCATAATCCACCATTTTAGGTAATGGCCAAGTAACAAAAACCTCTGAAAGCTCAAGAATGAGATGCTAAAACATTCATTGTTGTTATAATGAGATGCTTGTACTAGATATATAACTTGAGTTAGATGGACCTTTTATGTACTAAGGGGATGAGCAAACTTTCTTTCCTAAGAGTGCTTAAAATAATTTTTCACTCAAAGGCTTGTGTTTTTATTTACTTTTTCCCTAATCGATGAATGCTTCAAAGAGGTTTTCACTTGAAAATCTCAATGTTTTAATTTTATTGTGACCAAGAAATTTTGCCTTCTCTCCATAGTAGGTAGAAATGTCTAATGAAAAATCAAAGCCTTTTTTGTGATCTTCAATGGGAAATCCATCTCTTAGGCCCATGTATTATGTAATTGATTCTTCATTTTGAAACTCATCAAATCATATGACAATTTTTTTTTTGTCCCAATCATTGAGTTTAGGATGGAAAAGCCATAGGGAATAATGAGGGTTTAATTTAGGATGGGATGATCCAATGCTAACAATATGGTATTGTAGTTTTGGAAGGGAACCACCACTAGAACAAATTCTTGTTTTAGGACAAGAAGCTCCAATAGTGGGATAGGTTCTTGCTTTAGGATGGGAAGCTCCAATATTTAGGTTTAAAATGACATAAAAATAAAATAGGTGTGTGTTATAAATCTCATTGAAAAGGTTATAATGGGATGTTGTGTCACTTCCAAGGGTCTCCTTAGTAGTCAATTTGGAAGAATCACTATCAAAAGTTATGAGTTTAGCCCTAGGTGGTATAAATTTGAGACAATGATTCAAATTATGTACTCTAGTTGATGAGGGTTCTAAGATTCCTTACACTTATGGTATAGGCCTTTTCCTATATAATCAAGATGATCCATGATCTGATTAGGGATAAGATACTTTAGATTCTAAACTCAATTAATAGACCTTCATAATATAACTAATCTCCCTCGGCTAAAGCATCTTGATCTTTCTTTGGCATGATAGAAGGTACAAAAACCATAGGTGGGTTTCATTATTTCTTCTTTGGTTGTAAAATCATATTGGGTCTATTAAGATTCTTTGAAGGTTTAGGCTTACCAATTGTTTTTGGATTTTTAGGTAACCTTGTAACATAAAATGTGTCCTTAATATTGTACATGGAAATTCCCATGTATTTAATAACAACCTTCTTCACAAGAGCTATGGGAAATGGATCAACCAAAGTAGAATCAAGATCACTAGGTTTGATATATTTAGATGTAGGTGGATGTGAAACTATAACCTTATTCTTATTAATAATGAATTCAAAACCTAGATAATAGTTATAATTATAGATCTCAATCTCAAGATGTTTGTAATACTAGTAAGGCTATTGATCCACGAGATTTTTAACCTCAATCCAATCATGGGGAAAATCAAGGCACTAATACAAGTTGGAGAGGATAACCTATACTTCAAGGATCTAAGGATGACAAAGAAATATGTTATAAGGCAATTCAATGTCCATAATATGGTGCAATGTATGGTGTGTAATGGACCCAACAATGATTGGCAACTAAATAGTAATAATAGACTCCCTTTTGTCATTGTCATAAGCCTTGATGGTGATTGTCTCTGATTGAATGTCTTTCACAATGTAGCCCAATCTTTGTACCAACTTAAGAGATATGATGTTTATCCTTGAACCATTATCTATAAGAACCCTCATGATCTTATGATTTTCAATGATTACTTCAATGTACAATGGGTTATTATGGCTTTGTCTAAGTGTAGACATGTCTTTTTATCAAATGTTACTTGATAAAATGAAGATAAATACCACACAATGTCAAAATTTATTTAGGATTTATATCATTGGCAATAGTGGATTATTACAAAACATTGTTTAGGATAGTTCTATGGACATCAAATGTCTATAAGAGATCTAAAATAAAAATTTGTGTATGGTTTTTTCTCAATCGGTCCAATAGGTTGTAAGGATTTCTAACATTAGGATGAGACAACTTGGATTTGGCTAGCATAGTAGTTAGAGGTAAGAACCCTCATGATCTTATGATTTTCAACGATTAATTCAATGTACAATGGGTTATTATGGTTCAGTCCAAGTGTAAACATGTCTTTTTGATAAAATGTTACTTGACAAAATGAAGACAAATGCCCCACAAGATATAGAACTATTTAAGATTTATATAATTGGGAATAGTGGATTATTGCAAAACATTGTTTAGGATAATTCTATGGACATCAAATGTCTACAAGAGATCTAAAAGAAAAATATGTGTATGGGTTTTACTCAATTGGTCCAATACGTTATAAGGCTTTCTAACATTGGGATGAGACAACTTGGATTTGGATATCACATTAGTCATCTTTGGATCCTTTTTCACAATGTTCACATTGGGTTTCTAGGAAGAAGGGGGAAAAGGGCCCTAGAGAGTAACTCATAAGCATCTAGTTGTGACTACCCAACCTAGAGGTGGTGGGGAGCCAATATAATTATAAGATGAAGGTAAAAGGCCTTAAATGGTGATTCATATGCATCTAGTTGCATTTATGCAATTTCAAGTTGGTAAGGAGCCATTATAATTAGAGAAAGCGTGTTGTCTAGAAATAGTAACCTGTGCAAATAGAGTTGTATCAGAATTATGTGAACTCAAAATGGTATTACTAGAGAGAGGGTGTTGACCCCATAATAATGGGTCTTATACTATGAGGATCATGAGATTGTTCACATGGTATAACAAATGCATCCCATAGTGTTCTTATAGTTATAAATCATATTTTTGTAACCCAAATTTTTAGTATGGGTATTATAATTTTGATTATGCTCATGACGATTATGATTTTGACCCTAATTCTAGTTATTATGTTTCCTCTATTCTTGATTTTATCCTTATTTTTGGTTGTTATTTGGTGGGAGTTGATTATGTTAAGGAAAGGGGTCTTTGTAGATTCCCATATCCTAATTTGTGTCTTAATTATGGGCTAACTTAATCTCAAATTTTCCTCTCTCAATGAGATATTCAATAATATGTCAGACTTAGATGCAATGATAGGCATCATGACCAATAACATGATGAAATTTAACCATTCATTCTCTTTTTACCAATTTGGTTTTGATTTATTTAGAGGAAATGGCCTTAGTATCAATTATAAAATCAAGTTAGCTATTATGAGATTTTGGAAAACTATTTTAATTGGCTCTCCCAAATTTTCTAAAGACCCTAAAAGCACCATGGTTTGTCCTCCATGGAAGTTGAATATGTAAATTAGGTGGTGGATTAGGAGGAGCTAATTATACATTTGGGGTTGATGGGGTCTATACCATTTATATATGCCTTATTTTTGTCACATAATTTCCAATCATGTTTTTGTTCTTGTTAAAACCCTTAGGTTTATCTTTCACAACTATTTGGATATAATATGGGGTCTAATTTGATGTTTAACCCTGCACAAAAATCTTGAAAAGGCCTTTTGAAATAATAGCCTTCTCAATCTATACACCCTTATCTATGATCTTTTTGAAAGTGTCTGTGCAAGCAAAAAATAGATTATGTGCCACCTTAGGGTGTAAGTTCTATGTAAATATGTCCACCAACTATTTTTCTAACAAGTTGTGTTGAAATTTACCCACTAATGCTTTCCATCTCTGTAAGTATGCAATGAAACTTTCCCCATCATGTTGTTTAGATTAAACAAGTCAACAATGGTCAATTCATGCTCTATTTTGTATGAAAAATGGTTTATGAACTTTTTTGATAATCAATTATAATTCATAACTAATCCTTTGGGTAACTTAATTATCCAATCTAAAGCTTTCACCATTAAACTTCATGAAATTAATTAAATCAAGTACATGCTACTATAAGAAATGCTACTATAAGAAACCTCTTCACATAATATGAAAAATTCCTGAATGTGTTCACACGAGTCTCCCTTTGCTTTGTATTTATCAAACTTTGGCAGCTCAAAATGAGATGAAAAGGGGACTTAGAGAAAATATAGATAAAACGGATCTAGGCATATCTCATCAAACTTGTATTTATTAACTCTATTATTCATCTTTAATCATGTCACAATTTATTTCATAAATTTCCACTCTTACGTGTTTCGTGAATTTGTCGGTGGAACATAATGTTGTTTGGGGTAGAATGTGCCCTAGCTACTACTAATGGGGTGGTATGTGTCCCTATTGTTTCTTTTAGTGTGAAATGTACCCCTATTATTGCTTTTAGGGTGGTATGTGACCCTATTGTTGTGTGGATTTGGTATGAATGTACACCCTACAATCCTTGACTTGGTTTTGGTTCACTCCTTGAGTTGAGTAGGTAAGTGGTCAATTCCTAGGATTTGTTGCCTTGAATAAACTATGTTTTGTTGTTTTTGGGGAGTTCTTTATCTATTCACCATTTTACAAGTATCTCCTTACCTTTGTTAGAGGAAGAAGGTATGCCTGATTATGTAATGTTTTGGAAAAAATACTCTTTTTATTATTCTCCTTATGTAACTAAGGTGTGTAATCACTCCATAGTAAAATTCGATGGTAATCTAGCACTAGATTTTATCAACCTAAGGAGTTTTTTGTCTTGGTTCTCTTGGTATTCAGTATACTCTTTTTCAAATCCTACAGTCATAACAATGTTCTCAAATATAATAAAATGATTTTGACCATCATAATAATTATCATCCTCATAGATAGGGTTATAAGGGACCCACTACAAGTGAACCTTTGAGTCATTATCTATAAGGATTTTCTCTATATGTTTGACTAGATTTGGAGCAATGTTGTACAAATATTTAAACAAGGTATGGATTTTTATCTTTCTTCCAAAGAAGTGACTAAGGTACCAAAGAGAATATAAAAGGAGGGTGTCATGGAACTACACATAATTAGAAGATTAATGTTCATGAATTTACTCAACCTTTGGGTAAATTTGAAATCATATGAATTGGAAGAGGTCATGATAACTTGAAAAATCCTAGAGTGTCACTAATACACTAAAATGTAGACTTTTGAGATACATCAATACTATAAAATCTAGTTTAACTTAGATTTGTTACTACAATAAAACTATAAGAAAGCCCTTTGGATTAGGAAGGAGACAATGTGAACTAATAAAATCAGTATGTGAAAATATGTGAGAGTTCCTAAGTATAAAACTAGAACCAAATGGGTAGCACAATGCCACCACATGATAATAAGAATGGTAGTATACAATATGTTCTAGGACTCAAAGTGTGAGTGATACGCAATATGACTTCAGTCTACCAATTATGATAATATGATAATGATTCTATAAATATCCTTCAATCCAAATTGGAAATTAAACCCAAGTTCCCTCAAGTCAAGTGCAAATGGTGAACCCAGTTTAACACATCAACTTTATGAATGCAGAAAAACATAATTTTTAATTTAAACTATCAATTAGATACTTAAATATAATTGGACAAGTGGTTTAGACTCATACAGGTAGCATAACTACACTAAAAAATGATATGACACAAAGTTTAAACTGACAAATTTGAACAAAGAAAAGATTAATTCTCACTTAGACAACATAATGCATCCTTGTTCAAGAAGTTTTGGACAATGTGTTTTGGTTATAAAATTTATTTAAACTAAATTTTTGACTTAAATCAATGACCAAGTAATCTAAGACCAAAAAATACAAATACAACTAAATAATTGTCCTAAGCCCTAACCTAACAAGGTTGCATGATAATGTTGAAGTATGTATTTATATGTACACTTGAGAAGAAATTAAGTGTTCATCTAAAATAAAAGTGCAGTATATAGTAGGCTATTTTACATGCCCTCCCCCTTTTAAAGTAATAATATGATGACATGGACCTTGGGGTACACATTGTATCAACAATATTTCTATAATAAGTGGGGTATATCTAAAACTTAAAAGTTTTTGACCATTTAGATGGATCCCATGTGTACCAAATTTCACATTAGCACACAACAAAAGAAACACATTAGTTAGGTCTATATAAAATGGTTTATTTTGAATAGGTCTAGTCTTTTTCACAACCAATACATCCATTGCTTGCTTAGTGTAGTATGATGTCCAAAATAATCATATGTCATGAGCTTAACCTACCACTAATGGAGATGGTTTAACTACTCAAACCACAGTCTCAGTGGGGTGATCTCAATTTATATACCACCCATAGAAAGGGGTTAAAGATGGTACTAGGAGATGAATCCTTAGGTTGAAGCTTCATTATATAACCTGTGGGAGGAAATGAAGCACCCCTCATAATCTAAAATACATGAAATGAAAATCTAAGTAAAAGGGCTTTATGATTGTTTCTAGATCACCTAAGCTATGTAGGTATTGGGGAGAGATTTGAAAACATCATTTTTATGCCTTTGGGCTAAGGCATAATTTATAATGAAAATGGCACTTTTAATCCCATAAGTTCCTTATAAGGGACAGGGGGAGAGCATACATACACAAATTCCTTTTTCTCAAACAATTCTAAAAAAATCAATGATTAATGACTTATTCAAAACAAACCTTTGAAGTAAGTTTGGTTTTAAAGCATCAAATTGAAGTGTTTGGTGATGTTATTTGGCCCCGTGTCCTTAAGTTCCCAATTTTTTTGAAACAAAATCATAAAACATTCAATATAAATATGTAAAATTTTCTTCTAAGCACCAAAGGAAGTTCCTAATTCTTTTTAAGCAAAAAAAAAGGTTAAAAAGAATTAATTGAGCTCAAATGTTCACTTTCCTCACAATTCATACATAAAATATTAAATAACATCATTTATATGTGAATCACTTTCAATTTTGAGACAAGCAAACTTTGTTTAATTTCTCTCGTGTCTATGTTTTTATAAAATATAGTGACCATCGATGATCACTATGGATCGTCACTGGTTCTTGTAGACCATTACCAATTAATAAACAACCATGGCAAGTCAACACTTAACCACTAATGGTTACCTATAGACCTTAAGACATCAATGTTATTCTTCAAAAAAATATGTTGGGATAAAATCTCCATAAGTTAGGCTTTTGAATCAACAATATGTTCAGATTAGAGATTTAGAAAACCCAAATCATTAGTAAAAAACTTGAGAAAATTCTCAAAATGAAAATGTTTAGGCCATGTTTCCCCTACAACCCAACTATGGTTGGTTGGCCCTAACCATCAATGGTTACTAAGAACCATTTATGGTCACTATGTAACCTATGTGTGCATAAAAACATAGCAAAATAAGCATAACAATTGTTGTTAAAGGAATTTTTAATGACTAAAATGGAAATTTAAAATTTTCATTATGTCTTCCTTGCTAAAATGGACCCCATGAGTCCCACAAATCATTCCAAGATGTAGGATTAGATTATGAGGAGGATCAATTCAATAATTAGTCATGAAAACTCATAAAATTAATGCATAAGAATTTACAATCTAAGCAGACTTATTCCAATAGTGTTTGCTAATGATAATGAAGAACAAAGTGAAATAAATCAATACCAATTACCTTCCAAAATCCATGTTATCACCCCAAGAGTATCTCCAAGCATGTTCTCCCCTTGATTAAATGCAATTGTCTTTGTCAACAATGGCTACTTTGTTCCTGCATTACCTCAACAACACTATGCATAAACTAGGCTTAATAGAAGAAATCTCTAATCTAGCCTATAAAATGAAGCTTACAAATAAAAATAATAATCAACACAAAAGTTTTTGGAGACAATTTTTCATTATAAGATTACAATAATTTATCTTGAAAATGATGTTATATGCCTTGCTATTTATCAATTTTAAAATGGGATAATATAAACTATGATCGTCCATCTTAAGATTGAGATATGTGGCTATGAATTAATATAATATTTTTAATTAAATACATAAATATCCTCTTAATTATTTTTGGATAAAGGGGCATTAATTAGACATGTGTGCCCATAAACCTAATATTTGTTACATTTAGGGATTATGGATGCCACCCCATAGATCATGTCACTAGGTGATGCAGATATTGGAAATCAATTTACAATAATGAAATAATCAATAACCTCCATAGAAATCCACCTAAGATCTTGATTTGAATTAATTATCTTTAAAAATATTAACCAACTTTAGTGCATTTCTTTGTAAAATGGTGCAAAATTAATCAAAATGATCAAAAAGTCATATTACTAGGTCATAATTTGACTCAAGAAGAATTAGAAGGAGATGTTAGATGCGTTGGGACCATTATCCCATTTAGTATGTTTCTTGTTGTTCCCAAAATATATCACTTGTTTTTGTGGGCAACATGTCAACAATTTTGGTCCTACAGTCCAAAAATCTCTCTTTCTTTCTCAAAAATGTTTTGAGTAGTCAAGTTCTTCAATTATACAAGCCTTTTCAGCTAAGGAAATCACAAGTTCAAAAGGCGAGCTTTCATAAGGAAAAATCCCAAAACATTTAAGGCATTTCCTAAAAAATTGTAAGGATGGTTCAACATCGAGGTTCAATCAAAAAGGTTCAACAGTGGGGTTCAATGATATAAATTGAACCATTGAATTGATGAACCATTGAACTCTAGTTTAAAAGAGTTCAAAGGCTGAAAGAGTTCAAATGAAGGATTCCAAAATATGGTTCAACTAGATGGTTGAAATAGTTGGTTCAATGACACATTAAACTCATAAAGAAGACTAAGTGAATGTGGCTCTTTTCAAAACTTTGAACCACCAAATATCTGAACTATTAAACTTTGAACCATTGAAGCATTGAGCTGGTAAACTTTGAAAAGGTTCAAAGTGGTTCAAGTGACCAACAACGTCCCCACAGATGTCAAATTTAGGGTAATGAAATAATTATTAATTTTCAAAACATGTCGACCCAGGAAAAAAATCAACAATCCACTGAGGAAAGAGCTAAAGGAGCTAACAAAAAGTCAAAAGATAACCCCAAGAGCTCAAATCACCAAGAAGAGACAAAGTGTAGCAAGGAAAGATGGAATGATACACATAATCTAGAAATATTTATAGAAGAGTTAGTCTAGTAGGTTGTGCAATCCACTAAGTGGATATCAGAGAGTGCAAGCATTCAATGGTATAGCCTATTTTTATTTATTGAGTAAAGGTGAGTGGACAACCATGTAAGTATCTTAAAGAGGAATAGGTACCCCTTGCTTTGGAGGAGACATTTGATATGATTAAATTGCCAAAGTCAAGGCTGGTAACCTACTCTAACATGGCCCCTACACAGAGCTTCCCCTATCTAATACATTGAATGCAACATGGGTCATTTCATGGAAACAAGTGCCAAAGTCTTTCTTTGGATGCTATATATTGTAATCTCTTAGTTTGTATGAGGGAGATATCTTAGTTATAGAAGCAAAACTTTGCCCAAATTGAATGGCATTTCTAAGACTTTTTGCTCAAATTGTTAATCATATTTTATCAGTTGAATGAGAAAGCAAGTGACCTTTCAGACTTTGTGTTGAAATAGTTTGTGTTATATAAGAAATTTTTCTTATTTATTTTTCCTAAATATAGTCTTGTATGTTTGATCAAATAAGTAGAGCAAGTGGAAATTATCTAGAAGGTGTCATGAAGTTGACTATGGAATACTTTGTGCTACCATAATTATTTTTAGTCTATGTTTTGTGTTTCAGTGTAAAGGATATTGGAGAGACTTTGAGCTCTCCTTATGCTTTGTAATTTTTTACTCTATTGTAGTTTTAGGTGGAGAATTTGGGATGCACTTCATTCTACTGTGTTATTTGTCCTAAATCAGTGAGAGAAGCAAGGAAAGACTTTGTGCTTTCATGGGTTGCTTGTGGTTATAGTTATTACCCAGGAAGTCTTCCTTTGGCCTTTTGAACATCATTTCTAATATAAGAGAAATGCCTTCAGTAATTACCCAAGAATTTTCCTTTACTTTGTGAACACCATCTCTAAAAAAAGAGAAATAGATGATATTATCTCACCCCTGAGTCTATTTTCAATTTCTATTAGTATATAGTAGTTTATAGGGAACCTCTCCTGGCTTATAGGGAACCTTCCCTTGATGAGAGGAGATATTTATCTCATTATTATATGGTAGATATACCCATTTTACCATCAGTTAGTTGATGACAAAATATTCACCCAACAGTTTTTTGGTGACTCTGCTAGGGATGAAAGTGCAATTTGAAGCCTTAAGCTTCAAATTAAAGCATTTTCAGTTATTTTCCATTTCCATTGTATACTTTGGAAGATCCTAGGTACGCATGAAGCTAGATAGATTAAGGTATTGTTGACCCTATATTTGAGTTGGTGCAGAAAAATAATTTTAATAAGTTTTATTCACCATCTCATCTTCAGCGAACCAGGAGTTTTCCTCCTACCAATGTCAAGTCTCCCATACTAGGCATAGCCTCTCTTTCCTCTACTAGCAGAGCTTTGTCTATACATGCCCCATAAAGACTTTTTATCCCTCCTTTCAATCATCATATCATGGCAGCCCAAGGCCCCTTGGGTAACACTTTTGGTCCCTTGAATCTAACCCCACCTTTACATGAACTAACCCGTAGTTTAAGAAAGATTTTTACCAAGTTCTATAGTGATGGGAGAGTTCATCATGATGAGCATATTGATTCTTTTTGTATAGCTTGTGGTGTGATAGGTATGGAATACAAAGACATAGCAGTAAGACTATTTGTAGAAACATTACAAGGTGCTGTTATAGACTAGTTTTATCATCTACAAGTTCAGACTGTAACTGACTAGAACACTCTTAAGGCCAAGTTTTAGGCTAGATTTAAAGGTACAGAAGATGGACATGCCTTGTTAGCTCAGCTTACACAAATGTTGAAGGAACCTCATGAACCTATGTGAGACTTCATTACTAAATTTGACAAGCTAAGGAATAGGATTCCTACCATTACTCAACCAATGCCTAAAAATCTTAAATGCTTCTTCATCAATTCTCAACTTCTTGAAGTGAGTTTCTTATTGAGAAAGGTTAGCCACATATATCTTGCTATATCTCAGGATTTCACTACTGAGGTTAAAGATGATCTTATCCTAGTAGGAAAAATAAGAAGAAATCCTAATAGAAATAAATCTTCTTCATCTTTTGAAAAAAATTCTATAGGCACCACTAATTCTATAGTGCAAAAGATGGAAAATAAATTGCTAGCTCTTAAAAATCAAATGGCACAAGGAATTTAAACTCCTCCTTCTTATTAAGATATACCAAGGAGGATATTTCCCAACTAGTCATATCAAGGCAATGCTGCTAAAAATCAAGAGCAACTAAATCATCTTCCTCCCACACAGGGGAAGCTTGCCACTAAAGTAGCACCAACTAACTTAACAATTGGCTATCTTGAAGCAAAACATGATTCCTCTTTCTAACCTAAGTTTAACCAAGAAGATGATGTTAATCTCTTCATAATAGGGGAGGAATAATTAGATGGCAACTCCAACATTGATTTCCTCAATGACCAAGATGAAGCTAGAAGTAAGGGAAAAGTTTTTGATGGATCATACATTATTTTTACCAAGTCCCAAAACTATTCAACTCAACAAGATAATAATGGAAAAATAGGGGAATAATCTCGACCAATAATTTCAATTTCTAAATGGGGGACTTCTCTGTCCTTCCAATCAAAGGACCCAGTGATCAATAAGAAAGTAAGTACCTCAAACAATCTTGTACCTTCTACTTTAATTTCTTAGACTAGTACCACACCCACTAAAAACTAGAATGATGGACTTTCTTCCTCTATTCCTAGAAAATTTTAGTCATTTGACATTATTGACCATACTAGGAAGACTAAGATCCAAATGACTGAGTTTGAATACTTACAAGCCAACCCTAAGCAGTTGGATAGGTTGGCTGAATGCATAAAAAACCAAACCATCCCTACAAGACAAGATGTTCCAAAGGAAAATCATGAACCTCCAAAGAAAACATCCACTTGAAATAACCTTGTCATTACTCCTCTTTTTATCTCTGGGAAAATAGAACCTTTTTATGTTTCCCTTTTGATAAATAGACATAAGCTGAGTAACTGCATAATCGACTCCGAATCCTCTGACAATGTTATGCCCACTAAAGTAGTAGACTCTCTTAGTCTCACTCTAACTAAAAATTTTGGGAGATGTTTCTCCATGGGAAAAAACTAAGTGCCACTATTGGGTCAGATCAAGGATGCCCAATTTGCATTTGTGGCTTTTCCAGATAAGAAGATTAAAATGATAGTCCTGGTGGCTGATGTTCTAGCTTCCTATGGCGTTCTAATTGGATGAAATTTTTGCAAGGATGCAGGTGGAGAATTGAGCATGGACCTATCTAAAGTGAGGATACCTATTAAAGGCATCATGCAAAAGCTACTTCTTGAGGAGTCAAAATACATTGTTACTCAAACATCAGACCCTGAAACTCAAATTGTGTTTGAGTCTTTAGGAATGGGTAATTGCTTTCTATCTACTAAAGTTATTTATGTTTCATCAAATAAAATTTCATTGGGTAACACTTCAAAAACTCTAGACATAAAACTAGAAGAATTGATAAAGCAAAGTCTAAATGAATAAGAAAATTTGAAAGAAGATTAGATTCTAAAGATGTTTGGATTCTAGAATTTGATGGCAGTAATTATTCTACCAATTTTGGAGCTAGGATTCTTTTGATATCTCCTCAAGGATATATTTTACCCTATTCATATAAGTTTTAGTTTAACAACACCAACAACACTACTGAGTATGAATCTCTATTTCTAGGATTGAAAGCTGCTCACGCTAAAGGTGTTAAACTTCTTCATTCTTGAGGAGATGTTGAATTAGTGGTTTGTCAGGTAAGGAACCTGTACCAAACCAAGAATGAAAGGTTATGATATTATCAAAATCTTTTATGGGATTACCTTGAAAGTTTTGATGCTTTCAATATTTTTGTGGTTCCTAGAGAGTTCAATGATTATGCATATTCATTGGTTGTCTCTGTAACTGTCATGGTTCCTCACCTAGATGTTAAAGAGCACAAGTACACTATTGAGCTAGTCTTTTGACTAAGTGTACCTGATAATGCCAACCATGGTAGGTATTTAATGGTGAAAACCAAATCATTGCTTTTTTGGAGTAGATGGATAGCTTTGAGGAGCTTTATTTTGAAGGTAGTGAATATCCACCATGGGCATCGACTCCCAAAACAAATTCAAAAATTGGTGAAGAATTCTTCAACTCAAGGGGAATAAAATTCCAAAAAGGTTGGTTTCTCTTGAAAATCTATTTGATAAGCATGATAGGTTTGTCAAGAAGTAACAAATGCATTTAAGCTCCTCTAAGGATTTTGATCAAATAAATTTGAGTACTGAAGAAAATGCTACAATGGTCAACATTAGGAATTGTTGCACTTCTGATGAAAAGCTCAAATTCATTACTCTACTTTCCTATTACATTGATTTTTTGGCATATTCTTATGATGATCTAAAATCTCTTAGGCCTAAATAAATTTGGTACAAAATCCCTCTCAAAGTTGGGTCTTTACCTCACAAGCAAATTTAAAGGTAATACAATCCCAAGATATCAAGTACTATTCTTTCTGAGATCCAAAGATGTTAAATGCAAGGATAATTTTTCCAATCCATCATTCCACCTAGATTGTGAACATAGTTCTTGTGAGAAAAAAAATGGAGAAATTCACCTCTGTTGATTTCAAAAATCTAAACCAATCCTCTCTTAAGGATAACTACCCCCTGCCCATCATGGATCAAGTACTGCAGATAGTGACTAGCTCAGATATGTTATCAATGTTAGATGGTTTTTTAGGGTATAATCAAGTGGAATTAAGTGAAGTAAACCAATATAAAACCACTTTCACTACACCTTGGGGAACCTTTGCATATCACAGAATGCCTTTTAGTCTGATTAATGCTAGTGCCACCTTCTAGAGAGAAATGGATCCTGCCTTTAGAGATGAAATGGGGAAGTTCATTTGGTATATATTGATGACTTGACCATCTTTTACAAACATCATCCTAATCATGTGCATCATTTGCAACAAGTGCTAGAATGATGTCGACAAAATGACATTTCTCTCAATCTTAAAAAGTTAGTTTTTGGGGTTATAAAAGGTAAACTTCTCAGTCACACTGTATCTTAAGAAGGCATAAAGATCAACTTAGAAATATTCAAATCCATCTACGAGCTTACTCTTCCTGCTAGTAAGACTGCAGTTCATTATTTCTTTAGAAAGGTGAATTTTCTACAAAGGTTCATTCCAAAATTCATAGAGAAGACTTGCCACATTGTTGACATGATGAAGGGTAAATCTACTTTCTACTGGACTAAAGAAGGCAAGTCAACATTTGAAGATATCATGGAAGTTATCACCCATGCCCCAGTCCTAGTTTGTCTAAATTATACCAAAGACTTCATAGTGTATAGCTATGCTTCTAAACACACACTTTTAGCCATTTTGGTTTAATAGAACAAAGTAAGTGTGGAATCTCCTATATCTTTCATGAGTTGTCCTCTCAAAGCTCATGAACTAAAATATTTAAACATGGAGAAGCACACTTATGCCATGGTCAAAGTAGTAAAACACTTCCATTTCTACATCTTGAACTCATATACTATTGCTCTGGTGTCTAATACAACAATAAAGTCCATTTTAACTCAGCAAGAGTTTGGTACCAGAAGAGGCAATTAAATTGCTAAAATTTAGGAGTTTGATCTTGTTATCAAACCTATGAAGCTTGTGTAGGGAAGAGGTCTCTACTAATTAATTGTTGATAACATACCAAAGGAAATAGGACATGAAGAGATAGAGGTTAAAGACATGCCTATAGTTTTCTTTGCCACTACTACTGATGAGTGGTATTCTAATATCTCTCATTTCCTTACCTATGGTGAGTGTCCTACCCACCTATCTTGTAAAGAAAAAATAACTATTAAATTGAAAGCTACTAACTATTTCTTGTGAGATAATGGTTTGTACAAGAGGAGCCTTAATGGGGTAATTCTTTTTTGCATGGAGAAAGTGCAACAGAGTAAACTTTTGGAGTCTTTCCATAATTTAGCTTATGGAGGACATTTTTCTGCACTTGTGATTACTCATAAGATTCTATAAGCTATGTACTATTGGTCTACTCTATCTCAAGATGCATACACTTGGGTATGCAAGTGTGAGTTGTGTTAATAGTTTGTTGGGAAACCCAAGTTAGCTACATTACCTCTCAAGCTAGTGGTAATTGAAGAGCCTTTCCAACAATGGGGTATTTATTTCATTGGTGCTATGAACCCATCCTCAAGTGCTGGACATGACTATCTTCTCATACCCAAAGACTATTTTAACAAGTGGATGGAAGCCATTCTAGTCAAGCATGCTACTTCAGAAGTAGTATGTAATTTCCTCAAGAAAAATATTATTTCACAGTTTAGAGTCCCAACAAAGATTGTAATAGATAATGCTATTTGTTTCTCTTCTCATGAGTTTACCCAATTCTGCTACTATTATGGGATTATTCTCTCACAATCCTCTGAGTATTATCCATAAAGAAATGGTCAAGTAGAATCAAGTAATAAGAATTTGGTTACCATTATCAGGAAGTTGGTGGATGGAAATTAGAGAACTTGGCATAAAGCATTGTTTGATGCTTTATGGGTAGGTAGGATTACACCCAAGAGGGTAATAGGTATCTCACCATTTCAACTTCTGTATGGTTTGAACGTAGAGATACCAATCACTCTAAAACTACTAGCACTAAAGTTGGCAAAGGTAGTCAAGGATTAAACATTTGAAAATTCCATTGACAAGAGGATCATATGCTTAACTAAACTACAAGAGTATCAAACTATGGTGGTGGACTATATTGTTGCACATCAAAGTCTGGTAAAAAAATCTTCAACCAAAAAGCAAGGATTCATGATTTTCAGATTGGAGATCAACTTTTGTTGTGAGACAAGAGGAGAGAACCAAAAAGAATGCATCAAAAATTTGATTCCTTGTGCAGAGGTTCATTTTCCATTCATTGATTCAATGGTTAAAATAGCTTCTTACTAAAATATCAAGATGGCATGTCTTTTTCACTAACTCACAATGGGTAGCATCTGAAGCACTTCAATCCTTGAAGTATCAGATAAGTTCAATTGTACATATGTATAGTCTTTGTTTGTTTTGTGTTGTTCATTTAGTTTTGGCATCTTTTTCTTTTTTGGATAACATGAATCTGTATCCCAATTTCATAGATGAAGGCACTTAGAGTCTAGATTCTACTCCCTTTGATCATTTTTATAATTGATAGAAGTTCCCCAACTAAAGCCAGCTATTGTTCCCAAAATCTATCACTTGTTTTTATGGGCAACATGTTGACTATTTTGGTCCTACAGTCCAAAATTCTCTCTTTATTTCTCAAAAATGTTCTAAGTAGTTAAGTTCTTCAATTACACAAGCCTTTTTAGCTAAGGAAATCTCAAGTTCAAAAGGTGGGCCTTTGCAAGGAAAAAGCCCAAAACACTTAAGGCATTTCCTAAAAAATTGTAAGGATGGTTCAATGCTGAGGTTAAATAAAAAAAGTTCAACAATGGGGTTCAATGATATGAATTGAACCATTAAACCATTGAACTGATAAACCATTGAACTCTGATTCAAAGGAGTTCAAATGTTTAAAAGATTTCAAAGGTTCAAAAGAGTTCAAAGGTTTAAAGAGTTCAAAGAGAAGATTCTAGAAGAAGGTTCAATTATGTGGTTCAAATATTTGGTTTAATGACACGTTAAACTCATAAAGAAGATAAGTGAACGTGGCTCTTTGTAGAACTTTGAACTACCAAATTGTTGAACCATTGAACTTTGAACTATTGAACCATTGAATTAGTGAACTTTGAAAAGGTTCAAAGTGGTTCAAGTGACTAGTGATTTCCCTATAGATGTCAAATTTATGGTAATGAAATAACCATTGATTTTCAAAATATGTCAACCCAGGAACAAACTTAGCAATCTACTGAGGAAGGAGCTGAAGGAGCTAGTAGAAAGTGTGAAGATAGCCCCAAGAGCTCAGATCACTGGGAAGAGACAAAATGTAGTAAGGAAAGAGGGAACGATATACAGAATCTAGAAATATCTATAGAAGAGTTATTCTAGTAGGTGGAGCAGTCCACCAGGTGGATATCAAAGATCATAAGCATTCAATGGCACAACCTATTTTTATTCATTGAGTAAAGGTGAGTGGATAGCCATGTAAGCATCTTAAAGAGGAATAGGCAACCCATGATTTGGAGGAGACATTCAATATGATTAAAACACCAAAGTCAAGGCTAGTAACCTGCTCTAGCATAGCCCCTACACAAAACTTCCCCTATCCAATGCATTAAATGTAGCATGGGTCATTTCAGCCAAAGTATTTCTTCGAATGCTATATATTATAATCTCTCATTTCGTATGAGGGAGATCTCTCAGTTATAGAAGGAAAACTCTACCCAAATTGAAAGGCATTTTTGAGACTTTGTGCTCAGATTGTTAATCATATTTTATTAGTTGAATGAGAAAGCAAGTGACCTTTCAAAATTTGTGTTGAAATATCTTGTGTTATCTATGAAATTGTTCTTATGTCTTTTTCCTAAATATATCCTTGTCTATTTGATCAAATAAGTAGAGCAAGTGGAAATAATCTCGAAGGTGTCCTAAAGTCGACTATGGAAGACTTTGTGCTACCATAATTGTCTCTAGTCTATGTTTTGTGTTTTAGTGTAAAGGATATTAGAGAGACTTTGAGGTCCCCTTATCTTTCATAATATTTTACTATATTGTAGTATTAGGTTGAGACTTTGGGCTACACTTCATTCTACTATGTTATTTATCCTAAATCAGTGAGAGAAGCAATGAAAGACTTTGTGCTTTGATGGGTTTCTTGTGGTTATAGTTACTACCTAGGAAGTCTTCCTTTGGTTTTATAAACATTATTTCTAAAAGATGAGAAATGCCTTCAGTAATTACCAAGGAATTTTCCTTTACTTTGTGAACACCATCTCTAAAAAAAGAGAGATGGATGATATTATCTCACCCCTGAGTTTATTTTCAGTTTATATTAGTATATAGTAGTTTATAGGGAACCTCCCCTAGCTTATAGGGAACCTCCCCTTGATGAGAGGAGAGATTTATCTCATTATGATTTGGTAGATATACCCATTTTTTCATCAATTAGTTGATGAAAAAATATTCACCCAACATTTCCAACATAAAATAATAATGGTATGTGAAATATACTAACACATTATGAGGAAAAGAGTGATCTAGAGCACAAAAAGGTCAAATCATAATTTTGAATCTAAATGAATTGATCAAAGTTAGTAATCACATAAAATACATTACCCCTTTAGGTATGCATTAGCCTAAATTTTCATTTGTATACAATAAGATTGAACTTGTGTAGTTGAGTGCAATTTGAGAAAGATTGACAATTTCAACACAAATTATGTTAGGAATTAATTGTCTATAGACCAAATTGAAGAAGAGGAATTTGAAGAAGATCCACCCCAAAGTCTAGAAGAGTTTCAATATATTGTATATGATTCTTAATGTTATACTAAAATTGACATTAAGCTCCCAAAAGGTTTTGCTCCAAATATCCCAAATTAATCATTTCCCCCTTACCTCCAAGATCAGTCACCCACTCTCATTAAGGATGTGATTTAATTTAGCATTAGAATTGAAGAGGATCCCAAAGTCATCAAATTGGGGGCAACTCTCACACCTAGAGAGTGTTAGATTATTATTGAGTTTCTCATATAATTTATCGATGTTTTTGCATGGTGTTATTATTACATGCCAAGACTTGACCCCTCAGTTTTGCATCATTTTGTTTTTCATACTAATGCTAAACCAATCAATAAAAAATTATGAAATATGCACCTTAAAGTGGCCTTACTATTTAAGGATAGGCTAAAAAAATTCTTGGAAGTCAGCTTTATCTAACCCATTAATTATTTAGATTTTATATTCAATATTGTTCCTCTAGCTAAGCAATAAGGAGGAATTTGGATTTCTATTAACTTCAACGACATCAATAAGGTATGTCCCAAAGATGAATTCCCTCTCCTAAATATTGATATTATCATAAATTTAATATCTAGATATGAAATATTATTTCTCATGGATGGTTTTTCAAGATACAATCAAATAAAAATTATGCCCAAAGATCAACATAAACTAACCCTCATCACTCCATGGGGGACGTTCTGCTATCAAGTCATGCCTTCAGTCTCAAAAATTCTAATGATACTTATCAATTGGAAATGATAGTTATTTTACATGATATTATGTATGATATAGTTGAAGACTATGTGGATGATATCTTAGGGAAGTCCTAACTCAGATCAGGGCATCATTTAGTCTTGACAAGAATCTTTGAGTAACTATGAGAATATAAGATCATATTAAATCCCAAAAAAAGTGTCTTTGGCATAACCTCAAGAAATTTATTATGATTTATTGTATCTATTAGAGTCATATAATTGGATCTAGCTAAAGTCAAAGCTTTTATGAAAATGCCTCCCCCTCATAATCTGAAACAACTTAATAGTCTTCAGAGTAAGTTGAAAGCTATTCAGTGATTTATTTCTCATCTGGAAAATAAATGTCACCATTTTAATAATATCTTCAAGATGGGGACGAATTTTAATTGTAACTCTAAATTTTAATGGGCCTTCAATAATCTAAAATGATATTTGTCAAATCTACCTATGTTATCACCCCTATCATGCGAAGGCCCTTGCTCCTATATATTTTGGTAACTCCATGTGCAATAGGTGATCTACTTTCACAACAAAATGATGAGGTAAAAGAGAAAGACATTTATTATCTCAATCTTACTTTAATTTCTTATGAGCTGAATTATACTCTAATTGAAAAATCCTGCTTAGATGTTGTCTTTAATTCACAAAAAATATGGCATTGTATTATTAACAATCATGTCCATATCATTTCTAATTTGGATCCTCTCAAATATTAACTATCAAAATAAACCCTCATAAGACAAAGTGTTAAGTGGATTATGTTTCTCAGTGAATTTGATATTAAATATGTTCATCAAAAGTCCATTAAGGGACAAGTGATAGGAGATCAACTAGTAAAAGCACCTCTTATAGTGACTGAGTCTCTTACCACAACCTTATTATATGAATCTATAATGAATGCTTTAGAATATAATTTATGGAAGCTATATTTTGATGGTTTTTCTTACCATGCATGGATTAGGCATGGGAATCCTTCTGGTCACCCTAGAAGGTGACATTATTCCAATATCCTTTTGCCTTACCTTCCCATACACCAATAATATTTTAGAATATGAAGATTTAATAATTGGCCTTCAATTATCCATATAATGGAATATACAACATATTCAAGTGTTAAGTGATTCAAAGCTCATAATAAATCAAGTTAAAGATGAGTTCTAAAATAAATATGAAATATTACTACTTTATAAGTAATTGGTAGATTAGTTGAAGCCTAATTTTTAGTTTACTACATTTGAACAAGTTCTAAGAGGGAGTAATAAATTATCTAACTCCATGGACACTATTGGATCTTTAATTTATCTCCCAAAAGATGTCCTTAAAGGGAATTTTCTAATAGAACATCTGATCCTACCGGCTCATCAATCTATGGATCCTTTATAAATTTGTGATATTCCTAATCCTAGTCTCCCTTATACCATGACATTTATAATTATCTCCATGATAACATCCTTCCACCAAACCTAAATCACCATCAGTGTTAGTCCTTCATCTATTGTACCTCATGTTACACTATCCTTGATAGCATGCTCTATTTAAGAGGTTATGATGGGACTTTTCCAAGATATTTTACCTTAGAAGAGGACTCTTTTGTGATCAAGGAGGTTCATGCTGGTATTTTTGTTGGCCATGTTAGTGGGATGGACCTAGCCAATAAATTGCTTAGGATTGGATACTATTGGCTTACCATGAAATATGATTCCTTTTAGTATGTGAAAAAATGTGTATTTTTTCACAAGCATGACAATATTATCCATGCACCTACACAAGAATTACAACCTATTATTAGTGTGTGGTTATTTTCTATAGGGGACTTGATTTGACTAGTAAGATAAATCTTACATCTCTTGATGGACACAAATTCATCATTACTACTATGGAGTATTTTACCAAATGGGTATAAGTAATGTCACTTGCCTATACTATAGGTCTCCATATTTATAAATTCATCCTAAATAATATTATTTTCCATTTTGGCATTCCTACCAACATCATTTCCAATAACAGTAAGTCCTTTAAAAATCAAGAAGTTATGGCCTTGTGATAGTAGTACCATATCAAGCATCATTTTTATTCCCCTTATTACCCCTAGGGAATGGATAGGCTAAAGCAACAAATAATACTCTTATCAAAACTCTCAAGAAAATAGTCAATGATGTAGGAAGGAATTGGCACTTACAATTATACCGTACACTCTGGTCCTATAGAATAAGTGTCTCAACACCTACTAGGGCTACTCCATATGATTGAGTATATGGGATTGAAGTTATCTTGCATGTCAAAGTGGAGCTTCCATCCTTGTGATTCTCATTATGGGGCATTATCACTTATCATAATTTTAATAGGAAAGGATACAATAATTATTATTTCTAGATGAAAGATGTCAAAGGGCCCTCAATAACTTATGGGCATATCAAAATACACTAAAAGGCTAATATCAAAATAAGATTTAGTCCCAAGAGTTAGAGGTCATGATCTAGTCCTAAAAGAGAATCATAAAAATACTAATGCAGATTGGGATAAGAAAGGAAAAATTGAAGCCAATTAGCTCAAGCCTTATATAATAGTTGCTAAATTTGAATTTATATAAACTAGATGGTGAAGATCCTAATGACCCAATGAACATAGTGCATTTAACTAATTTCTATACTTTATAGGCTCCACTTTAACTTCATATATGTGTCCCAACTCTTGGGGGCATATCGTTTCCATCCTTCTCTTCCCATTCTACTCCATTTTTTCTATCCCTAACCTTGGTCATTAAAAAAGAGAATCCGTTAAAGCATTTTATACAACAAAATGAGACATATGTTTTTAACTAAGAATAAGTAATTGATTTTTGTGTGATGGGGATGTTTTTTTGGTGAGTCCTCTAGAGTCTCTTTTTCCATACTCATATCTATATATATACCCCCAATCCTATCACATCCTTATAATTATCCTTCATCATACCACCCCCATCACATCCTCTTTGATGAGTGTACTTTCTCGTAGCCTTAAGTTAATCCAATCCTTATTTATATATTTCTATCCCCAAATAATGTTTCATACATTTCTACTAATGTTATCACTATGGAAGGATCAAGAATAGGTTTGATTGCAGGGTTTTGCATATATTATTACACCAAATCTTGATTGATCATCCTAAACCCCATATATAGTTGCTTTTGAATTTGGTTGGAATCTTGTTCTGATATATAATGATTTTGGGCACTATACACTCCATGTATATATTTATTTCTTAATACCATTAACCTTCCTTAGCTTACACTCACCTCACTATCAACTTATATATACCTTTTGTTATCCATGACTTTAGTCTTTTTTATCTTATATTTATTTTGTGTGTATATAAATGTGTGCGTATTTTTAATATGTGTGGATATTTGATAAATCATTTAGTTTTGTACTCTAAACAAAGATGTCCTAAGTGACTCTAGAGCTAGTTTTAGGCAAAGTCACTTCAAAAATAGAGTTCTATCACACACCATGTTTTAATGTACCCTTGACTTCTATTATGTAATTGTCACATCATTATTTACTAGTAAAATATTAAAATGGATTGCATACACAATTAAGGGCTTCCAAATTTACACCCATCCTATTACCCCCAATCTTATAAGTTATCCCATTTAACCTATTACCATCTTGTCTAACCTACACTCATCTAGTCTATACCTCACATCACTATCCTAACCCCTTGGTACATGAGGATTTTCACCTAAGCCCAAATTGTGAGACAAAAAATTAAATGGATCAATATTTTATCAGTACATTGAGTTATCTTTTATTTCACTTTACCATTATATATCTATTATTACCTTTATACCCACATACAATTTATAACATGCATCCATAAACAAACCACTATCTCACAATATTTAATTACACAAAATGTCATCTACTCAACCATCTAAGTATCATAACCAACATATCCATAAACCTATAAAATTCATCATCTACCATGATCTCATAACAATCATGTCATGTACATACATCAAATGTGTAAATCAATAAACATGACATCTAAATCACATCCATCACATCATATAACATTATAAAACTTAAACAATATATTTATCTAATTAATAAATCCCAATCATATAACAACCATATAAATTATAAATAAATACAACACATGCATGTATCCATCATCAATATCCAGAAAAATTATAAACATACAAATCCATCATATCCCCTCATATAACATCATACAAAATAAAGCACATTTAACATCTACTTGTCGCCATCTAATCCCATCATAAATAAATTCATCATATAACTAAACATAATGTATCCATCAAATCTATCTAAATCCATCATATCCAATATCCATAATCAATGCATATCACATAACACATCACATCATATCCAAAATATCATAATAATAATATATCAAATGTCCACATAGAGTCCTTGTCAAAATATATATAATATATAATCCCCATGGGCAATAATGTGCTACAATACAAAAAATTATATCTATATATATATATATATATATATTTGTGTGTGTGTGTGTGTTTTCTCTCACAAAGCCTCAACTAGGATCCTAGAGGTACTTTAGAGCACTGATGTACTGAATGTGATGACTTGGATCTAAAAGAAGTTATACATTGTCTCGATGGCACTACTAGCTTGTAAAAAGTCTTATAATACTATGTCTCTCATGTCAACCTCATAATGTTATAAATGATTTTATCCATCCCATCTTCTTTCATCATTATTTCATCCTCTTCTTTGGCCTTCTCAACCACCTCTACCTCTCCTATCAAAACCCTGATCCATGCTTGCATCTAGGTAATCTATTTCTAATAACCTATAGTTTGTGCATCTTGGTTATGAATCTAGATCTAAATCATGGCTATATGAGCCTATAGAGAAATGATCTGACCCTTTAACCCAATGACATATTTCTAATCCTATGATAAATGACAATCCCTCTACATTACTTGGGCCTATATCTATGCCTATAACTAATCTCTCTATAGTGATCCTAACTATCTTTATGAGTCATTCTTATATCTCTATCCGAAGGCATGATAGTAAATATATCTCATCCTTAGTCATAGGCTACTAGGATGGACCTACACCATACACACTCACACTAGACATAGCCTATGTATCAAAGTATATACCATTTCCCCTGCCTAGGTCTCATTACCTCCTCTCTTTATTATAGTTTCCACCTAATCACTATGACTTCTATTTACATACATACCATATACATCTCTTTGACCGTCCTAGGAATCCTATGTTCATGCATACATTCTCTTTATTTATAACCTTTACTACATATATAATACTCTCTTTTCTTCTCCCATCCATACCACAACCCTATGTCAGAGCAACCTCATTAGAACTCTCTAATCCCACCATGTTGTATAGGTTGTTTTCACCCTAAATCTAGTATCAAAGTCAAAAAATCCCATGAGACTAGGGTAATACTATCATAATTTTCATGTGCAAGGGCTCTATTTACTAGCCTACCCCACTATGCCCTCTCTTGATCATTCCTAAAAAAAGATGTTCCTCCCTTAGTATATCCTACATGAGCTTAAAATATCTCTACACATGATTAGGTATGTATCACTCTATAATAAAATTTCTACATCTTATCATATAACACTCAATAAACATATACTAAGTTACCACCACCTCATCATCCTAGCCAAACTGTAATCCCCTATAGGTCATCCAAGTAATATGCTCTAGCTATAAGCTATCAAATGCCTTTCAATATAATCACATCTCCCTGTCATGGCCCATTGACACACCTAATAGGATATACCATCCAAACACCATTGACTGATGTGTCTCCCTTGCTTCTATATTACCTATAAGCTACTAGTTCATAATGTGCTCCCAACTCTAGATTTAAAATAACATGGATGGACCTAGGATAGTTGTTCTGCTATACTCCCCAAAATGTAGCTCTAGATATAGATAGGATGATACCATTGGCCCTCATGTAAAGACACTAAAGTTTCATACCATGTTACCTATTATATCCCCTAAGCCCAAGTAAAACCATTAACTTCTCTTATTTGGCAGGAGTATGTCAGTAACAAGAGCCATGACTATCAAGGTCAACCAATCAACTACCCCCTCTTAGAGGCATCTATCAATATCCGCATGCCTATCTTGTACACCCACATGTAATCTTATTACAAATATTTATAATATCATACTAAGTTTGTGTGATCTCTAGTAGTTCCTATCTCCTATAATCAGTAGTCATTGAATTTTATAGACATCCTCCAAGGTCACTATCATCTCTCTTATCATGAAGTGAAAGGTAATTTTATTTGAGGTCTATTACTCCACCAAGGTAATGATTAGATCACAATATAATTTATCCCTATTATCTCTAATACTCCATAATCAACATCAATCAATAAGTGGATTTCATTTAGTACCTCAGGTTACCATAACTAAGAATCCATCACACCTAATTCCTTGTGCACTAATCACCAAAAAAACTATCACTAAATTTGTTCTCTCAAAAATCAATCCCCCTACCTATAACACCCTTTACCTATTGTACATCAAACCCCCAAAATCCTAAAATCCATGCTCATACACCACAACTAATTCTATTCAATTTTTTTGACCTCCTACCTTAGGGTGTAACTTAATTTACCCTCAATCCATTTTAATCTCACTAACACCCCCACCCTAAACCTAATATGCCTTTAGCAAACTCACATAATCTAATTACAATTCCTTGCCTACAATTTCTTTCCTAACTCCCTCACATTATATTCATCACATCATTTCAACCTAAACCATCCTAATTTTAAGCTTGGGGTATACTAAGAGGGGGTGGGGTTGAATTAGTATGTCATAAATATTATAAACTTTCTCTTAATCAAATTCCAATTAACCATACATTTAAAATATGCAATAAAATTGAAATAATAAACACCACACAAGATAGAGAGAGACAACAGATTTAACGTAGAAACCCAATGTGGGAAAAACCATAGAGAACACTCTCAAGTATATGAATGAGCACCAAATTGTAAGAGCACCAACCCCTTTGTTGAGAACCAACATAGTAACTATTCATGAGCACTAACCCACAAGAGCACCACTCCCTTTACTGAGCACCTACATATAAATTATTCATGAGCACCAACCCACAAGATCACCAACCCTTTGATGAGCAGCAACACAACAATTATTCATGAGCACCAACCCATAAGAGTACTGACCCCTTTTGTGTATAACATTCAACTATCTCTCAATGTTGCTTTCTCAACAAATGATATCACATTACAATATCTCTTTCCTCTCTCTCCTCTTCTCTTCTAAGCTAGATATAACAATTACAAATCATGCTTTTTATCACACATTACAAATGGCTTCTCAAACCTTTATTTATAGCTTTCCAAATGACCTTTAGCCTTCACCCTTTGTGGCCATTCAATCCTCATGGAAAATGGAACCAAACTTGCATGACCCTTCATTTCCTTGCATTTTAAAATTCATATGGTGACTCTTCATAAGCAAAAGCATCCTTTCTTCTTATATCTTTATCTTGGTGACTTTTTGTTTTTCTCAAAGTGTCCCTTCATGAGAAATTTCACCCTTCCTCTTTTGTCTTCACTTGGTGACTCTTAGAATTCCCCAAGATGACTCTTCATGGGAAAATGCATCCCATTCTTCTTTTGTCTTTACCCCATGACTCTTTGACTTTTCTATGGGCCGTTATTTTGTCTTTATGCAACCAAAAATATATTCATTAATATTAAATAAATATTAACACACATTAGCTAAGATATTACTATAAAAAACATCATTAAATGTAATGGGGCCTTTGTCACCAATAATGCTAGACCTTTGAAATCAATGATAATATTTCCAACAATCTTCCCCTTTGTCATTGATGGCAACCTCAATCCTAAAACTACCACATCCTGAAACATACACATATTGTTATCTGAAAAACATACAGTAACTCCCCCTTATTGTAGCAACCTAAACCAATTTCTGCACCTATACCTATACCTATTATTCTCCCCCTTTGACATTAATGACAAAGGGCATATCTAGAGCTAGCACTAAGCTCCCCCTCAACTAATGTTGAACCTCAATGGCAGGAAGTAAAAGAAGTTACTCCCAACTTCTCTTGTACATACTCAAATGTGTCTTTTGGTAGTGCCTTTGTGAAAATATCTACAATCTACTCTGTAGAACTGATATATTCCATCTTAACCTATTGATCTACAAACTACTCTCTCAAGAAGTGATATCTAATGGGAATATATTTTTTTCTTGACCGCGTCACTGGATTCTTCAAAATATTTATAGCACTTGTGTTATCACAAAAAATAGAAATAGGTTCATTATACTTTACCTTGATATATTCCAAATTTTGCTTCATCCAAATCACTTGAGTACAACACAATATTTTTGCAATATATTCTACTTCAGTTGTTGAAAGTGATACTAAATTTTGCTTCTTACTTAGCCATGATACTAAGCTATCACCAAGGAAGAAAGATCCTCCACTTGTACTCTTTATGTCATCCAAGCACCCTGCCTAATTTGAATTTATATAAGTAACCAAATTGAAATCTCTACCTTTGGAATACCATAATCCATAATCTAATGTCCCCTTGATATATCTAAATATTATTTTCACCAACTGAACATGACTATCTTTTGGAGATGACCGATATCTTGCAACCATACCTACTACATGCATGATGTCTAGCATTGATGTTATTAAATATAAAAGACTACCAATCATAGATCTATACAAATATTGATCTATAATAGGTGAATCTTCAACCTTTCTCACCTTATTTCCTATACACATTGGTGTGCCAACTAGTGCAAAATCCTTAAAACCAAATTTATTCAAGATTTCCTTGGAATATTTACTTTTAGATATGAAAATTCCTTTATCTGACTAAAATATTTGAAATCCTAAGAAAAATGACAATTCTCCAAGCATAGACATCTCATATTATTTTTGCATTCTATCAAAAAAAAACTTGTCATCTTTTCAATATTTCCTTCAAAAATGATATCATCAGCATATGCCACAACAATCAATTAATCCTCGCCTTCTATTTTGATGTAGAGATTATTATCAACAAATCCTCTCTTGAAACCTTGATCTTGTAGGTACTTATCAAGTCTTGCATACCAAGCTCTAGGAGATTGTTTCAATTCATACAATGATTTCTTCAATTTTCATACATAGTTACTAATATTTGAGAGAATAAATCCCTTAGGCTGATAAATGTAGACCTCTTCTTCAAGATTCCCATTTAGGAAGGTAGATTTGACATCCATCTGAAACACTTCAAAAAATTTAAACATTGCATATGAAAGAAACATTTTAATAGCCTCTAACCTTACCACTGGTGTAAAAGTTTCTTCAAAATCTATTCGCTCAATTTGAGAATATCCTTAACATACTAATCTTGCTTTATTTCTAGTCACTTCTCCATTTTCATTTAACTAATTTCTATAAACCCATTTTTTTCCTATCACATTGTGATCTTTTGGTCTAGGCACTAATTCCCAAGTATCATTCTTTTCTATTTGATTTAATTATTCATCCATAGCCTTAACCAAATGTTTATCATGTCTAGCTTCTAAAAAAGTTCTAGGTTAAATTTTTGATAACAAAGAGAAATTAACTTGCTCAGATTCACTTAGCATCATTCTTCTGGTGTGAATTCCTTCATTTATGTCTTTGATGATGTCACTTTCATTATGATTTATCTGAATATATTTTCATGGAGTTTTGTTTCTCTTTTTCTCTTTCTCTTAATCTTCATCTAATTCTTTAAAACCTTTCTCTTCAATGATTTTAGGAATGTCTACTAGATCACTAATTCTTTGTGTTCCATCTTCTTCTATCCTGACACTTGCACTTTCAAAAAAATTCTTGGTTCTTTTGTTATAACATTTATAAGCTTTAATTTTTAAATAATAACTAATAAATATACTATCATCTACTCTAAATTCAAACTTATAAAGTTTTTCATCAGTTCTCTTTATAAAGCATTAGCTACCAAAAAGACTAAAATAATCAACTATTATTGGTTTGTCTTTCCATAGCTCATAAGGAGTCTTATCACTATTAACTCTCAATAATGCCATATTTTGAATTGGCACTACTGTACCAACTACCTCTCTTCAATATTTATCTATTATCTTGGATTCATTTAGCATTGTCCTTGCCATCTCCTAAACTATTCTATTTTTCTGTTTAACTACTCCATTTTGCTATGGAGTTCTAACTACTAAATAATGTCTCTTTATTCCATGATCTTCACTAAATTCAATAAATTTATCTAACATGAATTATCCTCCTTGATATAATCTTAGATGCTTAATCTATAAGTTGGTTTCATTCTCAACTAATGCTTTGAATGCTTTGAAATGTCTAAAAGCTTCTAATTTTTTATTTAAAAACATTGCCCAAGTCATACGTGAAAAATCATCAATAAGCAACATGAAATATTTATCACCTTGAGTAATTTGAGTCTTCATAGGTACACATAGGCTAGTGTGAACAAGCTTTAGCATCTGAGTGGTTGACTACTCTTTTATTTTAAACTGCCTTCGAGCCTGCTTCCCATGCTGATAAGGTTCATAAAGTGTGTTAGATGGCTTTGTAATCTTTGGAAGATTTTTGACTGCTTGATTTTTCATGATGTTGAAAAGATTGTAAAAATTTATGTGCCTCATTATCCTGTGCCATAGCCTACTTTCTTCAATCTGACTCAAACAATGTCTTTGACCTTTGATGTTTGATAGCATATACAAGTTATTGCCTATTTTCTAAGCATCTGCAACCAATACATCTAAATATTTTCTTCTAATTTCCCAACCTTATGCATAAAAATTTAGTGTGTTCCCTTGATCACACATTTGACTTACACTCAAAATATTATTAGTAAGACCTTCTACATATAAATAATTTTCAACTTTAGTTCTACCATTATCCAAACTTAGTGTACCTTTTCTAGCAATTTTGGCAGTAGTATTGTCTCCAGATTTTCTTATGCCACCATTGATATTATTCAAGGTTATTAACTTGATCTTGTATCTTATCATGTGCCTTAAATATCCACTATCAATGAACCATGGGTTTTTTTTCATTTCTTGCATGCAAAGCTATCTGAACCAACATAAAATCTTTAGGTTGTTTCTTCTGCCATGAACATGTCTAAACCTTCTCCTTAATGAATGGAGCCTTGAAAATTTGATCCTTCTTGACTGACTCAAACACACTTCTACAATATTGAGCTATGTGTCTAAATTTGTTTCACTTGAATATTGAGCTTGATAAAGGAGCAAAAGAGTTGTAGTTTCTGCTTGACTCTACATGACTTTCCTTCTCCTTATTTTTAAAATTGTTAGCTCTTTTTCAAAATTATAATTTCTTATGACCATATCCATTACAATAAAAATAGTAACCATAAAAATAAGACCTATTTATGTATCTTTGACCTGATTGCCTTTTGTAGCTTTGTTCCCTCCAGCATTCTTTATTTGAGATGTCCTTTGTAATATTCACTTCTTCCCTTTTTGTTTCCTCTTTTGTAAGAGCTTCAACATAGCTCTTTTTATTTTCAAATCTAATCCCTATTTTATCTGATATTGCCTTTTGGACTTATAATATCTTATTCAGAATATTAGTGCTATTCTCAAATTTTGAATCATTGGTTGCTTTATCATTGATTGCTTTATTTGTTTTATCAAGATCTACTTTTAAAGAAGCAATTTCAATAACATACCTTTCACATTCTTTTTCTTACTATTTTCAACTATGTCATTATATATTCTTCATTATTTTTAGCTTCTTTAAAGTGTGCTTGTAGATCTTCAATTATTTCCTTTGACTCTTTTTCATTTTTTTTATCTAGAGCTTCAATCTTTGATTCTTCTGAATAGGTTTTAACTCTTCTAAGGCAAAAATGAGTTCTCCTTACAAATTCACTTTGGATTCATCCTCTTCTCCTTGATCATCTATAATTTTTCTTGTAGAGTCATCTTCATGTATGGCCATAAGTATAATCTCTTATTCTATTGATTTTAAACATGAATTTGCAACCTCTAGATGATTCTTAAGATATTGAATAAATATCTTATTATATTTTACTTCTATATCCAACTTAGAATATAAGATACACACCTATTATTTAAGAGCCTCAACCACATACTTCAACTCTTGATTCTCCTTCTTTAGCTGCTTGGCCATCTTGTGCTTTCCTGATCATCCTTCAAGAAGTAATTTTTTTCAAAAGGAACCTTCTCTGATACAAATTGGTAAGCATAGGATATACTAAGAGGAGGGGTGAATAAGTATATCATAAATCCTATAAAATTTATCTTAATAAAATTCCACATAACCATACATTCAATATATGCAATAAAATTAAAATAATAAAAACCACACAAGATAGAGAGAGACACTAGATTTAACATGGAAGCCCAATATAGGAAAAATCACAGAGAACAATCTCAAGTATATGAATGAAAACCAACCCAAAATATAATATTTGAAGCACCAAATTGTAGGAGCACCAACCCATAGGAGTACCAACCCCTTTGTTGAATACCAACACATTAACAATTCATGAGCACTAACCCATAGGAGCACCAACCCCTTTGCTGAGCACTAACATAGTAATTATTCATGAGCACCAACCCATAGGAGCACCAACACATTTTTTTTATAACATACAACTATCTCCCAATGTTGCTTTATAAACAAATGATAGCACATTACAATATCTCTTTCCTCTCTCTCCTCTGCTCTTCTAAGCTAGATATAATAATTACAAATCATGTTTTTTCTCATATGTTACAAATTGCTTCTCAAGCCATTATTTATAGCTTTCCAAATGACCTTTGGCCTTCACCCTTTATGACCCTTCAATCCTCATGTAAAATGGTGCCAAACTTACATTACCCTTCATTTACTTGCATTTATAAAGTTATATTGTGACTCTTCATAAGTAAAATCATCCTTTCCTCTTTTGTCTTTATCTTGGTAACTTTTCATATTCCCCAAAGTGTCCCTTCATGAGAAATTACACCCTTCCTCTTTTTTCTTCCCTTGGTGACTCTTAGAATTCCCTAAGATGACTCTTCATGGGAAAATGCATCCAATTCTTCTTTTGTCTTTACCCCGTGACTCTTTGACTTCTCCATGGGACCTTCTTTTGTCTTTATGCAACTGAAAATATATTCGTTAATATTAAATAAATATTAACACACACTAGCCAAGATATTACTATTAAAAACATCATTAAATGCAATGGGGCCTTTATCACCAATAATACTATAACTTTGACATCAATGAAAATATTTACAACACCTAACTTACCCATTCTTGTTACAAACACATTCATCATCTAAATAAAAACTAATTAACCCTAACCCATCCTAACTTACCTAAAAATAATTCATACTAACTTTACTAACCCCAAGCTAACTTTGTCTTCTTTCCTCATACCTTAACCTATCTAACTAACCATCTCTAAAACCCTCCCATGTAAACCTAATCCCAAATCACTTCCCCTCATTCCATAACACACACCTTCCCATATACCCTAATACATGATTTTGACATAATCATTATTCAAGTTCTATGGTTTTAGATAATCATAGTTATAAAACTTATGGTTATGCAAAACCATGGATAACTAACCAACAATATTGAAATATTGTAAGTTGATATTTATGGTATTGTAATACCTCCATTCCCCATGCAATAACTTATTCATGAATAAAATATTATAACTAAGGGAGCTTCCCTCAATCATGGTATTGCACTTGTAATGACATTGACCTAACTAAAATGCTGATAATCCAAAATTTCAACAAAAATTTGATTAAAAAACACAAGGGTTCATTTGATCCAAAACTCAGAAAACTCAAAAGTTCTAGTTGACAAATATTTCAATAGCATAGAAATAACATAGTAATAATGAATTCTCTGAGAAGATATGTCATATTACTCAAAAATTGCAATACAAATATAGGATTATCTTTGGGAAGAGATGTTTAACTTCCCATTTTGGGTTACAATGGATTTATACATATTTTGAAAGTGTTGGGAGATTGAGTGGCTCAAGGAAATAACTATCACCAACAATTTGAATTCCAAGAATTAAAACAATATAACGCTCGAGGACATAATGGGTGAGGATTAAAAACAAATACAAAATATGAGGAATTAACTATCACCCAAATGGCCACCCAAATTTTTTCCTAGATCATTCCTCCCTCCTTGAAAAGAAATGGTCCCCATTGCATCAATATTCCCCGTCAGGTGGTGTAGTTGTGTCTTGATTTGATTCTCTGTGAGTCACTCACCTTGGTGGCTAAGTTGGCCTCTTCTAACCATGTGATACAATGGAATAGAGAATCCTCTTATTGTCTTTATCCAAGTATCCACAATCTGATCCTCTTTTATTGGAGCAAAACTCTGTGGATCAAGCTCATCAATGCCTAGTTGTTCTACCACAACTGAAGTGTTTAATAGAGGTGGGTGATATGGTTTGAGGAGATCCACATTGAATATTGGATGTAGATAAAGGTAGGCTGGTAAGTTTGACTCAAAATCATTTTTTACAACTTTTCTAGTGATGGTGTATGGACCATATCACAGAGGATGAGTATTTCTATGTGGGCCTACAAGTTATTCCTTCTGAAGCCGTAACCAAACCTTGTCACCGATAGCAAAATGGTGTATAATCATATGTTTGTTATGGCATTGCTTATACTTCTAATTCATATTCTCCAAGATGTCATGAACTTGTTGCTGGATGTGTTGCATTTATGTAATAAACTTTGTTACTTTTGCTACCTCAGATCTTTCATGAGGTGTGTGTTCCATGGTGGAAAATGGAATAGGTATATCAATTGGTGCCATGGGTTGGAACCCAAAACATACTTGAAATGGACTATGCTTGGTCAAGATGTGTGGCACCTGATTGTATCCATGTTATATGAAAGGAAGTTCCTCATCCCATGTGCATGGATGTTTGGAGTGATACATCCAAATCATGTGAACAATCAAGTGGTTTACTACCTCTATCTAACCATAAATATGTTGATGGAACGATATGGACTTCATCAGCTTAGTATCCATCATCTACCATAGAGTGGACCAAAATATGCTCAAGAACTTGCTATCTCGATCTAAGACAATGGACTTGGGGAGACCAAAATGGAGCCATACATGACTAAAATATAGTTGAGTAGTTTGCTCGGTAGATATATTTTTCTTACAAGTAAGCATGATAGCCATTTTTGAAAAATGATCAGCTACCACAAAAATATAGTCCTTGCCATGTTTGAAAGTGGGAAAACCTGAGAGAAAATCCATTGATATGGATTCCCAAGGCCTGGACGGTTTTAGCAATGGCATGTATAATCCTTGCTTAATATTTGTTGGCTTGGCTATTGCACATGGGGTGCAACATTTGAGATATATTTCCACATCCTTCCACATATGGGGCTAGTAGAAGTGTTTTTGAATAACTAGTAATGTCTTTTCAATACCAAAGTGTCCATCTATCCTACTGAAGTGTGCTTCCCATATCATCTTTTGTTTCTCTACAACAAGAACACAAATGTGCCCCATATGGTAGAGGACATTATCTTGCAAATATAAGTTAGAAACATGTTCACCTTTTTGGAGCACTTGATATGTATCATTAAAGGTAGGATCTACTTCATATAGAGCACCCCAAGTGGTAGTCTCATGTCCACATAGGTCAACTTTTTTGAGTTTAGTAATTGGTGGGCGGCTCAGACAATCTACAACTGTATTTGAGATCCCCTTTTTGTATTTGATTATCAGGTGAAATTATTGAAGATACATGGCCCACTATTGGTGCCTCTCATTTCATAGCTTACTTTGTGTTTAGATGAATTCCAATGGTCTATGGTTAGTGTGGATAACCATATCTTTCCCCAAGATGTAGTGTTTCTAGTGTTGGTAGGATTGCACAAAGGCATAGAACTCCTTATGACATGTTGGATATTTCTTGACTGTATCAGTGAAATTTTCACTTTGGTATACAACAAGATGGCCATGTTGCATGATGATAGCTCCCATGGCATATTCAGATGCGTCTATCATCAAATCAAATGGTTGATGCAAATTTGGCAAGGCAAGAATAGGGGCTGAGCAGAGTATGTTCTTCAAATTATCAAATGCCCTTTGTTATATTTCACCACATTGAAATTTAGCTTTAGCTCCTCCTTTAGTCACTTGGGTTAGTGACCAAGCAACATGTGAATATCCAAGAACAAACCTGTGGTAGAAATTTGCAAGACCCAAAAAGCTGCAAAGCTCTGTGAGGGTCCTTAGTGTGGGCCATTCTTGAATAACCCAAATCTTTTCTAGATCAACATGGACCCCTTCCTGATTTACAACATACCTGAGGTACTGAATTATTGTCATTCTGAATGTGCATTTGTCAAGATTTACGTATAACTTGTGCTCCCGAAGAGTTTGAATCACCTTACGAACATGTTGCAAATGTTCTTTTCATGTTTTGCTATAGATGAGTATGACATCTAAGTAGACAACCATGAATGAGTTGGTGAAGGATCATAAGATGTCATCCATCATCCTTCTAAAGGTTTTAGGTGTGTTAGTTAGGTTAAAAGGCATAACCAACCATTCAAAGAGCCCCTCCTTAGATTTGAATGCAATTTTCTAGACATCAGTGGGATCGATGGGACTTTGGTGATAACCAAATTTGAGATCAATTTTGGTGAAGAACTTCACACCACAGAGCTGGTCCAATAGGTCATCAATTATGGGGAGAGGGTAGTGATTCCTCACAGAGATTCTATTCAAGGCTTGATAGTCAATGCAAAGCCTCCATGTTCCATCTTTCTTTAGTGTCAAGACAATTGGGCTACCATAAGGTGAATAGTTTGTCCTGATGTGACCCCTTTGGATCAATTCTTAAATCTATCTTTTTATCTCATCATTTTCCAAAATTGATCTGTGATACACAAGACTATTAGGTAAAGGTGATCCTATGATCAAATCAATAGAATTTTTTACCTAGCAATGCAGTAGAACTCCTATGGGTGACTTGAATAAGTCATCATATTCTCCTGTGATTCATCCTATCTACTTTTTTATTGTGTTTATTGTGTAGTTAGGACTGCAACATCAACCTCCTTGGATTTCTATGGTTTGACCACCATGAGAACAAATTGCTTTGTCTTCTCCACCAATATCTTGCATTACTTAGCACTGATTAGGGAGACAAATGTGGGAGGTGGTACCTCTAGTACCCTATAACACCATGTTCCAAGAGTGAGGGTGATCTTTTAGGTTTGTGATTCATAGATTTGATGTCGCTCATACATGAATGACTGACCAAGGAGTACATCATAAACATCTAGATTTACCACATCACACAAGACTTCATCTTGGAATGGTTTTATAACATATGAAAGAAGACACTAATGGGAGACACGAAGGTCTCTCCCTAGGCTCAACCATCCAATACTATAGGGCTTTGGATGAGGCTTCATGGATAGATCTAGACTTTTCACAACTTTAGTAGAGATTAAATTCTTTTGACTCCCACTATCAAGAATGAAATGTAGAGGCTTGCCTTTTACCCATAATTTAGAGTGAAACAATCATTCTTTGTCATCTGGTCTTTCCTCATAGGTCTATAATGAAGTGATGATTGTGTCAGGCTCAACATCTACAATTTATTCTTCATCCTCTTTGACTATGGGTTGTGTATGAGGTAGAGTAGTAGATGTCAAGTATTTTAACTTAGAGAGCAGTAACTTGATGGCTTGACATTCTTCTTTGGAGTGAGCTCCAATTTTGTGATAATCACACCATTTTCCAACCTTCCCTTTTTGGGATTTCTTATCCTGAAACTCCTTCTACTTCCAATTTTGGCCTTGTGTTTGACCTTCCTTGTCATTTTTTCATTTTGAGGGTTGACTCTTCATATTCTTCCTGCCATGCTTCATTTCAATCTTTACTACAAATTTATATGCCTCACCGAGGGTTTTCAAATTAAAGAGTTCCATTTACCCCCATATGTATCATTATAGTCCACTATGATATTTGAGAGTTTTATGTTTTTGACATTCTTGAATGCCTAAACTTACAGACAAAGAATGAAAAGTGTCTGTGTAATCTTGAATAGATTCGTCCTTGCCTTAGTGAAGTTATTGCCACTATATGTACAAATCATCATACGCTCTAATGGTATAGTATTCTTCTTTTACTACTTCCATAATTCATCCCATGTAGGTTCCACCCCAAGGCCAATGATATCTATACTAAAACTCTTTTTGTACACTTCCCACTAGTTTTTCACAGGCAATGATGATTTCAAAAGAGCAAAAGTGATCTTTTCTCCATCGATGAATTTATTTCCAGAGAAGTAGGAAGACAGTTTATCCAACCAATTTTCCACTACATCAACATTGATTTTTCCTTCAAATGTGGGAATATAAAATTTTACCTGAACCTTGAAGGGTGTTGGGGCACTAAAAGGAAGTTCCCTTAATGAAGAGCTAGAATGTGTAGCCACAAAGCCAAAATTTCCCATCGAAAGTGTTTGTAGAATTTGAGAAAATTGTTATAGCATCTATGCTTGTTGCTATTAGAGGGCTTCATTCACCATTTCCTTGAAAGGACTAGTTGTCTTGGTTTTATCCACCATTTGAAGTTGTTTAGGGCACATAGGTGGAAATTTTGGAAGCTCTATCACTTCCCACCCAAGTTTCTTGTATCCTAACCTCGTCCTCAGGATCATACACTCTCAAGACAAACTACTCTAATACCACTAATCCAAAACTCAAAAGTTTTGGTTGATAAATATTTCAATAGCATATAAATAACATAGTAACAATGAATTCTCTGATAAGAGATGTTGTATTACTCAAAAATCATAATGGAAATATAGGCTTATCTCTGGAAAGAGATGTTTGCCTTCCCATTTCAGGTTATAATGCATTTATACATATTTTGAAAGTGTTAGGAGATTGAGTGGATTGAGTAAATAACTATCACCAATCATTTGACTTCCTATAATTAAAACAATATAGTGCTTGAGGACATAATGGGTGAGGATTTAAAACAAATACAAAATTTGAGGAATTAACTGTCACTCGAATGGTCACCCGAATTCTTGCCCAGATCATCATTACTCATTAGTGGTCTAACATCCTTATGTATTTATAATTATTATACTATCTTACCATAATGGGAACCTCGAGGAATTTGGTTCATATCTTTTGTCTTAGAGTCAATTTTCACTAAGGTTAAAAGTTTAAATGAATCCCTTTTTATTATTTTGTCCTACTTGACCCTATATGGGAATAAAACCCATTGAAACACCACTTGGAATAATATCCTATAAAAAATGGATCAAAATTTTTGTGAGGCACCAACCCCATAAGGAACACCAATGCCTCATGGTCAAGCACCAACTCGACTAGTCCTTTAACAAGGTTCAACCTGTAAGGAGGCTCCAAATCCATTAGTAACCTGGCATAAAATAAGATACCTTGAATATATGATCACTATTGGACAACTGTTACTCACTCAACTAAATATCATCTCCTATTTTTTCTCTTCTCACTCTTCAATCTTTCTCAAATAGCCTCTTAAGCCTTCTCACTCAACTAACCCTTTCTTTGGCAGAATTAGGTAAATAAACTTGATCAAAACCTATAGATATATACTTATATATTCATGTAATATTAATAACACCTATATAAATATCTTAAAACCATTTATCTATTCTTTGAAACTCTATATCCTTCACGTAGTTGCTTAATCCTCTAACTAGTCAAAATAAGCTGATTAGGCATTGTCTTTATACTTAACTCTTGATCATAACCATATTGGTAAAATAAGAAAATTAATAAATTTATATCATGCTTAAAATATATCAATACAAATGTTTCACAAGTTAAACAATCACTACATATATTTTTCATTACCCTTAAGGGCTACAACCACCATTATGCCTCATAGAGACCTAATGTAATTAGGCCTTTCTCTAAGCACACATTTCACTTATAACTCATTGAAATAATTTAAGCCTCTAAAAATGGATTAAACAATTAAAATTTAAATTTAATAAACCCTTGATAAGATCACACTATTTTCTTAATACCATTTGGCTCTTTTAACTCCTTCAACTGCCTAATTAGGTCTACTCATAAATAAGTCTCCTTAATGCCAAAAAGTCAATCTATAAATTCTAATGAATAAAACCAATTTTTAAACTTAAAATAATAATAAAAACATATATATAATCTCCATTACCTCATTTTAAAACCATGTTCATTACAACTCATCAAATAGGGTAAAATACCATAAATTATTCAACTTCATAAACTCACTCAGAACTGCACATAAGCCTTAAGAACCTAGTCAAAAGCCTTTAACTTTTCATATATTTATAAGATTTATTTCATGAATGTGTGTGTGTGTGTGTGTGTGTGTGTGTGTGTGTGTGTGTTAAAATTAACCTATTATACCTATAAAAAACTTTAATGGACATTATATCTTTAAATGTAGTGAAAAATGACTCAGTAACATCATTTTCACTCATACATAGAAAACTACCTATAGCACCAAAAACATAGTCATAGAAACCAATCCTTAAAATATATATTTAAAAAACTTTATGGTATTATAATGGGTTTAAATTAACATTTATAATCCTTATATCATAATTTAAAAAATATATATCATATTTATACATCAATATTGGTCCTACAAACCAATCTCACAACTTCACTCTACATAGAATTCATTGTCTATAAAGACCATTTTTATGACAATGTTTTTCTTGTGTATGGGCATCATAAACACTTATAAAAAAATGTGACATGATTAATAGGTGTTTAATAATTACCCCATTTATTTGGAACTATCCCTAGTCCTCTGTAACTAATCCTTAATCTCATTCTCATTCTTGCTTAGGTTTCTCACTATCTTACCTATTAGGCCTATTTAGTGATAGGTCGTCATCCATGACCAGTTTAGAAAATTGTAGGTATAAAACCTTCTCAAACAATTTCATGGTAATAGAATAAAATTAATACACATCATCCTTCATCCATTTGCATGTTATGTCCTAGTCAACCCTGCCTGCTACATCAACATTATAAGGGGTTTCCTGTAGCTTTTACTCACTATCAATATAAACCAAAACCACCTAGATAAAATTATATGATTCCTTTACATGTTTAAAAAATAAAAATAGGTCAAAAAGCTGTTCTAAGATATAACCAACAATATCTTTCCTATCGGGTCATTATGAGGGTTTAAGGTGGGTTTTGATTTATTTCCCTTCTTAGCAGTTGTTATAAAAGGATTTCCAATAAAATCCAAAAAAAAATAATAGGAAAATCAATATAGTGACCTTACACAATTTTTATGAAGTGATTAGGATCTCATTAAAATGTTGTATATGTCAACAAGCATAAGAAATTCCTTTTCATGTCTACAACACCACATTCTATGCACACATATGACCTTATCACTAGTTTTCATAAATTATTATTCATTAAATGAGCTAAAAATTTTTAAAAATACTTATTAAATACTATCACACATCTTTCAATTCTATAAATATATTTTTTACCTTTGGAAATGATCTTGACTGCTTATTAGGCCACTATAGGTCACTTTGTATACTAGGCCTTATATTGTCAGTCATACTTAGATTATGACCATGCCTTGAAACTTCTTGAACTTATCATAATCCTGATACACATATAAAAATAAAAGAATACCATGCTCACATAATTTCATCCATCAACTCCCAAGTCTGATACTCCTCTCGTCATCATGCTATCAAGCTTAAGTCTTCTTATTAGGTTTCCATGTAAGACTTAAGAACTTAGCATTAAGAACAAAAATGTCAACACATAATGACATCAATAACACTTTCATGACATCCATGATAGCTTAACAAATACATTAGACAATATTCTTAAAAATATCCCCCTTTGTCATTGATGGTACCTACTGAGAGAGTCTTCTCTTACTTGTGTAGATAAATCTCCCCTTTGAAATTAATGACAAAGAACAACATGCAACAACACTTAAACATACATAGATGAAATATCATGTTATCAAACTATTTTTAAGCATGGGATATACTGAGAGGTAGGGGAGGTGAATTAGTATATCATATATCTTATAAAATTTCACTTAATCAAATTCCACTTAACCATACATTCAAGATATACAATAAAACCAAAACAATAAACACCACACAATATAGAGAGAGACAATAGATTTAATGTGGAAACCCAATGTGAGAAAAATAATGGAGAACAATCTCAAGTATATGAATTATAACCAACTCAAACAGCAATATTCTCAATCACCAACTTGCAAGAGCACCTACCCCTTTATTGAGCACCAACACAACTATTTGTGAGGACCAACCCATAAGAGAACCAACCCTTTGGCTGAGCACCAACACAAAAACTATTTGTGATCACCAACCTACAATATCACCAACCCTTATTGTGTACACCACACAATTATCTCTCAATGTTTCTTTCTCAATAAATGACAATAAATTACAATATCTCTTTATTTTCTCTCATTTGCTCTTATAAGCTAGATATGACAATTAAAAATCATACTCTCTTCCATACATTACAAAAGGCTTCCCAAGCCTTTATTTATATATTACCAAATGGCCTTTGCCATTCACCCTTTGTGACACTTCAATCCTCATGTAAAATGGTGCCAAACTTGCATGACCCTTCGAATCCTTGCATTTGAAAAGTCACATAGTGACCCTTCATGAGAAAATTCATCCTTTTCTTTTTTGTCTTTATCTTAGTGATTTTTTGTATTCCTAAAAGTGTCCCTTAATAAATAATTGCACCATTCCTCTTTTGTCTTTACTTGGTGACTCTTGGAATTCTTCAAGATGACTCTTCATAAGAAAATGCATCCCATTCCTCATTTGTCTTTACCCTGTGACTCTTTAACTTCTTCATGGGCCTTGATTTGAATTTATGAAACCAATCTTTTTTTTTTTAATATTAACTAAATATTAGAACACATTATCCAAGATATGAACATTGAAAACACCATTAAATTCTATGGGGCATTTATCACCAATAATTCTTGACCTTTGACATCAATGACAATATTTCCAACAATCTCCCATTTTGTCATTGATGAAAACCTCAAACTGAGACTAGCACATCCTAATAATATAATATACATGCCAGACTACATATATATCCAAGCTAAAAAACATGCAATAATTCCCCCTTACCTTATCATCTTCTACCTATTCTTATACTTATATATGTACCTATTTCTACACTTCTCCCCCTTTGACATCAATGGAAAAGGGCCTATCTTAGAGATAACACTTACCTTCCCCTCAAATTATGCTAATCATAAATGGAAATAACTAAAATAAATTACTCCTAACACCTCTCATAGATCCATGAATGCGTTCTTGTTGGAAATATTGTCATTGATGTCAAAGGTCTAACATTATTGGTGATAAAGGCCCCATTGCATTTAATGTTGTTTCTAATGGATTTATCTTGGCCAATGTGAGTTAATATTTATTTAATATTATTGAATATATTTTTGGTTGCATATGAGACAAAATAAGGGCCCATGGAGAATTCAAAGAGCCATGGGGTAAAGAGAAAAGAAGGATGGGACGCATTTTTCCATGAAGAGTCATCTTGGGGAATTCCAAGAGTCACCAAGTGAAGATAAAAGAGTAAGGGCACAATTTCTCATGAAGGGACACTTTGAGGACTATGAAAAGTCCCCAAGATAAGGAAAAAATAAGGAAGGACGTTTTTGGTCATGAAGGGTCACCACATGACTTCTCAAAGGAAAGAATATGAAGGGTCATACAATTTTGGCACAATTTTCCATGAAGATTGAAGGTTCACAGAGAGGGAAGGCCAAATGTCATTTGGAAATCTATAAATAAAGGCTTGAGAAGCCATTTGTAATATGAGATATAGAGGTTGATTTGATATTGTAATATCTAGCTTAGAAGAGAAATTGTTAGAGATGAATATAATTTGTATTTGTTATATCTAGCTTAGAAGAGCAAAGGTGAGAGAGAGGAAAGAGATGTTGTATTGAACTATCACTTGTTGAGATAGCAACCTTGAGAGATAGGTGTGTGGTATACACAAAGGGGTCGGTACTCTTGTGGGTTGGTGCTCACAAATTGTTGATGGGTTGGTGCTTGGCAAAGGGGTTAGTGCTCCTATGGGTTGGTGCTCATGAATTATTTCTAGGTTGGTGCTCAGCAAAGGGGTTAGTGCTTTTGTGGGTTGGTGCTCCTGTGGGTTGGTGCTTGGTAAAGGGTTTGGTGCTCCTGTGGGTTAGAGCTCATGAATAGTTTCTAGGTTGGTGCTTAACAAAGGGGGTGGTGCTCCTACAAGTTGGTGCTTGCAAATATTGTTTGGGTTGGTGCTCATTCATATACTTGAGATTGTTCTCCATGGTTTTTCCTACATTGGGTTTCCACATTATATCTGGTGTCTCTCTCTATCTTGTGTGGTGTTTATTGTTTGAGTTTTATTTCATATTTTGAGTGTTTGATTAACTAGAATTTGGTTAAGGAAAAGTTTTATAAGATATATGATATACTAATTCACCCCCCTCTCAGTATATCCCATGCTTAACAATTGGTATCAGAGCAGGTTCCTTTTTGAAAAGTTTTATAGCTTGAAGGTAGATTGGGAAAGCATGATGGCTGGGTCACAGGAAGGATTTTCTATAAATAAGGCACCTTTATTTATGGGATTAATTATGCTTTTAGGAGCATGAGAATGAAGGTTTATTTTATGGCCCTTGGATTCGACATATGGAAAGCAGTGGTGGAGGAATATGAAGAGCCATAGACATCTATAATTACTCCAACAGAAAAGAAGCAAGTGAATGTAATGCTAAAGCTTTAAATGCTATTTTATGTGGTTTATGTGAATCTAAATTTGTTAAAGTTATGTAATGTAAATTTACTCATGAAACTTGGGTAAAACTTGAGAATATTTACAAAGGTGATGGAAAGGTTTACCAAGCTAAGCTTCAAACTTTTATAAGAAAGTTTGAAAGTTTTAAGATGGAGGAAGAAGATACAACAAGTTATCTTTTGTGAGTTGATCAAATTATAAATTAGATTCAAGGTCTTGGAGAAACATTGGATGAGTCAACGGTGGTGCAAAAGGTTTTGAGATCTCTACCAATGAGATATGATGCAAAGGTTTCAGCAATCGAGGAGATGAAGAATTTAGCCAAGCTAAAGATGGATGAACTTCATGGTATTCTCACGGTATATGACATGTAGACAGAACAAAATAAACCCTCAAAGAGAAAAGAAACTTTCAAGACATTAGAGAAAGAGAAAGCTAAGATTCAAGAGTCAATTAATAGTTCTAGTGATGATGAAGATGGCAACAGAGAACTTTTCATTCACAAGCCGAAAAGAGGAACAGGTAAATATCAAGGAATATTACCTTTTAAATGTTTTAATTGTGGAAAGATTAGACATTTTTTAGTTAGATTCCCAAATAAGGGTAATGATGATGAATAAGAAAAACCTACATACAATAATAATTTCAAATGCAAATATAAGAAGGGATTAGAGAGGAAGAGCCTATATTCTAAGGATCCTAGCTCAGTCAAAAATAGTGGAGTCAGTGATTCAGAAGAAGAGATTCTATTTATGGCCATACATTAAGGTGATCAAGAATTAGAAGAGAAGGAAGCTAAAGTGAATATGGAAGGAGAGATCATTTGTGCCTTAGAAGAGTTAGAAGCTATTCAGAAGAAGAATCGAAGATTAAAGTGTCAAATCGAGAAAAATGAAAAGCAGTCAAAGAAAATTATTGATGATCTAACAACACACTTGGAAGAAGCCAAGAAGAATGAAGAAGTTCTCACAGCATAATTGAAATTAACAAGAAAATAGTGTCAAAGGTATGTTATTGAAATTTCCTCTTTAAAAGAAGATATTGAGAAAGCAGTCAATGATAAAGTAATTAGTGATTCAAAATTTGAGGATAGCACTAACATGATGAATAACATATTGGAAAGTCAAAAAGCAAATTTAGATAAGAAAGGGATCAATTTTGAAAAGAAAAAGAGCTATTCTGAAGCTCTTACAAAAGAGGAAACAAAAAGGGGAGAAGTGAAAAATATAAAGGACATTTCAAACAAAGAAGGCTGGAGAGAACAAAGCTACAAAAGACAATCAGGTTAGAAAGATATAGACAGGTCTTATTTTATGGCTATTGTTTTTATTTTAATTGATATGGTCATAAGAAATTAGAATGTAGAAAAAGAGCTAATAATTTTATAAATAAGGAGAAGGAAAGTCAAGTAGAGTCAAGTAGAAGCCATAACTCTTTTGCTCCTCTATCAAGTTTTGATGAAGAGACCATAGTATGCTACAAATGCAATAACTTTGGACACATAGCTTGGCATTGTAGAATCGTGTTTGAGTTAGTAAATAAGGATCAAAGTTTCAAATCTCCATTCATCAAGATGAAGGTTTAGATATGTTCATGGCAGAAGAAACAACCTAAGATTCTATGATGGTTCAGATAGCCCTGCATGTAAGAGCTAAAGATCAGCCATGGTTAATTGGTAGCAGATGTTTGAGGCATATGATAGGAGATAAAAATAAATTCATATCTCTAAAGAATATCGATGGTGGTACATTGAGATTCATAGATGAAACCATGCTAGGATAGCTAGAAAAGGTACTTTGAGTTTGGATTATGCCATAACTAAGACTAAGAATGTTTTATATGTAAAAGGTCTTAAGCATAATCTGTTGAGTGTTAGTCAAATATGTGATCAAGGATACACATTAAAGTTTCATAAAGAAGGTTGTGAGATTAGAAGAAAATATTCAAATGAGTTGATTGCAAATGCTCAAAGGATAGGGAATAATGTGTATGTATTATCTGATATCTTCTCAAAGGCACGATTAAAGGATACATTCAAAGATCTACGAGAGGAGTTGGGAGTAATTCCTATTACTTCTTACCATTGATGTTTAGCATCAATTGAGGGGGAGCTAAGTGTTAACTCCAAGTAGGACCTTTGCCATTGATGTCAAAGGGGGAGAATAATAGGTATAGGTATAGGTGTAGAAATAGGTACAAGTAACAACTACAAGTTTCTACAGTAAGGGGGAGTTACTGTATATTTTTAGATGACAGTATGTGTAGGTGACAAGATGTGGTAGTTTCAGGATTGAGGTTGCCATCAATGACAAATGGGGAGAGGATTGGAAATACTATCATTGATGTCAAAGGTCTAGCATTATTGGTGATAAAATCCCTATTACATTTAATATTATTTGTAATAGATTTATCTTGGCTAATGTGAGTTAATATTTATTTAATATTAATGAATATATTTTTGGTTGCATATGAGACAAACGAAGGGCCCATGGAGAAGTCAACAAGCCATGGGGTAAAGTCAAAAGAATGATGGGATGCATTTTCTCATGAAGAGTCATCTTAGGGGATTCCAAGAGTCACCAAGTGAAGACAAAAGAGTAAGGGCACAATTTATCATGAAGGGACACTTTGAGGAATACAAAAAATCACCAAGATAAGGAAAAAAGTGGGAATGACATTTTTGTTCATGAAGGGTCACCACATGAATTTTCAAAGGCAAGAATATGAAGGGTCATACAAGTTTGGTGCCATTTTCCATGAGGATTGAAGGGTCACAAAGGGGGAAGGCCAAAGGTCATTTGGAAAGCTATAAATAAAGGCCTGAGAAGCCATTTGTAATATGAGATATAGAGGTTGATTTGATATTGTAATATCTAGCTTAGAAAAGCAATTGTGACAGATGAATATGATTTGTATTTGTTATATCTAGCTTAGAAGAGCAAAGGTGAGAGAGAGGAAAGAGATGTTGTATTGAACTATCATTTGTTGTGATAGAACCATTGAGAGATAGGTGTGATGTTGGTGTTCTTGTGGGTTGGTTCTCATGACTTTTTATTGGGTTGGTGCTCAGCAAAGGGGTTGGTACTCTTATAGGTTGGTGCTCATGAATTATTTCTAGGTTGGTACTCGGCAAAGGGGTTGGTGCTCCTATGGGTTGGTGCTCATGAATTGTTGCTGGGTTGGTGCTCGACAAAGGGGTTGGTGCTCTTATGAGTTGGTGCTCATGAATAGTTGTTGGGTTGGTACTCATCAAAGGGGTTAGTTCTCTTGCAAGTTAGTGATTGTGAATATTGTTTGGTTTGGTGATCATTCATATACTTGAGATTGTTCTCTGTGGTTTTCCCCACATTGGGTTTCCATGTTATATCTAGTGTCTCTCTATATCTTATGTGGTGTTTATTGTTTGAGTTTTATTGCATATCTTGAATGTTTAATTAACTATAATTTGGTTAAGGAAAAGTTTTATAAGATATATGATATATTGATTCACCCCACTCTCAGTATATCCCATGCTTAATAGTCCTGTGATCATGCTTTTGTGAAGATATCTGATAACACATATAAACTATTGCCTATCCTCTAAGCATATGAAATTAACTCATTTAAATATTTTATTCTAATCTCACAACCTTCTACATAATACTTTAATATGTATCCCTAATCACATATTTGACTTAAACTCAATAGATTATACTTAAACCTTCTACATACAATACATTCTTAGTCTTGGTTCCACCATTATCCAAACTCAAAGTACCTTTTTTAACTATCCTAGCAGTAGTTTTATCTCCAAATTTCACTATACTACCATTGATATTCTTTAGAATTATGAATTTTTTCTTATCTCTTGTCACGTGCCTTAAACATCCATTGTCAATGAATGATGGTTGTTCTTCATTTCTTGCATGCAAAGCTGTTTGAACTAACATAGAATCTTCAAGATGTTTTTTTCTACCATAAACATATCTAAACCTTCTTCTTGATGAATGGAACCTTGAAGCTTTGGTCCTTATTGAATGATTTGAACACACTTTTTAAATGATGGGCTATATGTCTGAAATTATTACACTTGTAATATATTATGGCCTCTTCATCAAAACCTGATAGAGAAGCAAAAGAGTTGTGGCTTCTACTTGACTCTACATGAGTTTCCTTATCCTTGTTTCTAAAATTGTTATCTCTTTTCAAACATTATATTTTCATATGACCATATCCATTACAATAAAAATAGTAACCATAAAAATAGAACCTATTTGTGTATCTTTGCCCTGATTGTCTTTTGTAGCTATGTTCCTTCTAGCCTTCTTTGTTTGAGATATCTTTTATCTTCTTCAATTCTTCCCTTTTTGTTTCCTCTTTTGTAAGATCTTCAACATAGCTATTTTTATTCAAAAATCTAATACCTATCTTATTTTATATTGAATTTTGACTTTCTAATATCTTATTTAACATGTTAGTGCTATCCTCAAATTTTGAATCACTGACTGCTTTAACATTGACTATATTCTAAACATCTTCCTTTAATGAGGCACTTTAAATAACATAACTTTCAAATTCTTCACTTACTTTTTGAAACTATGGTGTTAGATCTTTTTCATTCCTTTTGGCTTCTTCAAAGTGTGCTCATAGATCTTCAATTATTTCCTTTGACTCCATTTAATTTTTCTCAATCTGGCACTTCAATATTCAATTCTTCTTCTCAATAAATTCTAAGGAATAAATGAGTTCTCCTTCCAAATTTAATTTAGCTTCATCTTAACTTTCATCAAGTTCTTCTTCTTGATTATCTGTACTTTTTTTATGAAGATATCTTCATGTATGGTCATGAATAGATTTTCTTCTTCATCTGAGTTACTAACTCCACTATCTTTGGCTAAACTAAGATATTTATAATATAAACTATTCTTCTTGAATCTCTTCTTGTATTTTCTTTTGATGTTTTGCTTGTATGTAGACTTTCCTTCTTTATTGTCATCATTATTCTTATCTAGTCATCTATCTACAAAATGTCTAATCTTACCACATTTAAAACATTTAAATGTAAATTTTCCTTTATATTTACATGTGCCCTTTTTATGCTTGTGGATGAATAAAGACCCATTGTAATCTTCCTCATCACTAGATCTATCACTTGATTCTTGAATATTAGTTTTCTCTTTTTTTCATGTCTTGAAATTAGCTTCCCTCTTTGACGGTTTCTCTTTTTCTATCTACATCTCATATGCCATAAGAATACCATCTAGTTCAACCATCTTTAGCTTGGCAAGATCCTTCATATCCTCAATTACCAAAACTTTTGCATCATATCTCATTGGTAGAGATCTCAAAACCTTTTGTACCACTATTGACTCTTCTAAATTTTTTCCAAGACCTTGAATCTAATTTACTATTTGATCAATCTACAAAAGATAACTCACTATATTTTTTTCCTCTTCCATCTTCAAACTCTCAAACTATCTTCTAAAATTCTAAAGCTTAGCACACTAAACCTTTCCATTACCTTTGTAAATATTCTCAAGCTTTACCAAAGTCTCATGAGTCGATTTACATTGAATAACTTTAACAAATTATGATTCACATAAACTATATAAAACAACATTTAAATCTTTAGCATTATTTTCACTTGCCTTCTTTTATTTCGTAGTGGTCACAAGTGTCTATGCCTCTTCGTATTCCTCTAAAAATACTTTCCAAATGTTGAATACAAGAGACATCGAATAAGTCCTCATATTTATGTTCCAAAAATCATAATTTGTCCCATCAAACAAAGGTGTCTTATTTGTATAAAAATTTTCATGTGATCTAGCCATCGTACTTTCCTCAATCTACCTTCAAACAGTAAAACTTTTTCAAAAGGAACCTACTCTAATAGTAATTATTAATCATGGGATATACTGAGAGGGGGGTGAATTAGTATATCATATATCTTATTAAATTTTACTTAATCTAATTCCACTTAACCATACATTCAAGATATGCAATAAAACTAAAATAATAAACACCACATAAGATAGAGAGAGACAACAAATTTAATGTGGATACCCAATGTGGTAAAAACCATGAAGGAAAATATCAAGTATATGAATGAGCACCTACTAAAACTAAAATATTAACATGAACCAACTTGTAGGAGCACCAACCCCTTTGCTGAGAACCAACACAACTATTCATGAGCACCAATCCACAAAGTATCAACCCCTTTTATGAGCACCAACACACCAACTATTCATGAGCAATAACCCTTATTATGTATACCACACAACTATCTCTCAATGTTTATTTCTTAACAAATGATATCACTTTACAATATATCTTTCTTTCCTCTCCTTTGTGCTTCTAAGCTAGATATGATAATTACAAATCATACTCTCTTTCATATAATACAAATGGATTCCCAAGCCTTTACTATATAGCTTACCAAATGAACTTTGGCATTCACACTTTGTGACTCTTTAATCCTCATGGAAAATAGCACTAAACTTGCATGACCATTCGAATTCTTGCATTTGAAAAGTCACATGGTGACCCTTCATGATCAAATGTATCTTTTTCCTTTTTGTCTTTATCTTGGTGAATTTTTGTATTCTTCAAAGTGTCCCTTCATGATAAATTTCACCATTCCTATTTTATCTTCACTTGGTGACTCTTGGAATTCCTCAAGATGACTCTTCATGGAAAAATTCATCCCATTACTCTTTTGTCTTTACCCTATGTCTCTTTGACTTCTTCATTGTCCCTCATTTGACTTTATGGAACCAAAAATATATTAATTAATATGAAATAAATATTAACACACATTAGCCAAGATATGAACATTAAAAATGCCATTAAATGATATAGGGCCTTTATCACCAATAATTCTAGACTTTTTACATCAATGAAAATATTTCCAACAACTACCCCCTATGACCTCACAGCTTGTGCACTTATTTTATATTCCTTGGAGCTAGAACACTTCCTTATCATCTCCCCCTAAGCACTTTGTCTTGCTTAGTGACTATTAGGAACATGAATCGCACCTAATTCCTATCTCAAAATTTCAAAAGTATCCTTTGAAAAAGGCTTAGTCAAGATATTTACAATTTGATCCTTGGTAAACACAAATTCAAGCTTTATATTTTATTAACTCAACTATTCTATTAATAAATGATACTTGATAGGAATGTGTTTTATCCTTAAATGCATGATAGGATTCTTTGAAACACTTATGAAACTATAATTATCACAAATAATAGGAATAGGATCATCAAAATTTACCTTGTAGTCTATTAAGGTTTGTCTCATCGACAACACTTCAGTACAACATGAAGCTACTACAATGTACTTAGCTTCACAAGTAGATAAAGCCACTAAAGGGTTTTAATTCCTTAACCATGAGACTAAGAACTTACCTAAGAAGAAATATCCACCACTAGTGACTTTTTTGTCATATAGACTCCCAACACAATTTGTATCTCTATAAGCTACTAAATAAAACTTCTTACTCCTTGGGTACCATAACCATAATCCATTGTTCCTTTGAGATATCTACGTATCCTCTTGACTAGTTGTAGATGATTTTCCTTAGGATCTTGTTAGAATCCTCCCGTAATACCTACTACTTGATGATGTCAAGTCTAGATGTAGTAATATATAGGATAACCATAATCATGGATCTATATTTTATCTGATTGACCCTTGACAGTTCATCTTCCTTTATTAGCTTACATCCTATAACCATAGGTGTAATTAAAACCTTAAATATTCCATTTCAAACTTCTTCAACATCTATTTTATATACTTGATCTATGAAATTAACATCCCTTTTTTAAATTGATTGATTTGAAGTCCAATAAATAAGGATAGTTCTCCAAGCATAGATAATTCAAATGTTGACTTCATCACCTATGTAAAATCTATGATCATGTTTTCTTTAGTTCCACCAAATATGATATCATCCACATAAACTCCAACTATCAACTAATGATAATTTTTAGTCTTAACATATAAGTTACTATCTATAACTCCTCTCTTGAAACCTTGGTCAAAAAGGTACTTGTCTAGCCTTGCATAACAAGCTTTAGGGGCTTGTTTTAGACCATAAAGAGCCTTCTTCAACCTGCAGACATAGTCTTTGTTATAAATTAATAGGAAACCCTCAATTTGATCAATGTATACTTCTTATTCTAGTTTCCCATTTAGGAAAGCTAGCTTGAAATCCATTTTTGTATATCTTGAAGCCTTTAAAATATGTAAAGGCAATAAACATACAAATGGATTCTAACCTTGATATAGAAGAAAAGGTATCCTTAAATTCCACTCCTTCTACTTGATCATATCCTTTTCACATAACTTTAGCCTTGATTTTAGTGGCCTCTCCATTCTCATTTAACTTTTTCCAGAAAACCCATTTTATACAAATGATGTTTTTGTCTTTAGGCCTACGTACTAACTCCCAAGTTTTATTATTCTCAATTTGATTTAACACATAATTCATTACATAAAACCAAAACATATCTTCAGTTGCTTCTACATAGTTTTTAGTTTCAAATTTTGAAAGTACAACAATATCTTATAGATTAGCATGACTCACCATTCTTTTCCTTGTTTGTATGCTTGCACTTTTTTTTTAATGATCTGAGATTTAGGATGATTCTTTTGAATCTACCAATAGGAAATTTTTGAGTCCTTTCTTTCCTCAATTTCTTCTTCATCCTCATCTATCTCTATTACACCTTCATCATTCTTTGACTAAGAAAATGATTTATTTGTCTCATCAACCTTTACATTTATCCTCTCCACTATATTTTTTAACCTTTTGTTATAACATCTGAAGGCAAAACTTAATGATGAATATACCAAGAAAATGCCTTCATCGGAACTTGAGTCAAACTTTTATTAGTCCTCATCATCTATCTTGATATAACATTTACTCCAAAGACCTTGAAATGTTGAACACATATAGGTCTACCATTCCATAACTCATATGGAGTCTTATCACCATTGAATCTAATCAGATCTCTCTTCAAATTGTAAATTTTATCACTCATATCTCCTCTGCAATATCCATAAAATAACTTGGAAATTCAACATCATCTGTGTTATTTCTTGACCTATTCTATTCTTCATTTTAACCACCCCATTTTGTCGAGGTGTTCTATCATTTGAGAGTTGTCTTCTTATTCCATTAACCTCATAAATGTCACTAAACTCATTTGAACAAAACTCTCCTTATTTATACCTAAGACACTTCATATTCATATTCATCTCATTTTTAACCAAATTTTTGAAGGTTTTGAACTTGCCTAGAGATTCTAACTTCTCCTTCAAGAATACCACCCAAGTCATTATTGTGAAATCATCTATAAGCAACATGAATTAGCTATCACCTTAAATACTTTGATTTCTTATAGGAACACATAGATAAGTATGAATTAGTTCTAAATGTCTATTAGTGTAAAATTCTTTAGACTTGAATATCCCCATGGTCTTCTTACCATGTTGGAATGCCTTACAAAGAGTATATGCAGGTTTAGAGATTTTATGCATGTTATTCACATATGCCTTAGAGATGATCTTGACTATATTTTAAAAATTCATAGGACCTAACCTCCTATGCCATAGCCAACTTTCATTTACCTTTCTCATAAATCACTTCTCTTTTGTGATCTCATTTAGTACATAAAGATTATTGTTAGTTCTCTTTGCTTTGGCAATCAAACTTCCTAATACTATTCTCCTTATCTCAAATCCTTTCTCATGAAACATTAGGTTATGTACTTGGGTACACATTTTACTTAAACTTAATAGGTTTTGTTTTAATCCATATGTATATAGCACATTTTATATCTTGGTCTTCCCATTGTCCAAGCTCAAATCTCCTTTACCAACTATGTTACTAGATGTGTTATCCCCAAACCTTATTGAACCTATGGCATTATTATTAAAAGTGATGATTTTTTTTTTTATCTCTTGTCATGTGATTTGAATAACCACTACCTATGTACCATTTTAAATCTTCATTCTGAGTATGAAAGGTAGTTTGGGCTATCATAGATTCTTCTCCTCTAACTTCATGATTTTATTCTATAAGGTTTACTTTCTTAATCCATTATCTCATGTCTTGACTCCATAATTTCTCAATATGATTATTTTCCATATATATTTTATCTTATAATTTCTTACAATGTGTCCTCTTTGGTTGCATTTATAACATAAAACTCTAGTTATTTGTAATCAATAGATCTATGTCCAAATTTACCATATGATAAACAATAACTAAGGAAGTAATCCACAGATAGTGATTTTTTAACCTCATCTATATTTTGATTAACATAGGATGGTACACTATTAACTTTCATATCTCTTGATGGAACAAAGATATTCCTGGCTTGTTGATGAATGCATTCAAACTTGGCAGCTTCTATAGAGGTCTTGATTCTACCAATTTCATCACTCCTTATCTAATCAAAGTCTTTTAGAACTTGACACTTCTTGAACTCCTTTTTTCCTTCTCTGAATCAAAGATGTCTAATGTCATAAAATTATTTTTGGATATACAAGATATTGTTAAGATTTTCAATACTTTTCTCAAAATTTTGGTAAGTCCTTATTATAGATATGGATTAAAAAGATGGTTAGATAAAAAATTAGTCATGAAAGACACAGATAAATTCATAAGGACATAAAAATCTAGGCCAACCTATTTAATAGGGTGTACAATTGATAACTAAGAGTAAATAAAAGAAAGCAAACACAAGTTGCCTTCCCAAGAGCCTCCCATCACCCAAATGTAGCTCTGAGCATGTTTTACCCTTGATTTTATGGTCAAGTATTCAAAAATGGTATAAAGCAAGATATTATACCATCTCAAGAACAACTAAGTATAATATAAACTCATGATATGAAATCAAATATATGCCTATCAATGAAGCTACACTATTACAAATTATAAATAATAATGAATCCACACAAATGGCATGTGGAGATAATTTTACATTATAACATTACACAAATTAAGCTTAATCAAATTGGTCTTAGCCCTTCTATTTATAGATATCCAATTTGATCAAGATCCACCCTAACCATCCATTTAAATATCAAGATATGTGGCCATGAATCAGTGTAATTATGTAAATAATATCCATAAATGTCCTCATAAATCTTTGGGAGGAAGGTGCAAAGAGGCATGAGATCTATAATATTGATATAATTTGCGTTTATGAATTATGGATGCCACCCCATTTATCATGTCACTTGATGATGTAGTTAATATAAATTAATTTCTAAATTCAATAACTTCCATGGAATTATTTTTAGATCAATACTAGGGTTCTATGGGTCCTTTTCCCTATATTAAAAAAATGCAAAGTTTTAAAAAATAACCAAAAAGGCCAAATGGAAACACCATGGCCAAACAAGAACCAAATTAACCAAACAAACAAAAGCCTCATTAAGAAATAACAACATTTCTTTAAGACATCTAGATACTAATAATAGAATCAAAGCTACCATTTGGTGGGGAAATAGTCTAAAAGATTGATTGTCTTACCTTTTATACCTTTTTTATTTTTTACCTCTTTACACACTCCTTTCTAGTTTACCACTACCATTTGCTTGTCAAGATTCAATTTTTTTTAATTTACCTTTATAAGCTTTTCTTTGTCTGAATCTGATATTTCAAATTTATGTCCTCTCTTCACTCTCCCAACTATATTTTCTACAAGAGAATTTTTTGATTTTTCTATTACCCCCACATTAGACTTGTCTTATTTTTTAGAAATACCTTATTTTTCTTTCTTTCTATCTCCAAATTCTATATTTTACTAAACTTTTGGTTTTTGAAAACACTCTTCAGTAACTACTACTAGATCTGGAGTGCTCCATTTACTTGAGATTGATTTCTCCCATTTTTCCTTCCCTTATTTAAAATACCCCTAAGGGTATAAGGTATAATTATACCCTAGTGATTTATAATTTTAGTTTATAAATGTTTTATTCTCATAATCCAAAGATTGAACATGAAGGACTTTAACATATTTCAAAATGATGTTCTCCAGAACCCCTTCACTCAAATAAATCTCTACACAAACTATGGCATAAGTGTATAGGCCTATAGTATCCATCTCATGATCATTATTTAAAAATAACCCCCGAGTATTTTTTATTTCCTTATGTGAATTCCAAAAATTCAAAGCTAGATTAGGGAGTCTAACCCACACTAGCATGTTTGTTACTAAGAGAGAGTTTGGATCAAACTCTAAAAATTAAGGTGTGATAGATAACCTTGCATTTCCCTAAATCTATGGGACCTCATAAATACATTTTTAATAATAATTAACCTCACTAAAATTAACAATAAAAAAACTTTTTGAGCATAAATAAATATCACATCGGGATGACCAAGTCTAATAAACCCACTAATATAAGGTTATCAAGGAATGTCATAGTCCATTAAACCTATATATTATTACATCTTTGGTCAGAGTATGTAAATACTCACCTAATTCTTGATTAAAAATCTCTAGTAAAGGATTTTCCTTTGCTTATTTGACTATATATGCTTGTGGTGAAGAAGATAATTTCATTGATTTTGTCTTGGAAGAAACATTTCTAATGACTTCTTTGAAGGTTACATGTTTGGAAGAAGAAGCTTAATTTATTCCTTCAACTCCTCCCCATAGTCTTGAAGCCATGAAGATGACCAAATATTTACCCAGATGATAGAAAGATAATGGGAAATGGTCCTGAATTTCTTTGGCATGTTGTACCAGGAATTATAACTTAGTTGAGATACCTAGAGAAACTACTAGACATTATTTTAAGGCTTTCACTAGGTCTACCCCTTTTACCCATATACATTTAGTTCTTCTTAAAAGGGTTTTGATCAAAAATTTAGAACCTTGGATTGTCTACCTTAGAGTCCTATTAAAAATCTAATGCCCACCCCAGTAATAATAGAGCATTCCTCAATCTCCTTATAACTTAAAATTTTATTTCCTAGAATTTTTGTTCACTATGGAGTTTTACCAAACACTTGACTTGCATCAAGTGGAATTTTTCCAAATACTTGACTTACATCAATCAACTTGAAATTATTTATTAGATCCTCCAAAACATAATCTAAAATAAGCTTATATTAAATGTCTCCTTGATGGAGTTGAACACAGGAGACCTAAACTTGATTAGAAGTAACCTTTTTTCCTAGCACCTACCATTCAGGGAAGATATCTTTTTGGTCTAAAAACCCTTGATATCTATCTATTCCTCCACCATAAAATTTGGCCTTTTTCACCCTTACTAGCTTATGTTTTCCATCTATTTTGGTAGCTAAAATAATGAGCTTATCATACCTTCCCACTCTTATTTTGATTTGCCTTGAACTGTTGAACTCATCCTTGCTTCACTTATCTTATGACCCCTACTTATGTCATCGAAGCTTTAGTCACCAAAACCATTAGGTTGTTCATCTAACATAGACTTCATTCCTCCTTATAAAATCCCTACCATCAATGATTTGGCCCTTAAAATTATAGGAATTTCTCTCAAAACCCTTGTGTTTGTCATCACTCTTTCCATGATCCAAATCCATTTATTTCAATGGTATTAATGTTTGGGTACACGCATTTTTATAACTAGAATACCTAAGCCAACGATGACTAGTATCCTTAACCATATAATATGGAATGTCTTATCTCATTGAACATAGGTTTCAATCCACTTTATAACCCTCATCATATTGAACACTGAGCCAATTAATGCATTACATGTGGATACTTTTCATGAAGGTGTGAATACCTTACCCTCTACTAGATTAGAACTTGTGACCTCCCTTTTGGGAATAAATGTTATTCACCATTATTCTAACTCAAGTAAACTTTTTGAATTTTGGGTATAGGAATTTTAATAACTGAAATGCCCAGACCAGTGGTGAATAATATCCCTAGCCATAGACTATGGAATGCCTCATCACATTGAACACATGTTTCAATCCACTTACTAGCCCCTATGACATTAAACATCAAGATAGTTAGCCCAAAGTATGTGGATAATTTTCATGAAGGTTTGTATACCTTACCCCTACCAGATTAGAAATTCTTACCTCCTTTTTGTGGATCACATGTAAAAAATTTAGGTATAGGAATTTTTATAACTAGAATGCCCAAACTAGTGGTGAATAGTATCCCTAGCCATGGATTATGGAATGCCTAATTCAATTGAACACATGTTTCAATCCTACTTCCATGGAATTCTTACTTAAGATCATAATTTGGTTTAATTTTCCTAAGTAATATTAATCAATATTAGTGAAATTCTTTGAAAATTGGCTCACTTCATTAATCAAACTAGTTAGAAAGTCATATTATTATGTCATAATTTGATTTGAAAGGAATTATAAGATGATTTTAGTTATGTATGGATTGTCATCCCATTTAGGAAGTTTTCAACACAAAATAATAGATGCACATGTCATGTGATTTTGATTTAGAAGAAAAGAGTGATCTAGAGCACCAAAATGCATTTTCATCATTTTGACTTGAAATGATTTAAAAAAATTAATAATCAAGTAAAATGAATTGACCCATTTAGGGATACATTATCCAAAATTGACACTTATACATGATAATCTTGAACCATTGAGCATGTTTAAGTGATTTTGGCCCAAATTGTGTATTTTGACAAATTTAGAGTAAGATTAATAATTTCAACATAAATGGTGTTAGGAATTGGATGTCTACATCTTTCCCCTATTTGAGAAGGCATAGCGATACATTAAAGTGAAACAACATTTTTTCAAAGAAAAGAGTTTTCAAGAATAAATTAGAAAGAAATGATCCATGATACACCCTTGAGAAGAAAAACTAGGATGAAGGCGAAGGATGGACTCTCAAAGAGATTAACCCATGAAACAAACTAAATCTAGATGTATTAATTCTTACATGAATTGATTCCATCAATGATCAAAATATAATTAGAATAAAATGGCCCCAACAATGGGGGAAATTTAAAGGATACAATCTAAAAATAGAACCATCACACTTTGAACACACCCAATGTGAGGATGTAAGTTACGTTCTTATGAAATGATTGATCTTAAGACAAGATGCACACTAAAATATTACAAAAATGAGGGAAAGTGTCCAAAAACCTTGGAATTATAAGAAAAAGGAGAAATATGTCTCCAAATAAAAGAAATAATAATGAGCTCTAGTAGAGAATATTTGATCATGATAAAGTAATATTTCCCCAATAGGACTAATTTTGATCACTGATAAATAATGATTTTCCCCTATAGGGATGATTTGATCCAATGTTTGGTTCAAATTTTGTGTTCCCATAGGGAAAAATGGCAAGAAAAATCTCAAGGATATAACCTATTACATTAATTAAGATGAGTGGGTGTAAACATAGATGTGATGGTGTAATGGTTGTAAAAGCCACAAAAAGCTAAGCATATAAGGAAGCATAAAGTGATGAAAGATATGAAAAGAATAATGAAGGTGGCTAAGCTGACCAAAGATATGTCATGTATATAATCACTACCTACATAGTCCAAATGGACCTTAAAATAATGCAGTTCACCAAGAATTAGCAGAGAATGGAATGAGGGATGAATAAAACTAACTAGTGTTTGATTAGACCCATAATTTAAGCCAGGAGATGCACATATTGTATAAATTCAGGTTCATGATAATCCATTGGTGCCTAATTTCATTAGTGTTACTAAGAGATATTCATCAAATTTTAATCAAGGTTGAGACTTGGAACCAAAGCACAAAGTGCTTGATATATCAAAAGGAAATTAGGCATCATACGTATGAAGAAATTATAATGACATTGTATTTAAATTGTGTAGATATAGTTCAAATGTGAATACCTATAAGCAAGGATAATGGTAAAAATGATCAAAACTAAAAATACACCTATTTACATTTAAAAAAACAAAAAACAAAAACAAAACATAAATGAACCTAACTTAAGATCAAGATATGGAAAATCAAGATTCAAGTAGGAATAAGAATGTTTAAAATAATCAATAACATCTTAACAACATGAGATCAAGATATAAATAATAAAGATCCATGTGGACCATTAAGATGTTCCTTGGAAAATAAAATAAAAGAACAAGACCAAATAGGAACAAAAGACCAAACAACAAATAATAATCAAACAAACATGCATACCAAAAAAAATGTTTTTGAGTTTTAAATGTTTTATTAATGTTTTTTAATTTTTCTAAGTATCTCAACTAGATTGAGGATTAAGAGACACACAATCGTTCAACTCACAAAAATAGTGAGGGTATTGCAAAGATTGATCATGAAACAATAAGAGCACATAAACATAAAATGCTGATAATATAAAGAGAACATATGAAAATGGGGCATTGAGGTGACCTTAACATGAATTGAGCACATCCTACATAATCCCATTAGGGCCTCATTTCATAATAATTTTTCCAGCATAAAAAGTGATGAAAATTTGACTAGGTCACAACAAGTTTGCAAATAAAGGCAAATGACAAGGCAAATGATAATAGTAATGATCAAGTGATGCAATAGTGCATGATGAAAAGGCAGTATTCCTATTTTCCCATAGGTGGTTATAATTAGGAAACATCATAATTCTGATTTGCCCAAAGGTGGTTTTAATTAGAGGTAGAAAATACAATATTGATTCACCCATAGGTATTTATAATTACTAATACTAGATAATATGATAGATGAAAGATAAATGTTTAGATCAAATGTCACACTACATTCATACACTTCCATTCAACATGAAATTCTAAAAATATTGAAATTGGATCAAAAGTCCCTCATAAAAAGTGTGAGAAGAAAAAAAGGAACCAAGATCAAAATGGGGTAAGTATGATGGCTAAAAATAAACCTTGGTCAATAGTAAAGACATGGATAATGTGTGGTATGAATAAAATTATTAAAAGACAATTGGATATAGTGGCAACAAAGTTACCCCCAAGTAATGATTAGCTTAGTGTGCTTACAAAATGAGATGAGTGTGGATTAGGTTTATTTTAAAAGGGTGAGAGTATGGCTTAGGTTTCTCACAAAATGGTAAGAGTGTGGCTTATGTTTATCTCAAAATGGTGAGAGTGTTTAATCTTAAAAATTGATCACAAAATGGCAAGAGTATGATGAAGGTGACTGAGTTGACCTCAATAAAAATTAAGTGCTATCTACATAGTTTCAAAGGGCCTCAAGTAAATGTAGTTTAAATGATGAGACAAATGGAACATAGTGGTATAATATGCCAAAAAGGAAATGGTATATAGGGTTTTGCCCAAGAGATAAGGCATGGCAATGGTAAATGGGAAAATGACAAAATGAAAAATGGTTCTATTACTCTTACTGACATGGAGATACTTATCCTAATCATCATGTGAGACAATTAAAATAATCAATCATAAAAATGGATACCTAATATGTCACTTGAATAGCTACTCTTATTGACATGGAGATGCACATCCTAGTCAACATATGAGATATCTATAATAATAAATCATAAAATTGCTATCCAACACCCTTATAAAAAAATTATTCCATTAAGAACTTGTAGATCTAGATCTCAATAATGTGTTTGTGTTCTTAATTATTCATCAATTCAAGCATCAAGATAAGATGTCTCCATAGCCTCTATAACGGAAAATGTAGCCAAAGATAGTAAATAATGATAGGCATAGGATAAATGGGTTAAGTGGGTAATGAATAGGTGAATGATAATAGAGTGTATAATGATGGGGAAACAAATTAAAATCAATATTTTTAGGCACACACAATGTTGTTGATATTAGATCTAACATAATTTTAGTTTTTGTGGGGCTGAAGACTTCTAAAGATGATCTTGATAGGACCACCATATTTTTCTATTATTTGATGTTGAGATTATCTACCATCTAATTACGTTATAGATTATAAGCTATATTGATTTGATCTCTGATAATGTCTTCATCAAGTAGTGGGGAACTTTTATGCTCAAATATTGGCACTACTATCTCCAAATATTGCACCCTAGAAGAGGATGCTTAAGCCTCTTCTATATTTGGGAAATGTTGGGACATTTCTATGCATGTGGGTGTGCCTATATGGGAAATTATCCTCTAGATTAAAAGGGCTAACTCCCTATATGTGTCACTGTAAAACCACTTATGTCTAAACTAGATTTTTTGAAGGGTAAAGAGTTAGAAATTATAGAAAAGGAAAACCCACTCTAAGAATGCTGATACACAAAGGTTATCTTCCACATCAATATCATATTCTAGTTCACAATACAAAAAAATACATAGACTATTCCCAAGCTCTAAAGATTCTAACACAAGTTTTTCAACATAGAGGTGAAATGTGTAAAATGACACAAGGAAAATGAACTAAAAGGAAAACCTTACAAATTTAAAAATAGTAATACACATGCAAAAATTTAATAGACTTAGACACATATTATACGACTAGTTAGATCCAAAACTCTTACATAGGCATGAAGGACAATGGAAATAAGGATGAAAACCATCACTTGCTATCACTATACATCTCTTACACACTTAGATAATTGCTTCAAACTTGAAAGAAAAAAGACTATCACTTAATGCTTGAAGGCAAAATGTGATAATAGGGATTCACCATACACTATGTGGATCTCCCTTTTTTACTATCCAAAGGGCTATATATATTTCATAAAGAAGTGCGAGGAGAAGGCCTTTGGTGCTAAAGAGAGGGATCAATTTTTTTAGAAGGTTCCATCTTTAGCTGTAGCTAATTTTGCTATTGATGCTTATTCAAGACATCTAATTAATCCATGTCACCCCCTTAAATTCCCTTGGTCTACCCTCTTGAATATGCTTCTCCAATGTTTTCCAAGAAATAACAATATATTGAGCAATGTCATCAATATGGTTGTTTCCAATAGATCCACCCATTATAATTTTTTCTTGATGTTTAACATCTCCTTAGCTTGTTGAGATGTGCAATGGTGTGGAGGGGAGCCACTTTCATTTTTTTTAGCCTTAGAGATGAAAAACCACCAAAACCTACATGGAGTCCCCCAACCTCATCCCTTTGATTGGTCATCAAAAAATGATAAGGCTCATTGATTTTCACCATCGATCTATCTAGTGTTGATGTTTGTAGATCAAGTTTTATAATTTAAGTAGTCTCAAAATTTTCATTTGTACATCACAATGCAATTTGGGTTTTCATGACTACTTAACTTATAAAGTCTTTATAAGTTAAGTCCTTGGATAATCTTGATTTATGCTATGTAGACTAATTTATGTTGTTCAAGCTCACTTACTTTAGAGTCTTCATGCTAGATTACTTCAAGATTTTGGATCTTGACAACTTTTGGTTTTCGAAACCTTAAGTCTCTAAGATTTTTGAGCCTTAAGTCTTCAATATTTTAGAGCCCTAAATCTTTGGTATTTTCAATCCCGATTACTTCCCAATAGCTATTTTTTGAGGTAGAAGTTTGACATTCATGGAACTATATTTCTACACACTCCACTCTATTCTCTTTGGACCCATATTTGTAAAAAAATTGTAGGCACCTTTCAATAGTATTTTTGAAAGTATCACTTTGGACTTCTCAAACATTCCCTTCAAAAATCCTTTTATAGACCTTGCATGACTTTTATACCCTTTATAATTTTCCCAAGTGTCCCTTCAAACCTTTGGAAGTGAACCAATTGCACTTTTTGAGGACATTTTTAAAGATAAAAGACTCTTCAAACTTTTGTGTAGGGCACTTTGTAAGTGAAAAGATCCTCTCAAAACTTGAAGTGCCTTTTGTAAGAATGGAATTGTCCTTTCAAAAAAATTTAAAGTGACCACTTATTTGAAAGAGAAACCCTTTGGAACATTTGAACTATACCCTTCCTTAGAAGATGCCCTTAAGAAGGATGAAAGTGGACCTTTCTTTAAGGAAAAGGCCCTTCAAGTTTTTTTGAAGTATCCCTTCAGACTTTTTTCAAAGGACACTCTAAAGGAAAAGACCCTTCGACATTTTGTAATGTACCCTTCGAAAAGATTGTTTTAGACAAAAAGTGTAAAATAATTCTTTCAAAAAAGTTACAAAGTTGAATTTTTTCAAACTTTTTATCTAAAATAAAAATTCTAAAAGAAATAACAAACCCAAATAACAAACCCTTTATAAACTCAAAATTACCTTTTAGAGGAATGTAACTACCCTTTAGTAAGGTGGGATTGCCCTTTGGAAAAGTGTAAAGTATCCCTTCATAAAATTGTAATTACCTTTCAAAAATATTGAAGTGCACCAATTCCTTTGGAAAAAGACCCTTCAAAAAAGTCTACAATAGATAATTCACAAGAGAATGATCCTTTGGTCAACTTTAAAGTGACCCTTCATAAAAATGGAACTACCCCTTAGAAAGATTGAATTGCCCCTCAGAAAGATTGAAGTACACCAATTAATTTAGAAAGACACCCTTTGGCAAAGTAAAAAGGACCATGTTCTTTGAGATAAGCAAGTGACCAATCCTTCAGGAATTGCGAAAAAACATAAAGTAAAACCCTATTGAAATAAATAATTATTAAAATGAGATTAAACAAAAGCATGCTCTAAAGGAAAACACAAACTTGACATTTTGGTATGGGAATACACCATTCTGAAAGTTGTGCTTAGCCATAATGAAAAGGCAAAACTTGGGATCAAATATTGGCCAACATTCTTTACAATTCCAAGGGGTGGCGTGCCTTATATGCCAAAGACCAATTGCCTAAATCCTTCCATTGGGCATGGATTCATGCATAAGTCACTCAGAAAATAACATGAATAGGCTTTTTGGCCAAAAAAACACACAAGTTGTATGATCAAATTCACACTAAACAAAAGGAAGGAAAACACCTATGCCATAAATCACTTAGGGAGGACAACAATGAACCAAAAGGAAACACACATCTAAGATACTATTTACAAAAAGATAAGCAAGGACTAATATAGGAGCTTAAAGTGTATCCCATTCATATGGATAAGCAAATCTTCTCCATTCATCTTGGATAGTTGAAAGGAGTTGCTTTGCTTGCACTTGTTGATGATGTAAGGGACACTCCACAAAGTGTCAAAACTTGTATGTCTACCTCGATTTTCTTTGTCTTCATCTTATTTCAAGACCATGTAACCCTCTTTAAACACTCTTACACTTGTTATTCTATCAAAGGACTTCTTCATGAGTACTTAATGGTGCTCCATATCCTTGTGTGCATCATCCCTTGCCTCTTGCAGATACATTAGTTTTATCAACTTGACTTCCATTAGAGTGTTTTCAAGTAATTATAGTTATTTTTCAAGTTCTAGGGTAGAGAGTTCTTGGGATATGGATAAATTATATTGCCTCCCATAAATAAGTACAAAGTGAGAGTTACCAATTGATTTATTAAGAGTAATCATGTCTACCTATAAAGCTATTTTCAACTTATTGTGTTAGACTCTTTGATTATTCTCCAATGTTCTCTTAATGATCTTGATGAGGTTATTATTCGTAGACTTAGCCATTCCATTAACTTGAGGGTAATAATTAGATGAGGTACTCAAGTGAACTCCATTCCTACCTACCCAATCAAAAAATTTGGAACTAGGAAAGTAAGTAAATTATCAAAAATGATGACATGAGGAACTCCAAACCTTATTATAATGCTCTAATATGACTCTAAGATAGAATTTTAATTTACCTCTTTCAATGCAATAGATTATAGCAACCTTGTGTAGTAGTCAGTAGTAGTCAATATCTATTTGTATCCATCACTTGATGGATGGTTGATCATCAAGGCCCCATTACATGAAATGCTGGTCCACCTAGATAGGATTCAATGGAAGGGCTGCAAGTTTTTGTTTGCCTAAAAATAAGGCACATTAAGGGAACACCTTAGCCCAATGATAATAGTCCTTAAAAATACTAGGCCAATAGTAATTGTCCCTCATTATCTTTCAAACTATAGTTTTAGGAGAGAAATGACCTCCATTTGTACCATTGTGAAAACTTTTCAGTAGCATGTCAAATTGACCACTATCAACACACCTCAATATCACACCATTTATGTTCTTTCTAAAAACAAAATTATCAACAAGGTAATAGGGAATGGTCTATAATCTAAAGTATCTCTTTTGAGACTTACTCAAACCATTGGGGCACTCACCATTTTGAATAAAACTAATGATGTCTTGTGTCTATCTCTAGACTAGTATGTGATCAGTTGGTTGGGGGTGAACTTGGTTAATCAAGACCTCTTCTTTTATCTCTTGCAAATCTAAATCTAAATGACTACATTATCCTTATCCTCTCACCAAGATTTTCACCCTAATGTCCATGTCATACTCCATCACCTTTGTGATCCATCCAACTCTCTTTTCATTGAGGTCATTTCTTAGGAAAAACTCTTTAGTGCTAGGATGAGAAACCATGACATGTATATTATTGTTTGAGACCATGTGCATAAATTTTTTGAATTTCATTTTCACTATCAAAGATTGGTTCTCAACAACTATATATCTGACCTCATAATCTTCCAATCCTTGGCTAAAGAATGCAATTGGTTGATCTATATCTTTATCATTCTTTTGCATAAGTATGGCTAAGATTATATCAAGGCTAGCGAAGGTATATATTAATAAATCCTTTGTAAATTTTGGGTTTAAGAGAGTATAGGATTTTTCAATTACTTGATTGATTGTCTCAAAACTACTCTTTCCCTCCTTTATCCAAGTAAATACTTGGTTATTTTTTAGAATGGATGTGATAGGCTTTACCACAGCTGAAAAGTCTAGGATAAAGCTTCTAACAAAGTTTATTTTCCTTGAGAAGCTTTGTAGTCCCTTCTTATGTTTATGTAAGGGCAAGCCTAGGATAACCTCAATCCTTCTAGGGTTAATAGACAAGCCTCATTTTTAAATAATGTGTCCCAAGAGTTTACCTTAATGAATAACAAAGATGCACTTTTTTGGATTAACGGATATGCCATACTCCTTACATTTCTCAAACAATTAGTGTAGATGTTCCATATGATTAGTATCATCTTTTGAATAAATAGTTACATCATCTAGGTACACAAGTAGAAACATGTTGATCAAACCTTTAAAATACATGTCCATTTCTCTTTGAAAAGTGGATATAGCAATGGACAAACTAAAATACATATTTATATAGGCAAAGGTTCTCCACTTTGTAGTGAAGGCTTTCTTGAATTGATGATCTTCATTTACCAATATTTAGTTGTAGCCTGAATAACTGTCAAGAAGTGAGAAATGTTGAGAACCTAAAACAAATTGTAGAATTTGTTCCATGGAAGGTAGTGGATAATGATCCTTGAGAGACATTTTGTTAACATCTCAAAAATCCACACAAAGTCTGATCTCTCCATTATTATTTTATATAGGTACAAGATTAGCCACCCAAGCTAAGTGTTTGATAGGAAAGATAATCTTAGACTCAATCAGCTTGGTCAGTTCTTTCTTCATGAGTTCCTCTATCTTGGTATTGATAGGCCTTTGCTTTTTCCTGACCAATTTAGCTCTAGGTTTTAACTCGATGGTATGATGAGATAAACCTGGATCAAACCCTTTCAAGTATTTATACTCCTAATCAAAGATTTCATGAAACTCTTTGCATAATTTAATAAAAGCTTGCCTCTTAGGGTGAGAACATACTTTGTCAATATTCAAAAGTTTATCCTCAAAAATTAGGACTCTTTCATATTTCTCTTTCTTTGTTGACATGCTCACTCTTTCTTTCTTCTTCTAATCATATTAATTAAAAACATTTTCCAAGGTAATCATCCCCTTAAGTATCTTGTTTGTCTTCATCTGAATGATTTGATATTTATATTTATCATGTAGTCTCTTTTGGTTTCTTGAGGAAAAACCTGCCTCATTTTATGTGGAATGTGTTCATCACTTATAAAAACCATACATGACTCTTCATTATCTAAATAAATGGTCTCACAATGATCTTGATATAATATTTATCTTTCTCTTGTACCACATCAACATCTATATCAAATCGTACCCATATGGTATCAAATTTGTTAGCATATTTATTTGAACCCCTTCGTATGGGTTGTATGTTGAAGGAATAAAAGTCTTCAAGTAGGTCCCATACCCTATGATTGTAGGATTTAAATAAGGTATTATTAAATGTAGATTGACTTATCACTTGATGGATGACCAATTCACTATCTCCATAAACTTTTAGATTCTTGATTCTTCTCTTCTTTGCCCATTGGAGACCATAGACTAGGCCTTCATATTCTAAAACATTGCAAGTATAGCTGACGTGGTATCTATATGGGGAGTAGTATTGATTATTTTATGGATAAACTAGCATAATTCTAGCTCTTGCATCTATTTTTATTGTTAATCCATCAAAGAACATTTCCCTTATCCCATCAAGTTCATGGTCTTCATTAGTGAGTGAAGGGATTGGATCATCCCCTTCATGCATATAATAAACTCCCAAATCAGTCTCTTTAATGAAATTATATGGATCAAGTCCATGTATTTTATTGTTATATTTATTAATGAAAATATTAGAAAAATCTTCAAGGGGGGAGGATGCTTCACCATCCATGACACCATCTTATTCTTTGTTGAATAAACAATTTTGATTAGAGTTTGTCTCCATGTATGGCTCAATATGAAACCTTTTAAGGGTTGATTCATTATAGTCAACTTGGTTCCATATCTTATTTTTAAATATAGAAAAAACTAATCAATAGAAAGGTACCCTCTTATCTTAGCTGTGAAGTCCATTGACAAGCAGATAGCAAAATGGGTTGGAAGGTCTACCACCACAATGTCTTGAAAAATTAGGAAACTTAGGCAATCATGTAGAAAGACCTTTAGAATTTTGACCAATCCCAATATCTTAGTTGGAGTCCCATCAAGCTGTAATACACCCTTGCTATGTGGTTCATATTTTAATCCCAACTTATTAGCTACCACTTTAGGCATAATAGTGGTAATAGCTCCACTATGCACAATCCAATTATGGACCAATTTGTCTCCCATAATGAGTGTGAGGTAGAAGGGTAGAGGCTTTTTAGACTTAGAGGAGGGCTCAAAGACATGGCTTAGATAATTGGTAAGGGCCACACTATTGTGTTTTGAAGTTTAGGGGGCTAAATGAATGTTTACAAGCTATTCTTGCAAGAGGTCCTTTTCACCAGGCATGTGAAAGGCCTCCCAAAGAGATATGCTTATCTTGGAATTATTCAAAGAATAAATAATGTTTAGAGGGTAATTATTCATATTTTATTCATTCTTGAAAGTAGTGTGGGAGTTTGAGCCTAATGTTTTGTAGGTTTGAAAATCTTACTTGCATTCTAATTTTACTAAGCTAAGGAGCATGACTTGCAATATGAACTATGTTAGGAGTCACACATTGTGGCTTTAGAGAGACATCACTTGTAGTTACATGGAATATTTTATCTTTTCCTAATTCTCTCTTCTTAGCTCTTCTATTGGCTGAAACTAACACACTTTGATTTAACACATAATCATCTCTTTCTTGAAAGTTCATCATGCCTACACTTTAATTGATTTTTTCTCCATAGTTATCACTTTGCATAAGCTCTACTTATTTTGAAGTTATATAAGTATTAGTTTCTTATTGTGCTACCAAAACTTGGTTTTTTTCTCCACCATCATGGATAAACTGAACTTGAGGTTGTACCTATTGGTCTGAATGATTCTCTCTTTGGACTAGATTAGCATGTACTAGAATAATAGCCTTCATGGAAGGAGTGGGATTAGGATTATAGGCATTGGACTACCTATTGATACCTTTCTGACCCTATCCTCCTCTTTGGTAGTTGTATTGGGGTGGAGCTCTATATATTGATAATAGTATTGATGATTAGGTGGAACACTTGTCTAGAACTAAGCTTTCTTGATTTGAGCTTGTAATAATCATATTCCTTCATCTTTTCCATATCACTATCCACTTTCTTGGGGAAGGATATTGGCTTGACATTGGCATTAGGAATTTGAGCTATGATTGGGGCTTCAACTAAATTGAGTAAGAAACTACATGGAAACTCTTGGAAGGAGTTTTTTAACTTATATCAAGCTATTTTTAGCTTTAATAGCTATTTCATATGCATCAATTAGAGTGAATCCTCATATATATTGTAACATCACTACTATGTTAGTATAAATACCTTTGAGATAGGTGGGGAACACAAATATTGGAAAGAGGTCTCATGATAGGCACTAGCCTATGTCTTTGAAATATTTCATTAAAATACCCCATAAAGTCATTAGGACCTCTCTTTATCACATTTAACTGATGGATTAGTGAGGCATGGTCACTCTTATTCTCAAATGTAGTCACTAGTAATTCCCCAAATCTATCCCAACTTGTAATGCAACCACCTTCCAAAGTCCTATACTAGTCAAGTGCTTTGCCTTTTAGAGACATATCAAGCAATCTAATGGCTATATTGGCTTGGGTGACATTATGGAAGTTACATAAATTTGAGATGTCCCTAATATGTTTAGATTGGGTAATAGGAGCTTCTCCATTAAAACTAGGGAGGCTCTTGGTAGCATTGGGAGGAATAGGGTCATATGCAAGAAAGTCAATTAGATTCTATGTGTTAAAGGCTGGGAAAGGCTATTGTCTATCCATTTTTCTTATTTCCTCTTGATCTTCTATTTCTCCAACTTCCTCAACATCTTCTTCTTCTTCTCCAAAACCTCTTTGCCATGGATCTCTAACCACTAGGAATGGTTTAAATAATTATTATTCAAGAAAAGCTTTAGCTAGAGGGGGTTGATCAGAAGTCCTAGATGACCTACTAAGGACCATGAAGTACAATTTGGGAAAATTTATGTGCAACTAGATATTACCACCTTTTAGAGTCACCAAATGCTGTATTAAGAGTACAAACTCAGGTTTGTTAAGACCAACATTCACCTTGACATGTAATTCACCAAGAATTGCGGTCCCATTAGGTCTGCCAAAATTGTTGTCTCCAAATCTTGCACCCTAGAAGAGGATGTGCAAGCCACTTCCAAATTTGGAAAACATTAAAACGTTTATAGGCATGTGGGTGTGCCTATAGGGGAAATGAACATCTAGATTAAAAGGGCTATCTCCTTGTATGTGTCTCTACAAAACTACTTATGTCTAAACTAGATTTCTTAAAGGGAAAAGAGTTATAAATTGCACAAAAGGCAAACCTACTCTAAGAATGGTGATACACCAAAGTTATCTCCCACATGAATATTATATTATAGTTCATAATACAAAAAAATACATATATTATACCCAATATCTAAGGATTATAATACAATTATTTCAACACAGAGGTGAGATGTGTAAAATGGCATAAGGCAAATGAACTAAAAGTCAAAATTTCCACATTTGAAAATAATAATACACATGGAAAAATTCAATACACCTAGATAAATAGTGTATGCCCAGTTAGATATAAAACACTTGCTTAGGAATGAAAGATAAAGGATAGAAGTATGAAAACCATCACTTGTTATCACTATACATCTCTTACATACTCAGATAATTGCTTTGAACTTGAAATAAAATAAACTAGTACTTAATGCTTGAAGGTAAAATATAATATCACTACAATAGGGATTCATCATAAACTATGTGGATCTCCAGTTTTTACTAGCTAATGGGCCATATATATAGAAAAAATAAGTGAGAGATGGAGGCCTTGGGTGCCAAAGAGAGGGATTGATTCTGTTAGAAGTCTCCATCTTTAGTTGTAACTAGTTTTACCAATGATGCTCATTTGGGCCATCTGATTGATCCATGTCACCCCCTTGAATGCCCTTGGCCTACCCTCTTGAAGATGCTTATCCAATGATTGCAAAGAAAAAACAATATATTGAGTAATGGCATCAGTATGGTTCATCCCAATGGATCCACCTATTGGAATTTTATCTTGATTCTTAATAGCTTCTCCTTGGCTCATCGAGATGTGTAATGGTGTGGAGGGGAGTTACTTTCATTTTGTTTGGCCTTAGAGATGAAAAACCACTAAAACATACATGGAATACCCTAACCTCATGCCTTTTGATTGGTAATCAAAAAAGGACAAGGAACATTGATTTGCATAGTTGATCTATCTAGTATAGATGCTTGTGGATCAATTTTTATAAGTTGAGTAGTCCCAAAAACTTGATTTGGACTTCATATTGTAATTCAAGTTTTCATGACTACTTAACTTATAAAGTCTTTATAATTTAATTCCTTGAAGAATCCTTATTTACACTATGCAGATTAATTTGGGTTCTTTAAACTCACTTACATTGGAGTCTTCAAGCTAGATTCCTTTAAGGTTTTGGAGCTTGACAACTTTCGGCTTCTGGAGCCTTAAGTCTTTAAGATTTTGGAGCTTGAAAAATATAGGATTTTGGATCCTTAAGTCTTTGAGATTTTATAGCCTTAAGTATTTGGGATTTTGTAGCCTTAAGTCTTCAATTTTTTAAAGATTGATTACTTCCTAATGGCTATTTTCTAAGGTAAGAGTTTGATGGTCATGTAACCATGTTTCTAAGAACTCCCTTCTATTATCTTTGGACCCATCTTTATGTGGAATATATAGATGTCTCTCAATGGGATTTCTAAAAGCATCCCTTCAAACTTCTCAAGCATCCCCTTTGGTATTCCTTCTATAGAAACTACATGACATTTTTACCCTTTGGAGTTTTCCCAAGTGTCTTACCAAACCTTTGGAATCGGACCAATTGCATGTTTTTTAAGGACACTTTTAAAGACAAAATACCCTTTGGAATTTTGTGTAGGGAACTTTTCAATTGAAAATATCCTCTCAAACTTGAAGTGTCTTTCAAAAGAATGGAATTATCCTTTAAGACTTTTTGGAAGTGACCACTTCCTTGAAAGAGAGACCCTTTGGAACCTTTCAACTATACCCTTCCTTGGAAGATGCCCTTTGAAAGGATGAAAATGGACCTTTATTTGAGGAAAACACCCTTCAAGTTTTTTGAAAGTGTCCCTTCAAATTTTTTGTAAATAAAACTTTGAAGAAAAATACCCTTCAGCCATTTATAGTGTACCCTTTGGAAAGATTGTTTTGGACAAAAAGTCTAAAACAATTCTTTCAAAAAAGTTGAAAAGATGAATTCTTTCAAACTTTTTTTTTAAAACACAAAGTTTGAAAGAAATAAAAAACCCTTTGAAAACTCAAAATTACCCTTTAGAAAAATGGAACTACCTTTTAGAAAGATTAAAGTGCACCAATTCCTTTGGCAAAAGACCCTTCAAAAAACATGTAGTAGACAATTCAAAAGAGAATGATCCTTCGAGAAGCTTTAAAGTGACCCTTCGAATAGATGGAAAACCTCTCAAAAAGATTGAACTTCCCCTTGGAAAGATTGAAGTGCAATAATTCCTTTAGAAAGAGACCCTTAGACAAAGTAAATGGGACCGAGTTATTTAAGAAAATCAAGTGGCCAATTCCTTCGAGACTTGGGCAAAAAAACTGAAGTAAAACCCTATTGAAATAAATAACACTTGTAATTCTCTAAATGAAAACACACAATTGACATTTTGTTATGTGAGTACACCATTCTAAATGTTGTGCTTGGCCATAATGAAAAGGTAGAGCCTAGGAGTGAATTTTGGCCAAAAAGCACCTCAATGAATTTTTCACCAATGACTTTGTCTTGATTATCCCATAGTGCCTCTGAGAAGGTTTCATAAAGAGATGTTAACATTTGAATTTTATTTTCTTCTAGTGCCTTTAAAATGGTTTCAATAAAATATGTTGAATTTAAAATTTAATCATCTCCTAACACCTCTGAAAATGTGTCACTAGGATATGGTTCTTAATATTAATGAATTTAGTCATGGTCCCATTTATATTATAAAAATAGTATGTCAAAATTGATGCACTTCAACAAATTATGATTCTATTGATCCCAATTGATACTTGTGGGAGGTAAAATATCAATATAATGGTTATGTTAGATGGGGTTAATGGAATGCTGAAAGGTAGTATAATTCTCATATAACATACTATGAGAACTTGTGTCGATGTTAATGGAATCATCTTAAACAACCATTGAAGGAAAATAAATATACTCAAATTTATCTTCAATGAAATTATAACCAATGTTTTAACAACCATGATTGTACTCTATTTTTGAAGCTAAATCTAATTCAAGGGAATCTAAATCTAATATCAGTTTTGATAGTGATTCTTCTTCTAATGCTAAATCCAATGTTGACTCAAAAATGAAACCTAACTCAAATTTTTATTCTTCATCTTATGTGGTTTTTCTATAATTATGTTTTTCTAAATTCTTACTATCAAACAAGTAATGGCCTATCATGGCATAATGGGCTCTATAAAATTTGATTCATCTAGGAAGGTTTCATCATAGACTAGTTCATCTAAGTGAAACCCCTCAAACAGATGGAACTACTCAAAGGATGGCTTGATATAAACTTCTCTATCAAAATAAGACTCCTCTATGAGTGGAAAAATATCAAGAGATACTCTGTAGAGACTGGATTATCAAGGAGATGAGGATCTTTAAAAATAGGTAAAATATGAATAGGTGATTCATCACAAGTTGAATGTTCAAAAATGGGAGTTTCAATAATAACATCATGGATTTGGTTAACATTTGGTCATAAAATATAAAATTTGAACACATTTTTGTCCTCATAAGATGGATCTTAAAGAGGTAAAGTTTCTTATTGAGGCTCAACGATCGGTACAAAATTCTTAAAGTGGGGAATAATTAGTTTAGGGTACACAATGGTCTGTGGTTCAATAATGGGATCTCCAAAAATTAGACTATTGAAGAAGGGATCAACAAAATTAGGTTTATAAAATTGAGGTTCTTCAATACTAAGATCAATAAAATATAGATGATGGGCCTAGAATGGTAATAAAAAGATGCTTCATGGTTTGGTTGTTAACACAAACCAAAGGAGGAGCTCCTAAAATGGTAACCTTTATATGATGTAGAGATTGATGTCTCACACAAGATGAAAGAGAATATCATAAAATGGTAACCTTCATGTTTTACAAAGATTGATCACTTTCACAAACCAAAGGGGGATAACATAGAATGGTAACCTTCAAATGTGGTACATAATTTAAAGGAGGATATCCTCAAATGGTAACCTTTAATCATGGTACACAAATCAAAGGGGGATATCTGAAGATGGTAACCTTTGAGTGTGGCATGCAAATCAAAGGGGAAGGATGAGTATGATGTACAATAATAAATATGGATTGGAATGATTTTTAATCAATTATATCAAAGAGGGTGACATCCTCAAATAATATGGAGTGCTTATGTTCACCATAAATATGGTATACCTTACAGTTAGGGCCATAAGAGACCTCACTATGAGTATATCTTAGTGTCATGTCTAAAAGGTTTTCTCTATGTTTACTTAAGATTTGGAGAATATTTTTCAAATGTTTAAACAAGGTATGCATTTTTATCATTTTTAAACAAATGACAAGGTAAAAAACAGACTATAATAAAAAGGAGGTTATGTAGTACCATACATTTAGAATAATGTGATCATAAAATTACTCAAACTTGAGTAGGGTTGAAATAATATAAATTATAAGAGGTTATGAAAACCCAAAGAACTAAGTGTAAACTAGAACACCAAATGTAAGTTGAGAGATATGTTAAAACCATAAAATCTAGTTCAACTTTGATAAGTTCATGTTTTACAAAGATTGATCACTTTCACAAACCAAAGGGGGATAACATAGAATGGTAACCTTCAAATGTGGTACATAATTTAAAGGAGGATATCCTCAAATGGTAACCTTTAATCATGGTACACAAATCAAAGGGGGATATCTGAAGATGGTAACCTTTGAGTGTGGCATGCAAATCAAAGGGGAAGGATGAGGATGATGTACAATAATAAATATGGATTGGAATGATTTTTAATCAATTATATCAAAGAGGGTGACATCCTCAAATAATATGGAGTGCTTATGTTCACCATAAATATGGTATACCTTACAGTTAGGGCCATAAGAGACCTCACTATGAGTATACCTTAGTGTCATGTCTAAAAGGTTTTCTCTATGTTTACTTAAGATTTGGAGAATATTTTTCAAATGTTTAAACAAGGTATGCATTTTTATCATTTTTAAACAAATGACAAGGTAAAAAATAGACTATAATAAAAAGGAGGTTATGTAGTACCATACATTTAGAATAATTTGATCATAAAATTACTCAAACTTGAGTAGGGTTGAAATAATATAAATTAGAAGAGGTTATGAAAACCCAAACAACTAAGTGTAAACTAGAACACCAAATGTAAGTTGAGAGATATGTTAAAACCATAAAATCTAGTTCAACTTTGATAAGTTAATATTGAGAAATTATAAGAAAACCCTTCAGATTAGGAAATCAATAATGTGAACCAAGAAATTCAAGATGTGAAAACATGTAAGAATTTCCAAGTATAAAAATAGAACCAAATGGGTAGCACAACAATGCCACATGGTAATAAGAGGTCAAATAAAATGTGTTATATAAATTAGAGTGTGAGTGATACACTTGATGACCTAAGTTCACAATAATCAAATTGTGATGAGTATATAAATGACCTTCAATCCAAATGGGAAATTGAACCCAAGTTAACTCAAGTCAAGTGTAAATGGTAACACCAATTAACACATTAACCTATAAATTATAAAGGTGTAATTCAAAATTTTAATTATCAATGGAGGACTCAAAGATTTTGGAAAGTGGTTTAAACTCAAATGGGTAGCATAACCATGTTTTTTAGACAATACAAACACAATGTTTAGGATGAGGTATTTAAACAAAGCAAAGATGATTTGAATTTGACCAGCATAATGCCTCTTTGTTCAAGAAATGGTTGACAATGTGTTTGGTTATGATGCATTGTTTACAATCAAGCTTTGACTCAAATAAATGACCAAGTAAGTAAAGACTAAGACAAGAACAACTAAGTAAATCATCTTAAGCCCTAAAATAATAAGGTTGCTTTGTATTGTTAAAATTCATCTTTATACATGCTCTTGGAAGGAATTAAAGTATTAATCCAAAAATAAAACTGCATGAGTTGGTAAGGTATTTTACACCCCTCATTCTCCCAAGATATTTTATAGATACATGGACCTTCGGGTTACTCACCCTACATCAACAATACTCCATGGTAAGTGAGGTTGTCTAAAACTTATAATTTATGATCATCTATATGGTTCTACGAGTGGATAATGCTAGAGATGAAAAAACATAAATTGGATCCAGATAAATAGAATTATTTTGAGAAGGTCTTGTTATTTTAAAAAACACAACATTCATCAATTTCTAAATGTAGTGTGATGTCTTGATTGGTCATATATTTTGAGTTGGATTACCACTAATGGATTTTGCTTAATTGTTAAAGAAAACATCTCAGTGAGTTTTCCTTAATTTGTATATCCCCCATGGAGACGCTTTGAATTCAATGCTATTAGATAAATCCCTAGGTCAAAGCTTCCCTAAATAACTTGTGAAGAGGATATGAACTCCCCTTTGTTATCCAAGTTGCATGAAATAAAATGATCTAAGTGAAAAGTCTTTGGAGGGTATTTTTAGATCACTCAAACCATACGAGTTTTGGGGAGATCCTTGACAAATTAATTTTCATGCCTTGGAGAAAGGCATAGTCATAATGAAAAGTTGATTTTGGGTACCCAAGTTAATTATAAGGGATGGGGGGAGAGCATACATGCATGATTATTTTTGCTCAAATAATCCAAGAACTAATAGATGATTTACATAAATCAGCACTCCAATAAATTTTAAATTTGAATGAATGTTAATTTTATACACTAAATTAGAATATTAAGTTAATTGTTTGTCCCCTTGGCCTTAGTTTTCAAAAATAATTAAAAACATCCATAAAACAATCAAACAAACCATCTAAGTTCCTTTTAAACACCAAATGGAAGGTTCAAGATTTAAACATGCTCATCTAGATTATGTTGACCATTTTTACCCCCTGACCAAAATGAGTCAGCCTCATAGGTTAAAAAAAAATTTCATGAAGTGTTTAATAGGATATTTAATTCAAATAAATGTTATATTAGCCCTGGTCACTCTTTGCATTAGTGTTCCATGTCACTTTGGGTCTTTTTAAGGGTCCAAAATGGGAATTTAATGCTTTTTACATGTTATTATGAATTTTACAAGTCAAAATTGGGTTATTTAATGATCCATGTGTCCTAAGGGTTCTTAAATAACTATTTTTAACTGACCAAGACTGCATGTGCAAGTTAAAATCAAGAAAACACTTGAAAAGGGGAGTTTTTAGCCTCTTGTATGGACTTCTCAAGTCCACTTGTAGATAAAAACGTGGTTAGGGTGTCCTTTCATCTCCAAAATATAATTTAAATTCTTTTTTTAATAATAATTAAAAAAAATTCATCTATAATTCCTTATCCTTTATTTTCCATTTGCAAGCCAAGGAAGGGCAAAATCAAGCACTCACCACAGGTTGTACAAGCTGAGTTGGGAGGAATGGCTCTAGGGAATGTTAGTATATTAATTTATATTCCATTTAGTAAAAAAAAAATTTATATTTATTACTCATCCTTTATGAACCATCATTAATAATATTCAACCCTCAAAGTTGCTTATGTAACCAAGTAGGGTCTAGATTTTTTCAAATCTATTGAACTCAAAAATGGATAGAGATATGTGGTTTTTTAATGTTTTTTTAAGATTATATTAGGCCCTATCCATGGTTTTTAAACCATCCAAAACATATCTTTCAATTCCACTTGAAAGAGAGTTCAAATTATGCTTGTTTTCCAAGTTGACAGTTAGGTATGGGTAACCTGATTTTTACAACATGAAGGAGAGCTCCATGGGAGGTTTTAGTGATATTGGGTTCATATTTTAAAATTTATTTTATTTATTTTTCATTTTTATATATCAATTAGTACATTGTTAAATCCAAATCATTCATGTATTCCCTTATTCACTGCCTTATTTTCAGAGTGTGCTTACAGTCAGCTTCTTCAAGAGGATGTATAGAGGAAAAATAAAAGATCCATGGAATAATTAATTTGGAGGCTATATCATACCAAATATATGATATTTTTTATTTCATGAAGGTCAAATTCTATGCTAAATGGAGTTTTCCTTCAAAAGAATGTCTAAACCAATTCAAGCCCATAGTCCCTAAAGGACCAAAATAAAGATCTCTGGGGTTTTTTGAGATGATGTGTACCATGATATAAAAGGTTTAAATTCACTTTTTTTACTTTACCTAGTATCACTATTTACAAGGAACACTCATGCTAATTTTGAGTTCAAAAGGGTGAGTGGAAAATAGATTTTACAAGGCTTAAAAGTTGTTAAAAATCACTAAATTATGACACTGAACTGTACAAGAGTTGATGGAAAAAAGTGACATTACACTTAAAAGTGAAATTTATGGGTAATCCACAAAGATTTATCAACCCCAAACTAGTTCAAAAAACATTCCTAAGCCAATATGTCAAATAAGGTGTGGAGTTTGATGTTTTGATCACTAATGTACCCTTCCTTATCCATACAGAGGACTAAGAAGGGTCATCTACAATAGGCTTGGATAAAATATTGTCTAAATTGGGCATATAATAATCAATTAAAAATCTTAGAGTGAATTGAGTACATGAAGGAAACTATACCTAAGGATAAAAGATGATTCTATTAACCAAACAAGTCTCAATTCCCTCAAGAGTGTAGACACCTAAAATTGGCCACTGATAACCTGCAATTAGGCTTTTGGCCAATTTCCACTCAAAATGCACAATTTGGCTTAAAAACACTAAAACACATGAAAATATGTGAAATTGACATATTCAGATGCCAATTTTGGCTAGGGTTTCCCTAAATGGGGCAATATAATTTATGGGCCAGCTAACTTTGATTAGATCAATTCGAGTCAAAATGCTAAATTATACTCAGGTGCTTTGGATTGCTCTTTCCTATAAAATATCTTGCACAAGATGTGTGCCTTTGTTATTTTATATTGGTAACATCCTAAATGAGAATATGATTCCAAAACATCTGATAGTGACTTCTAATTCTAATCTAGTCAAATTTTGAACTAATAACAAGGCATTTTGATCAATTTGAGTAATTTGTGCATAAAGTGATTAAGGATGCTTAAGAGATAATTAAAAAAAATTATATCCTAATTAATAATTCTATGGAAATTTTTTTAAAACTTGTTTTAAGAAATGAATATTGAATATATACATCATTAGGTGACCTCATTTCTTGGGAAGACATCCCTAGGCCATAGATGCCACAAATATCAAGATTCATGCCTCCCATATATCATAAAAGACATCCATGCATCTTAATTTCTCCTTTTTTGAATTTCATGATGAGGATAATTATAAACTTATTCTAAAAAATTAATTAATCCTCAACCACACATCTCAATCTTAGGATGGATAGTTCAGGTTGATTCTAGACATTTGCAAAAATATATAAATAGAGAGGCCATGAACATAATTTTTAATCTATTTTGGTGTAAATTTATTAAGATAATATATATTCAAAGGACTTGATAATTCAAATTTATAATTCCAAATTGATTCCATGCCAACCCAAGCCAAAGCCATAAGGTGCCAAGGAGAGATAGAGGTAGCCAAGCTTCCATTGCCAAGGACTTCATGAGCACAAGCCAAGAAATCCACTACTACAAAGGTATTTGGAACATCCAAGGAAGGTGAAATAATTATTGTGTGTTATTCTTTACTTTTTAGTTTTGTTTATCATTTGTTTTTGTTAAATAATCTCTCCCTAGTGTCTAGGCCTAGAGATGTGATGCTAGTTAGTGTGTTTCTTTCATTTTGTTTTCATTTTGGAACTAACACCATACAAACCATCCTCTCTTGAGTCTAATTCATAGATCCACATAATGACATGCCCAGTGGGACTAGACACATCTCACAGCTGAAAAATTTAATTTTGCTACTGTAAAATATTTATTTTGACCCTTAAAACTCTTACAAATTGATTTTCTAACTTTATTTTGCCATTTTTGGTTGCCACGATTTTACACAGTAAGTGACGTCAGTAAGTAAGACCAACATTGGTTACATAGCTTAACTGATGTTGGTTAGAAAAATTGACATTGTTTAGATTTTTGTAACCCAAGGTAACCATCGTTGGTTGTATATAATTGACATCAGTCACTATGTTTTTCAAAAAACATAGACCCAAGAGCTATTTTTCCAAAGTTCATAATTTCATACTAAAAATAGCTTCAAAGCTAAAGGACATGCTGACATTTTTTCTATAGGGCCAAACTTGATATTTGTTAAAAAGATGTTTAAATCACCTTTGCATGCTTAAAAATCAACTAGGAACCTTGTTTCAGTGTTTAATAAAGTATTTGGATGTTTTGGTGAATGTTATCAATGTTTGAAACTAAGACCAAAGGGTCAAATGAACATCACTAAATCTTTCATTTTAGGTTTAAAATTGAACACACTTGTTAATTCTTGTTTTAAATAGCTTTTTAATCATATTTTTGTTTAGAAAAAAGAGGAATATTGCATGTATCCTCTTCCATTTGACCCCTATAGGGAATCCTTGGAATCAAAAGCATAACTCATATTGAAAATAACCTAGTCCAAGGCTTAGAAAGAAATTTATCTAAAGCACTCCCCAAAAACTCTTCAAAGTTTGCGTGACCTTGAAAATGACCCTAAAGTCTTTCTACTTTCATGCTTTCTTTATTTTTTATGCATCTTAGCTTGCGAGGGGACTTCATCACCTCCCTCAAGTTCTTGAGGGAAGATTTGATCTAGGGTTTCATCTCCTAGCATTGACTTAATTTCATTCCTTTGGAGTTTCTCATGAGGCATAGTGGCACTTTAGACATCACACTACACTAACTTAACAAAAGGATGTAGTGGTTACAAAAAGGAATAGACCTTTTTGTAACAATCCAATTGATATAGACCCACAATCTATACTTTTATTTTTCATTGTTTGGTGTGAAAGTCATTATGTAATTGATTCCCCTAGATCATTTAAAACTTGATAGTTTAGTCAACCCCACATGCCATACCCTTGCTAGGATTTGGATGGTTATACTTAGAGTATTTTGATTATTTTCTCATTTGGTATGTTTTTGGGACTAAAACTTATTTGTTTGTGTCTAAGCCATGCCAAAACCAATTTTTTTATATGTCACTCTTTTATCTAAAGAGGTGTTATATTTTACACCACACTTGTGCCTTGAAATTTTTTAAACTTGTTTGTGTGTGTGTCATTTGAGTTGAGGAGGGTAGTGTTATGATGCCCATATCATGTCAAACCATTTATGATTTTGAGTCTTTTAAAACATAGCATTGATCACATCATTTTAGCAGGATTGCACTATTAAGATGCTCAATTTGTTTCAAGACTAGTTTAACTAACACCAGAAACCATTTGTTTTAAAGCATGTCATGTACACCATTTGGACCTTTGTCTTATGCCATCATGCTATCCAATCTTGTCTAGCTTATTTGGCCAAATCCTAGTTTTCACCATTAAGTTTTTAATTAACCTTGTCTAATTTGGATTTAAACATTAATTGATTTATATTTAGGCCTTAATTCATGGGTCTGATACATAGATCTTTCTCTTTGTGGTTGCATAACTTTGATTAATTGATTACCCAAATTTGAAAACTATTGTTGGCTTGTTTACTTAAAGCCTATCCTCATCATTATTTGTGCCTTTATTTTGGAGAAACATATAATTTCTCAAAGATCCTTTTGGCTTATACCTTATGCTAACTAATCATGTTTATGTTTGAATCTATGTGGTAGGTTTATGTCAAAGTTATTTCTAAACTTGTTATATTAAATCAAATCATATCATCCTTTGTTTCAAGTCTACATTTTGATGCCATTTGGACAAAAGTCCTAGCATATGGATATTTTTTTGAACCTATATTTTGACTCCAAATTTGGATAAAATACCTAGTAACTCAACTTTTCCCTTTCTTAGTTTAGACCTTATTTGGAACACTTTGAACTAGACCTTTGACATGCCAGTTTTTATTCAGAAACTTGACCTTTTGTGCATATGAAATTTGACATTAAACATTTAATGTTAGATTTTTTAATTAAAAGTCTTACCACAAATCATTTTGGAGATATAGCTCCACCCCTTTGACCATGTTAGACCAAGCTTGAACCATTTGTCCTTTGGACATAGTTTTTTAGAGTTTGTGGAACTCTATGCCTTTTTATTCCAGAGCTTTCATCATTTATGTGAATATGTCTAGCTACACTTATGGTGGAGTCACTTACAATCCAACTTATGATAGAATGGCAACACAAAATGACTTTTATGGCTTTAGTCAAGACCCCAATGATGTTAATATGGTTAGTGAGACAGATTTATATCCACCTCATATTAATCACTCATGGGAACAAAGTCAAAAAATAACTTATGATCCAACTCGATACGTTGATTGGTATGAAGAGGCTTGTGAGGAGGAATTTGAGGACCCAACTATAGATAATGTTATTTGGGATATATATATGTACCCTTTTTAAAATAATCACTACTTGAAACATAGTCAAGAACTAAATTATGAGCCAAATCATGAATGGAATGATATGGTTTATGAGGAAGACATGGATGTTTTGTCTTGTGCAAGTTATCAAGCTCAACCACATCATACCATTTCTATTTGAAGATGACAAAATCACACCATTGCCATACCAATACCTCATCCTTTGGTTTGTGTGAGTAATCAAGTTTCAAAATGCCAAACCATTTCTATACCAGGATCTCATCATTTGGTTTATACGAGCAACCAAGCTCCACAATTCCCAAACATTTCTATACCAAGACATCATAATTTGGTTTATGTGAGCAATCAAGCTCCATAATACACTTTCATCATTTCAAGACCTAGTCCTCTAGCTTGTGCGAACAATCAAACCCCACAATGCCCTATCGTTACCATCTCAAGACTTTATCATTTGGCTCAAGCAAGAAATAATAATCCCTAAGGCCCTACCATTATCCAACCAAAGTCATTCCTCATCTATTACCAATACTAACCAAACCTCAACTGATCTAATCATTCAAAGACCAAACTATGTTCAAAACTGGTATTTTTTAACTCATTGGAAACCAAGGCCAAGAGAACCAACCAATATAATATGTTTATGTTAAATCAACCATTTGTAATAAGTCATCCTATGATAAATTTCATATTGATCTTAAACTATTTGTTGAGGATTCTCACTCCAATGAGCCAATCTTTGTTGAGTCACTTGTTAATGATTATAAATACCTTTAGAAAAATCATTACCTTGACTATGTGCCTTTTTTTAAAGATCCACCTATTGAAAAACTAGCCTCTTAAGAGTTTTCTCTTAACATTTTTCCCATCTTAGAGGAGTCTCACTTTGACAAACTAATTTTTATGGAGCCCATTATGCTATCATAGGTTGTTACTTATCTAATGCTAAACATTCAATAAGACATCATTGTAATAATGTACCTATCATGTGAAGAATCATAGTTAGATTTAGGTTTTATTCTTGAACTAACATCATATTTACCATCAAAATATGAATCAACATCAGTATCATCATTAGATTCAAAGTCCCTTGAGTTAGAATTAGATTCATATGAAGAATATGTTCATGGATATTACAACATTGGTTATGCATGCCTCACAGATCAATTTGAATACATTTGTGATCCTTCTATATTTTTTGAAAATAAGTACTTTAGCTTTTACATAAATTACCCTTGTATCTTCAATGAGGATTTTGCATCCTTTCCTCATTTCATTACCATTCCACATGCCATTACCATAAACCAAAATAGCCATATTATTAACATTCCATCTCCCACAAGTGTCAATTGGGACTGAAAGAATCAAACTTTGTTAAACTGCATCCATGGTGACATAGTAGTTGAAGAAGAGAAAGGAGGCTAAGACAACATTCATCTAGTAGAAGAACACTCTCCTATTGAAACCTTTTCAAAGGTGTTAGGGGATAATCAAAGTCAGAACTCAACATCTTTTAGTGAAACTCTTTTAGAAGCACTTGAAGATAATCAAAGTTAAAATTAAACATTCCTTAGTGAAATGTTCTTGAAGGTGATACAAGACAATCAAGACAACTTCATTGGTGAAAACCTCATTGAGGCATCAATATCTAAGCAGAAAAGTTCTTCACTAATTGATGAAGACAAAATCAAAGATCAAATCAAAATAACTTCCAATCTACAACCTAATCAGATGGTAACTACTCTCAAGATCAAAAAAAAGAAAAATTTAGTGGTACTCTTGAGAGAACAAGTCTTTAGCCCTACCACAACCACAATTATGTCAAATCTGGCACCAACAACATTACATGTGACTAAAAGTCTTGATATTCATTTGTTTCCCCACCATTATACATTCTATTATCATCTACCATTCCATTTCACAAACATACCTATCATATATTATTTTTCCTTATTTACCATCTATGGTTTCACTTTCCTTCATAAAGGCTAAAAATATACATTGTCTAGACGTTTGAAGGAATCAAAATCAATGACAAAAAAGGATCACAAAAGCATTCTTGACAACCAAATCTGTATCAAGTTCTCAATAGAGTAGCTATCTATATGAGGTGTGGGATAACAATTAACATGATCAAGTATTATTTTTGTATCATTTTTTTATTAGGAAGTGCATCTCCATCTCAAAAACAAAAACAAAATCATATGCCATTTACCACACCTAGGCTAAGAAAATGTACCATACCATTTCACATTGCCATTCCATTTCCATTGTTATATATCCTTTTTCCATTGTTTCTTATCCTTCTATTCACCCCATCACTTGGCAGAAAAACCTCTTACCATTTTATCCACCCTATCATTCCATTCCTATCTAGACCAAAGCCTCTTTTTAGTCATCCTACCTAATCCTGTTTTGATCTTGGTTAAAGTTCTTCCTACAATTTTTGTGAGAGTATTTTTATTAGGTTTTAAATCTTATCAAATTTGTGTTTAAATGAAAATATATAAAATTAGTGTGATAGTTTATTTTTAAATATATCTTTCATCCTATCAAGTTTATTTATGTAAACCTGATTATAACCACCTATAGGCAAATCAATGTTTCACCAGTCATGATACTAATTATAACCACCTATGGGAAAATTAGATTCATTGACCTATGATTTTATATCATATTTGTAACCACTTATGGGAAAACTAGGGTAAACATATGTTTATCATGAATTATTGCATCACTTTACCATCATTATTTTCATTTGACTAGCCATTTTCTAGATTTGAGAACTTGTTGGGACCTAGTTAGTTTTTCTTCACCTTTTGTGTGGATAGAATTACTATGACTTGAGGTAATTTCAAGACTATGTGGGCCATGCTTAATTCATGTTGAGGTCACCTCAGTCCCCCTTTCCATACGTTCTTGCCATTTTATGAGTAACCTAAGCCAAATGCTCTCACCATTTTGTGAGTAGGTATCTTATCATTCTCTAACAAGTTAAGATACCTAAAAATGCCAAAAATATTAATAATATTTCAAAATCATAAAATATTTGTCCTATTTAAGCTTATTCAGTTATCCTTGATCTACCTTACTAGGGCATTGTCATTGTTAGGATGCTTTCTTTTCATTTTGTTTTCAGGCATTCTATTTATTTATTTTAGGTTGTTTGTTTGTTTCTTTTTTTATTTGTTTATTATCTTGCCTATTTGTTTTCTTTCAACACTGTTGCCTCAACTCAGTCTATATGTGTTCATTGGGTGACTCCTTGAGCACATTATTCTTGAGTTCATCCATATTTCATCCATTAACATTGTCAACATGATTTTTATCATTGGTGCATTATTTTTATAGTGTTTATTGGATTGGGAGTCAGTCCTTACACATATTTTTGACAAGTCTTTATGGTTTTCCATCATAAAACCTACTATAACATGTTATAGCAAAAATGATCTTCAATAAGGTCTACAATCAATAGAGATACATAAGTTTCTCCTTAGCACCTTACAAAATCTTTTCACCCATCTTGATCAAATCAACCCATTGATCATTCTAGTTATATCATTGCTAATAAGGACAAGCATCTCATCATTGATAGGCACAAATGAATCATTCACATTGATTAATATTATTCCTCTATCCATATCTTTCATTAATTTGCATCCACTCATCTTTAATCTATATTCTAGGTTATATCCTTGAGTTATGCTTGCTAATCATCCCTAACTTGGGCACACTCATCTTTATCCAATCTAGGTCCTCGTAATGATTATATCTACCTATGGGAAAATCATTATTCTAACTTTTATTCCTGATTATAATTACCTTTGGGAAAATCATCCTCCTTTTTACATCAATGCATGCAAGCATTTTCTTGTTTGGACTAATGTCAAACATGGATTAATTCCATCTTTCTTCTTGTTTATTTTCAAGGGATGATCCATCAATAAATGTGATGGCCACTCCCTCAAGGGGGTATTATCATAGGCATCCCAAAACCATTTAGATCTTTATTTTTCAACCATCATCTTCTTTTTGGCATACATGACATTTCTCATTATTTGAGAAGACATTATTTTGCTTATGGTTTGTAACATCTTCTCAAATATGGGAAAACTATAAACACCTTTCTCCACCGATAACCTATAATCAGGTTTTCACCAATTTCCACTCAATGCTCAATTTGGCTAAAAAAACTAAACCACACTAAAAGATGTGAAATTGACATATTCAAATGCTAATTTTGGCCAATGTATCCCTACATGGGGTAATACAATTTATGGGATAACTAACTTTGATCAGATTAGTTTGAGTCAAAATGCCAAATTTGCACCTGGGTGCTCTTTCCTATCAAATCTCTTACACAAGATTCATACCTTTGTTATTCACTAAGGTAACATCCTAAATTGGAATACAATTTCAATGCATTTCAAAATGACTTCCAATTCTAATCCAATCAAATTTTGGACCAATAACAAGTCATTTTGATCAATTTGAGTAATTTCTACACAAAGTGCTTAAGATCTTATTAAACCAAATTAGAGCCTAATTAAGAATTCCATGGAAACTTATTAAAAAATTGTTTTTAGAAATGAATATTGAATATGTTGGGTGAATATTTTGTCATCAACTAACTAAACGCAAAATGGGTATATCAGCCATAGCATAATGAGATAAATCTCTCCTCTCAGCAAGGGGAGGTTACCTATAAACTACTATAAATGAAAACTATACTAAATACTAACTCAGGGGTGAAATCACATCATCTATTTCTCTTTTTTTAGAAATGATGTTCATAAAACAAAAGGAAAACTCCTAGGTAATAATTTAATCCATAAGAAACCCACAAAAGAACAAAGTCTTTCATTACTTCTTTTACTGATTTATAACTTATATAATAGTAGAATGAGGTGTAGCCCAAAGTCTCCACCAAAAACTACAACAAATTATATGATCACAAAGGATAAAATTAGTTTAAAGCCTTTCCAATATCTTTTGTACTAAAAAACAAAACACAAACACAAGATAATTATAGTAGCACAAGGTCTCCATAATCAACTTCAGAACATATTACAGATTATTTCTGCTTACTCTTCTTATTTAATCAAATATATAAGATTGTATTAGGAAAAGGACATAAGAACTATTTCCTAAACAACACAAGTTAATCCAATATAATGTCTAAAAAGTCACTTGCTTTCTCATTCATTTAAAAAAATTTGATTTATAATCTAAGCTCAAAGTCTCAAAAGGCATCTCAATTTGGGTAGAGTTTTTGCTTTCAATTACCAAAAGATATCCCCATTACAAAAGAGGTTCTCCTTATTTATAGGGAGATGCCTTGAGGATTTATAAAAGACTTAATTACTTTGGCCTCGTCAAAGATAGGAGTCTTTGTTGACTTTGGAATTTCTAAATTTTTACATGTAATTACACATGACAAAAGTACATGTGAAAATGTCTAAAGTGGCTACAAAAGTGCATTTGAAAAATAAAAATTAAACAAAGAATTTTTTTAATTTGTATCCCCATTTTTCTTCATGTGAGAATCATACATGGTGATAACTACTTGTATCTTGATACTGTCTGGAGTAACAATATTCTTTAAAATCATCTTAGCCCTGACTATGGCATCTCTCACTGTTGTGACCAATTTTGCATGACTAGTTAATTGGGTTTTTAGATTATCTAGAGTTAACTAATTATCCAAGATATTATCTATAGAGGCTACTAAAAATGTCTTTTCTTCAAATTCTTTCCAGATCATACCTTCAAATTTCTGAATCATTTTTTCTACTGAAAGGAATTGGTTGTTTTATGATGTAAGCTTACAAGGTAGCTCCTCCAATTTATGCAAAAGACTGATGTCACTTTGTTCACTAAGGTCATTTAAAGATTCAAGGTCACTAATTAACTCTTTAAGCATCTGAATCCTATATATCAATGCTTCTTTAGTTTTAGTTTAAGAGTCTCTATCAGTTTTGATGACAATTAATATTAGAGTGCTCATTTTTAACTTCTTCATATCCATCCACTTGTCAAGATACTTTCTTATGCATTCAATATCCTCAGAAATAATAGTAATAAGATCATCTAGATTTACTCTTATTTTTCTCATTTTAACTATTTTCTTAGACAACTCTATGAGCAAGGAAATTCTTTATGCATGAATTTTGTCCAAGTACTCTTCAAGTACTTTTACCATGAGATAAGTCTTTTCCACTTTCTGAATCATAGGGTCTTCTATAGAAATGGCCTCTAGAGTTACTATTTGTAGATAGAAGGTGATTATCCTTACCACTACAGTCAATTGTTCCACCATTACTTTATAATGATCCTTCATTTCTTTCTCTCTGTCAAATTTTTGAATTAAAATGTCCATGGCTAACTACATATCACTCTTAGCACTTTCATGAATTATCTTACCTAACTGAACTCTAGAGATATAGTAGTCACATCAAAATTTTTGATAGTTTCATCCTGTGGAGGTTTTGTTATTTCTATAAATTTGTGTCCCCTATCCCTAATCATCTTTGAAAGAATATTTGGCTTCTTAGGAGCCTTGACTTTTACTATCACCATTTTATTGAAATCAAAGTCATCTGGAGAGATGGCTTATTTTTTCTCTTGGGAATATAATCTAACAACCAAGGTGGGAGAAGAGAAGTACTTACATTAGGAAAAATATCCATTGTTAGCATTATTATAATTGCACTTACACTAGTAAGGGAAATAATAGGTGGAGTATCAGTGAAAATTGCACCTTCTACTAAGTGATCAAAAGGATAACTATCTTGAATATTGAAAGATGGGGATGAAAAATTGGGAATTGATCCTGTGAAATGAAGAATATCTCCAAAAGTGCCTTGAGGGTTGTCAAAAATTATTTTGGAAGGAGAGGTTGTTCCAGAAGAGGGAACACTAATTAGAGAAATAGGTGAAGGAGTTACAATAGGTGTGCCAAGTGGGGAAGAAGAAATTCATGTTCCTTGCTGTACATTCTCTTCAGGAGATAGAGTTTCCTTCTCTTGTTGATTTGTGGGTATATTATCAGTCTCCATTTATTTTACCACTAGTTCTTCGATGCTTTATTTCTCAACTTCCATATCTATAGTTTCTATCTCTTTTTCCATAACTTTTGACTTCTTTGTCACAAATATGATATTAGGCTTATGTGGCCTAGAAGAAGAAGGAATATCACTTTTATTATTCATCCTATTTTCTACTCTTCTTCTTGTTTCTTCTTAAAATTTAGCTTCTAATCATGTGATGAACGCTTTAAAAGTGATTCCCTTATTCACTAACTAATCATTGGTGTTTACCAATATTGGTTCAAATATCTTCCTCAAGGAAGTCAGTCCTTTTATGACCATTGGATTGGTGGAAGAGGAGAATTGGTGACCTACTCAACATGGTATCCATCATTGATCAAATCTTTGTCATCCACTAGATTCTCAAGGATATCAGCAAGTCCTAGATATTCTATCTACTCAAGAAATAATATACTATAGACCATTTTCTTGACATCTTCTTTAGTTCTCAGATCTACCCAAACATTTTCAATCATAGGCTCATGAAACTAGGTTTTCCTCCTAATTATATCATTTACACCCCTATAATCAAAATATGGCCTTCTTTTGAAATGTTTCATGGTTATGAGCTACATTTGAGCTTCCATAACTCTATCTTTTCCAGTAGTTAACATAGAAAACCTACCAATTTCAATTGGGAACCTGAAGCTAGGTTTCTTGAGTTCCATTTATTGATTATGTACGACAATTATTTTCCTGCATAGCTCCATCAAGACCAATTTGTTTGAAGGGAATCTCAGAAGCATATAAAGATGACATTCAAAAAAGCCAACCTTTAGGTATGAAAAAGAAGGAAATTGCAAGAACATACATCCAAAATCATTCACAACTACCCAAGCCTTGTAAGACACTATTCTTTATTGTAATTGAGGATCAAAGAGACACAAAAATATTACAAAGAAAACATTATTCACTCTCCTAAAATTATGAATAAAACCCTTCAATGTCAATTGAGAGTAATATTGATACATTAGGGTTACTCTCCTATCTCCTTCTGATGTTAATCTTGGAAAGGTTCTCATTGAATCTACAATATACACCAGGTAGGAAGTTATGTAGAATTTGGAGGTAGTAGATACTTTTGTCAATTTCTCATGTAGAGCATTGCTAATTTGTTCTCCCCAGAAGATGACTTGTTTGCCTTGAATAATTATCTTAAAGAAGAGATACATCCATTCATGAAACTATGAGGAAGAAGGTAAACCTCTTACCCTGCTGAGAAGAGTGATCAGGTCACCAACTTCTTCCATAAAGTCACTTCTTGAAAAGCTCCATGGCCATCTTAAAATATTTTCGCTTGGTGTCTTGAGCCATTTATTGTTGATTACTTTCTTCACTCTTTTAGGATCTTTGTCATATTCTCTTTGTGCTTCGATGAAATCAAGTTTTAATATTTCAGTAGTAGGAGGACACATGAACACTTTATCGATGAACTCAGGATCCATTCTAATCACCACATTACCACTAGTATCTAACGTAGCCCTAGTATCCTTGTTGTAGAAGTGCATTAGAGAACAAATTCTATGTTTTGAGCCACTACAAGAAAAGAAGACACCAAATGAATATTTATATTGATTATCTTCGTCATTTCATGGCTAGGATTACTTGATTTAGTTCTTTCCATGAACTCAACCATATCCACATGACCGATCTTTGTATCTCTAATGTCATTGACATTAGAAGTAACTAAGGTGATTGAAAAAACACCTTGGTATTTATACTTCATTGTCTTCAACTTCTTTGGATAACCTCGATCATCTAGAAGAGCTTTTATCCAAAGGATGTCGAAGAAGAAGGATCACCAAGAGAAACTACAATAAAAGTCATGATCATGCAATCAGGGAAATACTAGCAATCTGAGAAAATTGCATGCTGATGATCATGATCATGGTGATGTGATTTAAAGGGCTAAAGCATGAGTAGGCCAAAAAACTAAAGGAAAGTAGGCTCAGAAAAGTGAAACTAAAAATTTCTCAGCGTTAAGAAATTTGAAAGAAAGTTTGCATAGGTGGCAAAAATTGCTTCTCTTGCATATGGGATATGTTGTATCGGTGGCAAAAATCACCGACATAGCATATTTAGGTAAAATTTTCACTTATGTAGGGGTGGAAATATTTTCCTTTCTTATAGGTTAGGTTTATGTAGAGGTGATAAAAATTGACACCCTTTCACATGGGGTATAACACTCAAGTACTGATGGCAAAAATTTCCACCTACATAGGTTTAACATGTAAGGGTAGAGATTTTCACCACTTTTGCAAGTTTAACATGTAAGGGCAGTGATTTTTGCCACTTGTGTAGGTTTACATGTAAGGGAAGTGATTTTCACCACTCGTACACAAGAAAACTTGATTGATGGGTTTTATATTTTTTAGGCTTTCACCTAGTACACGTCTTTGCAAAAGAGAGGGAGGTGGATAAGGGAAAAACAAAACCTAAAAAGAAGGAAAGAAGAGAAAATTGAAACTTAAAAAGAAAGGAAAAGAAAAATATGAAAACCTAGAAATAGAGAGAGAAGAAAGCAAAACCTACTTGGTAATTATGAAAACTTAAGATCGAGGTTGATGAGTTCATGATCCCACTCACTTAAGCGATCAAATGTTTACAGGGAAGAGGAGTAGATAACTTCAAATGATCAAAAAAAGAAATCAATCAGCATTTAAATGTCGCAAAACCAATGCCAACCACTCAGTGCACATGGTCATAAATGTTGCACACAAAAATTGAGGTCATGCATTGGCAGCAATTTTTGTCACCTTTGCATGATAAGGTGAAAAATATGCAAAGGTGATGAAAATCACTGCTCTTGTATAAAAGGGCAAAAAAATGCAAGGGTGGTGAAAATCACTACTCTTGCATTAAGAACAAAGGGACAAAAGATGTAAGGGTAGTGATTATCACCACCCTTGAATAAAACCAAAAACAAAAGCAACATGCAATAGTGGTGATTTCTATCAACCTTGCATTTAAAAGCCAAAAATAGCTCCTTGAAATTTATCAAAGTTTGACATTCTGATTAGATCAAGACTACAATGAGTCACATTTTTTGAGAAATCATGATGAGAGAAAATTGTGAACTTTTCAAGGATGTTAGTCAACTACGCTCGAGATCAAGAGAAACTTGTCTTAAATGATGAACATAGAGTATGATCATGAAATGGACAAGTTTTATAGGGGTTATCCACCAAAATAATCATAGCTAATTTTAGGAACAATAGTTAGATCTAGCTAGGGAACTTCCATCAATTGAACTTTGAAAGGTTCAAAGGGAGTAAAAACTAGTCTCTAAGTGCCTTCATCCATGCCATTGGGCCATGGAGTCAAGCTACCAAAAATAAAAAGACACAAAAACTATACAAATGTATAAATGAACTTATTTGATACTTCAAGGATTGAAGTGTTTTAGATTTTACCCACTATGAGGCAGTGAGAATGGTGTTCGATCTTGATATTCTATCTAGAAACTAGTTTTGCCATAGAATTGATGAATGGTGAATGGACCTCTCCACAAGTAATCAAATTTTACATGCATTCCTTTTGGTTCTCTCCTCTTTTCCCACAAGAAGACTTAATCTCCAATCTAAAAATCATGAATCCTTAATCTCCTATAAAAGAGTCTCTTTACCTGACTTTGATGTGTTGTAATATAGTCCACTACCATAGTTCGTTGATCTTCTAGTTTAGTTAGGCATATGATCCTTTCATCAATATATTTTTTGAAAGTTTGATCTTTTACTACCTTTGCCAAATTTAGTTATGGTAGTTCTAGGGTGACTGGTATCTCTACATTCAAACCATATAGAAGTTGAAATGGTGACATACCTATTGCCCTCTTAGGTATAATCCTATTTTCCCATAAAGCATCAAATAATGCTTTATGCTAAGGTCTCTGATTGTTATCCACCAGTTTCTTGATAATAGTAATCATATTCTTGTTGTTTGATTATGCTTGACCATTTCCTTACAAATAATAGTCAGAGGAGTGGGAGATAATAATATCATAATAGTAGCAAAACTTAGTAACCTCATGAGAAGAGAAACAAGTAGCATTGTCTATTACAATCTTGGTTGGGACTCCAAATCAAGAGATAATATTTTCTTTAATAAAATTACATACCACTTCTGAAGTAGCATACTTAGCTGGAATGGCTTCCACCCACTTGGTAAAATAGTCTATCATGGTGAGAACATAGTCATGTCAAGCACTTGAGGACAAGTTCACGGTGCCAATGAAATCAATACCCCATTGTTGAAAAGGTTCTTCAATCACCACTGGCTTGAGAGATAATGCAGCCAGCTTGGGTTTTTCAATGAACTATTGACACAACTCACACCTACGTACCCAAGTGTATGCATCTTGAAATAGTGTAGGCCAATAGTATCTAGCTCATAGAATCTTGTGAGCCATCACAAGTGCATAAAAATGTCCTCCACAAGCTAAATTATGAAAGGACTCCAAAATTTTACCTTGTTGTGCCTTATCCACACAATGAAGAAATACCCCATCAAGGCTTCTCTTGTATAAACCATTGTCCCATAAGACATAGTTAGTAGCTTTCAACTTAAAATTTATTTTTTATTTATAAGATAGATGGGTAGGACACTCACCATAGGTAAGAAAATGAATGATATTAGAATACTACTCATCAGTATTAGTGAGAAAGAGAGCTATAGGCATGTCTTCAACCTCTATTTATTTATGTCCTATTTCTTTTGGTATGTTATTAGCAATTAATTGGTAGAGACCTCTTTCCCATACAAGCTAATTTGGTTTGATATCAAGATCAAACTCTTGAATTTTATCAATCCAATTTCCCCTTTTAGTACCAAAATCTTGTTGAGTTAAAATAGACTTTATTATTGTATCGAGCACTAGAACAACATTATGTGAATTTAGGATATAGAATCAGAAATGTTTTACCACCTTAACCACATCATAATCATGCTTCTCCATGTTTGAATATTTAAATTCATGAGCTTTGAGAGGAAAACTCATAAATGATATGGGATATTCCACACTTTGTTTTTCTGAACCAAAATGGCTAAAAGTGTATGTTTAGAAGCATAGCTATATACTATGAAGTCTTTGGTATAATCTGGACAAACCAATATTAGGGCATAGGCCATAGATTTATTGATATATCTGAATATTGATTTGCCTTCTATTTTCCAATGGAAAGTGGCCTTACCCTTCATCATATCAATAATGTGGTGAGTTTTTTCTATGAATTCAAGAATGAATCTTTGTATAAAATTTGCTTTTCCAAAGAAGGAATAAACTACAGTCTTACTAGTAAGAAGAGTAAGATTTTGGATAGATTTGACTCTTTTTGAGTCAGTTTTTATGCCTTCTTAGGATATAGTGTGACTAAGAAGTTTACCTTTTATAACCGCAAAATTTGACTTCCTAAGATTGAGAGAAATGCCATTTTGCTGACAACATTCCAACACTTGTTGTAAATGATGCACATGATCAAGATGATGTTTATAAAAAATGGTCAAGTCATCAGGATATACCATAATAAACTTCCCTATTTCATCTCTAAAAGTAAGATCCCATGCTCTCTGGAAGGTGGCTCTAGCATTGATCAGACTAAAAGGCATTGTACAATATGCAAATGTACCCCAATGTGTAGTAAAAGTGATTTTATATTGATCTACTTCATTAACTTCCACTTGATTATACTTGGAAAAACTATCTAACATTGATAATATTTTTGAGCTAGTCACTATTTGCAATACTTGATCCATGATGGTTAGGGGGAAGTTATCGTTTAGAGAATATTGGTTTAGGTTTCTAAAATCAACATAGATAATAATTTCTCCATTCTTTTTCTTTACAAGAACTATTTTTGTGATCCAAGTGGAATGATAGATTGGAAAAATTATTTTGGAATTAAACATCTTCTAGATTTCAGAAAGGATAGTACCTAATATTTTGGGGTTGTATTGCCTTTGTTTATGCTTTTGAGGTAATGACCCAACATTAAGACGAATTTCATGCCGAATTTCTTTAGGCTTGAGAGATTTCAAATCATCATAATAATATGACAAAATATCAATGTAATGATGAAGACAAGTAATAAATTTGAGCTTTTCATCAGAAGTGCAACAATTCTCAATGTTGACTATATTGGGATTTTCTTCCATACTCAAATTTATTTGATTAAAATCCTTGGAGGAACTTGAATATATTTTTTGCTACTTGATATACCTGTCATGCTTATAAAATAACTTCTCAATAAAAACCAAACCTTTTGGAATTTTATTCCCTTTGAGTTGAAGAAACCCTTCACTAGTTTTTGAATATATTTTGGGAATTGATTCCCATTGTAGAGATTCACTACCTTAAAAATAAAGTGCCTCAAAGCCATCCATATTTTCTAGAAAAGTGATGATTTGATTATCACCATTAAACACCTACCAATGGTTGTCATTATCAGGTACACTTGGTCAAAAGACCAGCTCAATAGTGTACTTGTTCCCTTTGAAATCTTTATGAGGAACCATGAGGATTATGGAGATAGCCAATGAATCTGCATGATTATTAAACTCTCTTGGCACCACAAAAATATTGAAAGCATAAAAACTTTCAATGTAATCCCATACAAGATTGTGATAATGTAATAATCTTTTATTTTTGGTTTGATATAGATTTCTTACCTGGAAAACCACCAATTCAGTATCTCCTCAAGCATAAAGAATATTAACACCTCTAGCATGAGTAGCTTTCAATCCAATCAACAAAAAATTATACTTTGTAGTGTTGTTGGTATTGTTGAATTTTAACTTATATGAATAAGGGAAAAATTTTCTTTCAGGGGATATCAAAACAATTCTAGCTCTAACACTGGTAGAAGAGTAGCTGCCATCAAATTTTAAAATCCAAATACCATTAGAATTTAATCTTATTAAAGATTTCTATTCGTTAGTGAGGGAAGATTATTTTTTGACTGAACTTTGCTCTAACAATTCTTCTAATTTTATATCTAAATTTTTTGAATGGTCACCTAATGAGCTAAAAAAATCTTCAGTGGTAAAAAAATAATGACCCATTCTGATGATTCAAACAAGATTTGGGCTTTAAGGTCTAATGTTTGGGTGATAATATATTTTGACTCTTTTTTAGGAAGCAACTTTTGTATGATGCATTTAATAGGTATCTTTGCTTTAGATAGATTCATATTCAACTCTCCACGTACATATTTATAAACATTACTCTAAGTAAAATGCCATAAGAGGTTGGAACATCGGCCACTAAGACTATCATTTTAATCATCTTATCTAGAAAAGCCACAAATGCAAATTGGGCATCTTTGATTTGACCCAAAAGTGGTGCCTACTTGTTTTCCATAGAGAAACATCTTCCAAATATCTTAGTTAAGGTAAGGCTGAGAGAATCTACTATCTTGGTGGGTAGAACATTATCAGAGGCTCCAGAGTCTATTATACAATTACTTCACTTATGACCATTTATCAATAGAGAAACATGTAAAGGTTTTATTTTTCTAGGGGAAACAAGAGGAATAGAGACAAGATTATTTTGGGTGGATTTTTTCTTTGGGGAATGATGAGTCACTTTTATAAAATCTTGTCCTGTAGGGATGGTTTTATTTTTGATGTATTCAACCAACCTATCAAATTGTTCAAGATTCGATTGTAAGTACTCAACTTCAGACATTTGGATCTTGGTCTTCCTAGCATGATTAATTCTATAAAATAAATGAAATGAACTAGAAATAGAAGAAAAAATTCCATCATTATAGTTTTTATTTGGTTTGGTACTAGTCTAAGAAATCAAAGTAGAAGGTACAAGACTATTTGAGGTACTTGCTTTCTTATTGGTCATGGAGTCCTTAGATTGGAAATGCAATGAAGTTATCCATTTAGCAATTGAGATTAATGGCTAAGGTTCTTCTCCTACTTTTCCCTTATCATCTTATTGAGTTGACTAATTTTGGGACCTATTAAAAACAACATATGATCCATCAAACACTTCTCCCTTTTTTCTAGCTTCATCTTGGTAATTCAAAAAACCAATGTTAGAGTCACAAACTAATTTTTCTGATCCTTATACAAAGAGATTAGAATCATTTTCTTGATCCAAATCAGGTTGGAAAGAGAAATCATGTTTGGTTTCATGATAACCAACTATTGAGTTAACTGGTGCTACTTCAATGGCAAGCTTCCCCTATGTGGGAGGAAGATGATTGGATTGCCCTTGATTTTTTCCAGCATTTCCTTGATATGAATGACTAGAAAATATCCTTCTTGGCATATCCAAATAAGAAGGAGGAATAGACATACCTTGGGACATTTTATTTTCCAGAGCTACCAATTCATTTGCCAACTTTTGCACCATAGGATCAATAGTGCTTGTAGAAGAACTTTTAGCAGATGAGAAAAATTTATTTTTATTAGAATTTTTTCTTATCTTACCTACCAAGATAAGATCATCTTTGACCTTGGTAGCCAAAATTTAAGCTATAAAAATATCTATAGGGCTAGCCCACCTCAACAAAAAACTCACTTTAGCAAGTTGAGAATTGATGAAGAAGCACTTAAGCTTTTTTGATGTTGGCTGAGTAATTATAGAGATCTTGTTCCTTAGCTTATTGAATTTAGAAATGAAGTCTTACATAAGCTCATGAGGCTCCTTCTTCATTTGCGTAAGCTAAGCCAACAAGGTATGAGCATCTTCTATGGGTTTGAACCTAGCCTCAAACTTGGCCTTAAAAGTGTTTCAATCAATTATAGTTTGAGCTTCAAGATGATAAAACCAATCTACGATAGCACCTTACAATGTTTCTAAAAATAGTCTTACAACTATATCTTCATATTCAATGCCTATCACACCATAGGCTATGTAGAAAGCTATAATATGCTCATCAAGGTGAACTTTCCCATCACCATAGAACTTGGGGAAATTCTTTCTTGAACTATGAGGTAGTTCATGTAAAAGTGGGGTTAAATTAAGAGGGCTAAAAGTGTTACCCCAAGGACCTTGGATGCCATGATGTGATGATAAAAAGGAGGGATAAAAAAGCCTTTGTGAGGTAAGTATAACTCTACTATCACTAAAACTAGAAGCTTCACCTAGTATTGGAGATCTAACATTGGTAAGAGGAAAAATCCTAGTTCACTGAAGGCAAGATGCTGGAGGAAAAATCTCAAAAAAAAAAATTTGTACCAAATCAAATATAGGATCAACAATACCTTGAGCTCTCTAGCTTCATGTATATGGTGGATCTGCTAGAGTGTAAAATGAAAAAGAACTAGAAATGATTTAATTTGAAGCTTGAGGCTTCAAAGTGTGGATTCATATCCCCAGTAGAGTCACCAAAAAACTATTGGGTGAATATTTTGTCATCAACAAATTGAAGACAAAATGGGTATATCAGCCATAGCGTAATGAGATAAATCTCTTCTCTTAGCAAGTGGAGGTTCCCTATAAAATATTATAAAGTAAAACTATACTAAACACTGACTTAGGGGTGAAATCACATGATCCATTTCTTTTTTTTCAAAAATGATGTTCACAAAGCATAAGGAAAACTCTTGGGTGATAAATGAATCCACAAGAAACCCACAGAAACAAAAAGTCTTTCATTGCTTCTTTTACTAGTTTATAACTTATAGAATAGTAGAATGAAGTGCAACCTAAAGTCTCCACTGAAAACTACAACAAAGTATATGATCACAAAAGATAAAATTATCTCAAAGCCTTTCCAATATCCTTTGTACTAAAACACAAAACACAAATTAAAGATAATTATAGTAGCATAAGGTCTCCATAATCAACTTCAGAACATCTTCTAGATTATTTATGTTTACTCTACTTAGTCAAATAGATAAGATTGTATTAGGAAAAGGACATAGAAACTATTTCCTAAACAACACAAGTTATTCCAATACAAAGTCTGAAAAGTCACTTTCTCATTCATTTTAGAAAATATGATTTACAATCTGAGCTCAAAGTCTCAAAAGACATCTCAATTTGGGTAGAGTTTTTACTTTCAATTACCAAAAGATATCCTCATTACAAAAGAGGCTCTCTTTATTTATAGGGACAGGCCTTGAGGATGTGGAAAAAGGCTTAATTACTTTGACCTAGTCAGAGATAGGAGTCTTTGTTGACTTTGGACTTTCTAAATTTTTACATGTAATTACACATGACAAAAGTATATGTGAAAATGTCCAAAGTGGCTATAAAAGTTAATTTGAAAAATGGAAATTAAACTAAGGACAGTTTTAATTTGTATCCCCATTTTTCTTCATGTGAGCATTGTGCATGGTGATAGCTGCTTGTATCCTAATACTGTCTAGAGTAAAAGTATTCTTTAAAATCATCTTAGCCCTAACTATGGCATCTCTCACTATTGTGACCAATTTTTCATGACTAGTTAACTAGGTTTTTAGATTATCTAGAGTTAACTAATTATCCAGGATATTGTCCATAGAGACTACCAAAAATGCCTTTTCTTTAAATTCTTTCTGGATCATACCTTCAAATTCATGAATCATTTATTTTGCTGAAAGGAATTAATTTTATTGTGATGTAATCTTGTAAGGTAGCTCCTCCAATTTATGCAAAATATCGATATCACTTTTTTCACTAAGGTCATTTGAAAATTCAAGGTCACCGATCAATTCTTTAAGCACCTTACTCTTATACATCAATTCTTCTTTAGTTTCAGTGTAAGAGTCTCTATCAGTAATGACACCAATTGATATTAGAGTGCTCATTTTTAAATTATTCATATCCATCCACTTGTCAAGATACTTTCTTATGCTTTCAATATCTTGAGAAATAATAGTAATAAGATCATCCAATTTTGCTCTTATTTTTCTCATTTTACCTATTTTTTTAGACAACTCTGTGAGTAAGGAAATTCCTTATGCATGCATTTTTTCCAAGTACTCTTCAAGTAATTTATCCTTTAGATAGGTCTTTTCCACTTTTTGAATCATGGGGTCTTCTATGGAAATGGCCTCTATAGTTACTATTTCTAGAGAGAAGGTGATTCTCCTTACCATTGCAAACAATTATTCCACCATTGCTTTATAATGATCCTTCATTTCTTTCTCTCTATCAAAATTTTGAATTAAGATGTGCATCACTGACTACATATCACTCTTATCACTTTCATGAGTTATCTTACCTAACTCAACTCTAGAGATAGAGTAGTCACTTACATCAAATTTTTTGATAGTTGCATCCTGTGGAGGTTTTTCTATTTCCATAAATTTGTGTCCCCTATCCCCAATCATCTTTGAAAAAATCTTTGGCTTCTTATGATCCTTGACTTTTACTGGCACCATTTTATTGAAATCAAAGTCATCTAGAGAGATGGCTTTTTATTCCTCTTAGGTGTATGATCTGGCAACTAAGGTGGAAGCAGAGAAGTACTTACATTAAGAATAATCTCCATTATTGGCATTACTAGAGTTGCACTTGCATTGGTAGTAGAAATAATAGGTGGAGTATCAATAAAAAATGCACCTTCTATTGAGTGATCAAAAGCAGAGCTATCTTGAATATCAAAAGATGGGGATGACAAACTAGGAATTATTCCTGAGGAATGAAGAATATATCCAAAAGTCCCTTGAGGGTTGTCAAAAATTATTTTGGAAGGAGAGGCTACTTCAGAAGAGGAAACACTAATTGAATAAATAGGTGGAGTCACAATAGGTGTGCTAGGCAGGGAAGAAGAAATTCCTATTCCTTGATACACATTCTCGTAAGGAGACATAGTTTCCTTCTCTTGTTGATTTGTGGGCCTATCATCAGTCTCCATCTATTATACCACTATTTCTTCAATGCTTTGTTTCTAAACATCCATATCTCTAGTTTTTAGCTCTTTATTCATAACTTTTGGCTTCTTTGTCACAAATATTATCTTAGGGTTATGTGGCCTAGAAGAAGGAATATCACTTTTATTCTTCATCCTATTTTTTGATCTTCTTCTTGTTTCCTCTTAAAATTCAACTTCTGATCCTATGATGAACTCTTTCAAAGTGTTTTCCTTATTCACTAACCAGTCATTAGTGTTTTTGAATATTCATTCAAATCTTTTCCTCAAGGAAGTCAGTTCCTTTTATGACTATTGGATTGGTGGAAGAGGAGCATTAGCGACTTGTTCAGCATGGTATCTATCATTGATCAAGTTTACATCATCCATTAGATTCTCAAGGATATCAACAAGTCCTAGATATTTTATCTACTCAAGAGATAATCTACTATAGTCCATTTTCTTGACATCTTTTTATAATATCCCTTGTTTCCCTTCAAATCTAAAACTGAATATTATTGAATTGCTTATCTGTATTTGTGGAAAATATCCTCAAATAGATAAATAAATCACAGTATAATCTCTTATTTATTTTCTCATATGCTTACAATAGAGGTCCTCTATCAAGTATATAAAGAATATTGAAAATACGGCCTTAATAGCCTGAATATTTTGCAAACTGGGAATTAAATCTAGATCTGGTACATCTCGCACTGTTGTGTCAAAAACATAGTCACCGACATCGATTATACTGCCGTCATCAGTCGACTGCACTTGTTAACCTACCAACATCGGTGAGAGGTCAGCTGATGTCAGTCTCTATAGGGCTTTGCTTGCCGATGTCGATGTTTGATCTTTTAGCTGATGCATATAGATTTTTAGGGATTTGTACAGACTTAGTACGGCTACTAATGCTTGATCCTGATCTAAAGAACTATGGGCTAATACAAAAGATCTATATCTAGATAATTATTGAATCAAAACCCAAATAAAGAAATACATGTGAACCCTTGTGATAGCTTCTATATGAAGTTATCTCTCAAACTTGTAAATCCCTATGATAACTTCTGTATGAAGTTATCTCTCAATTTGGCAATAAATCGGTTGATCTCTCACAACCTCTGAATCGCACACAATGAAGAGTTGACATTCTTGAATGCAAATGGAATCCTAGAACCCTTGGCTTAGTCTTCACAAAAGAACTCTTAACAAGAATCAATATCAATAATCAATCATAATCAATAGTGGCCTCCATGAGAAACCCTTATACCCTCAAAAATATGTGCTTGCCTTAATTAGGGTTTCTTAAATTAGAATTAGGGTTTCTTCATTAGAAATAGGCTAAATAATTAATATTTGATTAAATCAATCAAATATTAATATCTCCCTCAATACATGTCAGATCCTTGAACCGTTCAAAGTCGGTGAACCAAGGAGTGATTCCACACATGCTCAAGCCATAACAGGGATGCTCTGCTAAATGCTAGCATTCCCTATATAATAGGAGCTCAGACAAACATGCCCAAAAAAGTCTAAATGAATGCCAACTAAAACAAATTTTGCTAATCAAAGCCAAGCCAAGCTCCATTAGGACCCTCTATCCATCCTCTTAGCCTACGAGGGTCGCATGATAGGCTAATCATCAACTCTGAGTGATGTCACCTAAAAAGGGGACATGACAATTTGCCCCTCCTGAAATTGCTTGTCCCCAAGGAATCTCAAAACAATGAACCACTTGATCCACCGAGATCCCAAATGTAGTTATGATCTACACTACTGTTAATCAATGAAAGTTATTACAATATCCTTTGAAATATAACCCAAAGGAATCCACAATCAAACTGGCAGATGCAACTTAACCAAACTCCAAAATTACAAATACCGTGTACACATTCCACCATGTTATGCAGAAGGCACACTCCAACTCTATAACAAATCCCAAATGGGACTATGCCAATTGTGGAGAATCCACACACTATACCTCTATGGTGATCAACATATCTCATCAACTCCTACTCTAAGTCATGCAACGCCAAACTATCAATCACAACACCTATCACCATATTAGTGACTACTATGCTCGACTGTAACACCCAACTCAACTGAATGTAACATCAATAGAAATGAACCAATACTAGCATCGAGGATAGATATATGCTCATCCCCACTATCTCTAATAATCTCGACCATGGGCACCCTCATGTCCCCAAATACCACACCCTATGACTATACCAACTCTGGTAAAGACTGAAGTCATTCTAACTCCATGGTCACCTCAACCAAATGAAACTGTGACTCCTCAAAAGCCAACTGCGTACTCTCAATAATCTCAGAGGTCACCTTAAGCTACTGAGTAAGCTCACTCACCTTATCTTCCTTGACCAATAATGTATCATATGCTATGCTGCCCCACTCCATAAGATAATCTCTGTCAACTACCAACTGCATATAATCTTGTCTCAAAATATGGATAGCCTCCCATAAAGAGTGGATCTCTGTCAAGGACAAATAACTACCTCCCTGCTTAATTCTAGTAGGAGAACCCCATCCATAAACTACTAACAACTGATGAGCAACATCGAAATGCTTGCAAGCGGTAGCAATGTCTCGCTCACTAACTCTTAGCTGACTAGACACATGGTGGCACTAGCTAGATTGTCTCCTACAATCCTCCTCTGATGCATGGTCCAAAATAGTAGACTCATAATCACTAATCTCTAGCTTACTACCATCCAAACCTTGTGAATCAACTCCATAGCTCATATCAACATACAGAGTATCAACAACTGTAGCATCGTTGTCCAACTCCTCCATACCAAAAGAAACTGCCGAAGAAACTAAGTCCTCAAAACTATCCACTACATTCTCTTGGGTGTCATCTACAATAATTAGACCCTGGGACTCTTCTAAAATCTCTGACATAGTTGATAGATGATCAACCCTCAGTGTACTAACATCTGAGCACACCTCCACACTCTAAATGCAGGCATCAAACTCATCCTCATCTAACTCTAAAGAGGCTGCTGCTGAAACTATCTCATCATCACCATCTCCTATCTCATAAGAATCATGGGACATGATGCTATCCTATCTAAATGATCTATAGTGCTCTCTCCTTAGCTTAACAAAGTGATCATTAGACACCCTCTCCTAAACTTGAGGTGATAATAACTCCCACTCCTCATTCACTATCATATATCGTGTGGATTTGTCTTCGAATGTAGGGTCTAAAAAAACTCATTTAACCTCTTCAAACTTTGTTTTAGCTTCTCCATATCCTTGTCCCACTGTCTCTAAGTACTTGAATTAATCATGTGTACTTCATTGATTTAATGAACAATCTACCCAAACTACCCAACATGATGGCAGAACATTAGCTCTGGTTTGCCCAATAGGATGGCAAGAATTTGGCTCTGATACCACTGTATCAGAGCTATCACTATACAAATCAATCTATCCAATAGGATGGCAGGAATTTGGCTCTAATACCACTATAATGTCCCCTTTTTAGGGGCTCCTTTTTTTAACAAAGCTCTGATACCACTGTAATATCCCCTATTTCCCTTCAAATTTGAAATGAATATTATTGAATTGTTTATCTATATTTGTGCAAAATATCTTCAAATAGATAAATAAATCGTAGTATAATCTCTTATTTATTTTCTCATATGATTAAAATAGAGGTCCTCTATTAGGTATACAAAGAATATTGAAAATACGGCCTTAATAGCCTGAATATTCCACAAACTGGGAATTAAATCTAGATCTAGTACGTCTCGGCCTGCTATGTCAAAAACATAGTCGCCAATGTTAGTTATACTGCCATCATCGGTTGACTGGGGTCGTTAACCTACCGACGTCAGTGAGAGGTCGGCTGATGTCGGTCTCTATAGGGCTCTACTTGCCGATGTCGATGTCTAATCTTTCTACTGATGCATATGGATTTTTAGGGATTTGTATGGACTTAGTATGGCTGTTAATGCTTGATCATGATCTAAAGAACTATGGGCTAATACAAAAGATCTATATTTAGATAATTATTGAATCAAAACCCAAAAAAAGAAATACATGTGAACCCTTGTGATAGCTTCTGTATGAATTTATCTCTCAAACTTGTAAATCCCTATGATAACTTTTGTATGAAGTTATCTCTCAATTTGGCAATAGATCGCCTGATCTCTCATAACCTCTGAATCACACATAATGAAGAGTTGACATTCCTGAATGCAAATGGAATCCTGGAACCCTTCGCTCAGTCTTCACAAAAGAATTCTTAACAAGAATCAATATCAATAATCAATCATAATCAATAATGGCCTCCATGAGAAACCCTTATACCCTCAAAAAGATGTGCTTGCCCTAATTAGGGGTTTTTAAATTATAATTAGGGTTTATTCATAAAAAATAGGTTAAATAATTAATATTTGATTAAATCAATCAAATATTAATATCTCCCTCAATACATGTCAGATCCTCAAACTGTTTGAAGCTGGTGAACCAGGGAGTGATTCTGCATATGCTCATGCCATAACAGGGATGCTCCACTGAATGCTAACATTCCCTATATAATAGGAGCTTAGACAAATGTGCCCAAAAAAGCCCAAATGAATGCCAACTGAAACAAATTCTTCTAATTGAAGCCAAGCCAAGCTCCATCAAGACCCTCTATCCATCCTCTCAGCCTACGAGGGTCGCATGATAGGCTAATCATCAACTCTGAGTGATGTCACCTAAAAAGGGGACATGACACTTTTGTAGTCCTCAGATCTACCCAAATGTCTTCAATCATAAGCTCATGAAACTGGGTTTTCCTCCTAATTATATTCTTTACACCCTTGTAATCAAAATTTGGTCTTCTTTTCAAATGTTTAATGGTTATGAGCTACATTTTAGTTTCTATAAATCTAGCTTTTCCAATGGTTAACACTAAAAGCTTTCCAATTTCAATTGGGAACATGAAGCTAGTTTTCTTGAGTTCTATTTATTTATTATGTATGATAATTATTTGCCTGCATAGCTCCATCAAGACCAATTTGTCTGAAGGGAATCTTGGAAGCATATAAGAATGACCTTAGAAAAAACCAACCCATAGGTATGAAAATGAAGGAAATTTCAAGAACATACATCCAAAATCATTTACAACTGCCCAAGCCTCATAGGATATTCTTCTTTGTTCTAATTGAGGATCAAAGAGACACATAAATACTACAAAGAAAGTGTCATTCACTCTCCTAAAATGATGAATAGAAACATTAAATGTCAACTGAGAGTAATATTGATACACTGGGGTTACTCTCCTATCTCCTTTTGATGTTAAACCGAGAAAAGTTCTCATTAAAGCTATAATATACACCAGGTAGGAAGTCATGTAGAATTTAGAGGTAGTGGATACCTTCATCAATTGCTCATGTAAAACATTGCTAATTTGTTCTCCCTAGAAGATGAATTATTTGCCTAGGAGAATTTTCTTAATGAAGGGATACATCCATTCATGTAATTTTGAGGAAGAAGGTAAACCTCTTCCCCTGTTGAGAAGAGTGATCAAGTCATCAACTTCTTCCATAAAGTCACTTCTTGGAAAGCTCCATGGCCATCTTAAGAAATTTAGCCTTGGTGTCTTGAGCCATTTATTGTTAATTACTTTCTTTACTCTTTTAAGATCTTTGTCATATTCTCTTTGTGCTTTGACAAAATCAATCTTTAATACTTCAGTATCTGGAGAACACCTGAACACTTTATCAATGAGCTCAGGATCCAGTCTAATCACCACATTACCACTAACATCTAACATAACCCTGGTATCTTTGTTGTAGAGATGAGTGCACTGGAGAACAAATTTTGTGTTGTGAGCTGCTACAGGAAAAGAAGACACCAAATGAATTTTGCTATTGATTATCTTTTTCATTTCATGGCTAGGATTGCTTGATTTAGTTCTTTCCATGAACTCGGCCATATCCACATGACCAATCTTTGTATCTCTAATGTCATTGACATTATAAGTAACTGAGGTGATTAGAAAAACACCCTTGTATTTTTAATTCATTATCTTTAACTTCTTTAGAGAAACCTCAATCATTTGGAAGAGCTTTTATCCAAAAGATGTTGATGAAGAAGGATCACCAAGGGAAACTACAATAAAAGTCATGATCATGCAATCAAGGAAATACTAGCAATCTGGGAAAATTTCATGTTGATGATCATGACCATGGGGATGCACATAAAAGAGCTAAAGTATGAGTAGGAAAAAAAACTAAAGGAAAATAGGCTCAAAAAAGTGAAACTAAAAATTTCCCATAGTTAGGAAATTTGAAAGAAAGTTTACATAGGTGGCGAAAATTGCTGCTCTTACATATGGGGTATGTTATATCAGTGGAAAAAATATTTGACATAGCATGTTTAGATAAAATTCACACTTATGTAGGGGTGTTAATTTTTAATACTCTTGTAGGTCGAGTTTATATAAGGGCGGCAAAAATCACTACCCTTGCACATGGGATATAACACTCAAGTAATGATGGCAAAAATTGCTACCCATGTAGATTTAACATGTAAGGGTGGCTATATTCACCACCTGTGTAGGTTTAACATGTAAGTGTAGTTATTTTAACCACTTATGCAAGTTTAACATGTAAGGGTGGAAACTTTTACCACTCATACATGAGAAAACTCAACTGATGGGTTTTAGATTTTTTAGGATTTCACCTAGTACGCCTCTTTGGGGAAGAGATGGAGGTGGATAAGGGAAAGAAAAAACCTAAAAAGAAGGAAAAAAGAGAAAACCAAAACATAAAAGGAAAGAAAAACAAATATACAAAAGCCTAGAAATAAAGAGAAGAAAGCAAAACCTACTTGTTAATTATGAAAACCTAAGCTCTATGTTGATGAGTTCATAATCCCACTCACTTAAGCAATCAAATGTTTGTATGGAGGAGGAGTAGACAACTTCAAATGATCAAAAAGAGTAATCAATTAGCATTTAAATGTCACAAAACCAATGCCAACCACTCATCATGTGTGGTCATAAATGCCATTCATGAAAATTGAGGTCATGCATTGGTGGCAATTTTGGCTACCTTTGCATAATGAGGTGAGAAATATGCAAGGGTGACAAAAATTGCTGCTCCTTCATATAAGGTCCAGAAAATGCAAGGGTGGCAAAACTTGTTGCTATTACATTGAGAAGAAAGGGACAAAATATGTAAGGGCAATTATTATTACTACCCTTGCATAAAACCAAAAATAAAAGCAACATGCAATAGCGGTGATTTCTGCCGACCTTGTATGTAAAAAATAAAAATAGCTTCTTGAAATTTATCAAATTTTGACATTCTGATCGAATCAAGACTGCAATGATTTCATGTTTTTAAAGAAATTGTGATGAGGGAAAATTGTGAACTTTTCAAGGATGTTAGTCAACTATGCTCGAGATCAAGAGAAGCTTGTCTCGAATGATGAACTTAGAATATGATCACAAAACAAACAAGTTTCGTAGGGGTTGTCCACCAAAATAAGCATATCTGATTTTTGAAATAATAGAATATCTACATCATCAAGTGACCTCATTTCTTAGGAAGACATACCTAGGCCATAAATGCAAGAAATAACAGGATTCATCCTCCCATGCCCCATCATAGCCTTCCATGCCTTTTAATATCCCCTTTTCCAATGTCATGATGAGGATAATTATAAACTTAATTAAAAAAATGAATTGATTCTCAACCACACATCTCAATATGAGGATGGATGGTTCAAGTTGATTATAGACATTTGCAAAAATTTATAAATAGAGAGGCCATGAACATCATTTCTAATCTATTTTGGTGTAATGTTTTTATGCTCAAATATCTTCACAGTACTTGATAATGCAAAGTTATAATGCTAAATTGATTCCAAGCTAGCCCAAGCTAAAGCCAAAAGGTGCCAAGGAGAGATGGAGGTAGCCAAGCTTCCATTTCTAAGGACTTCATGACCACAAGCTGAGAAATCCACTACTACAAAGGCAATTGGAGCATCCAAAGAAGGTGAAAGAATTTTTATGTTTTATTCCTTACTTTTTAGTTGTGTTTGTCATTTGTTTTTGTTAACTAAGCTCCCCTAGTGTCTAGGCCTAGAGATGTTATGCTAGTTAGTGTGTTTATTTAGTTTTGTTTTCATTTTGGAACTAACACCATACTAACCATCTGTCAGGGATGCAAAACACCGGAAGCATACAATTGATTACCAAATACCAAGCAACTAAAATATGCGAAAATAACCAGATTCACCAAGTAACTAGAATTCAGAATAACACAGCATATGAGAGACAATACAAAACTTGTATTAACACTTTATACAGAAAAGAATACAATAGAGAATATCCCACATCTTCTCCACCACCTTACAGAGGTTTCCCACACCTCAAGTGAACAGTAAATCTTCTCCCCAAAGCTCTCCCTCTCACAGGTCCCAACACCCAACTCAAATACAGAGTTGGTGTTCACCTCCCGTGCTCCACGCACAACACAAGTGCTCCACGCACTCCACAAGCACTCCACATGCTCCACAAGTACTCAAGGTACTTCAAGTAGATTGTCATGTCCCCTTTTTCATGGACATTGACAGGCTTGATGATTAGCCTATTATGCGACCTTCGTAGGCTGATTGGATGGATAGAGGGTCATGATGGAGATTGGCTTGGCTTTGATTTACAGAATTCCTATAGTTGGCTCTCATTCAGGTTATTTCAGACACATTGGGCCTAAGCTCCTATTATTTAGGGATATTTGACATACAGCGAAGCACCCTTGTTTTGATATGGTCATGTGCAGAATCACTCCCTGGTTCACCAGCTTCAGAAGGTTTGAGGATCCGACATGTATTGAGGGAGATATTAATATTTGATTGATTTAATCAAATATTAATTATTTGGTCTAATTTTAAATTAGATATTAATTAATTATTAATTAATTAATTATTTGGTCTAATTTTAAATTAGATATTAATTAATTATTAATTAATTAGTCTAATTTTAAGACCCAAGTTCTAATTTGAGGAATTCTAATTTTAGAAGCCCAAGTTCTAATTTGAGGAATTCTAATTTTAGAACCCCAAGTTCTAATTTAAGGAAATCTAATTTTAGCAAGCACACCTTTGGAAGGGTATAAGAGTTTCTCATGGGAGAGAGTTTGGATGTATGAATTGATTATTGATTTTGATATTGAAGAAATTCTTCTGTGAATACTGAGCCAAGGGTTCCAGGATTCCATCTGCAGTGGAGAACGTCAACTCTTCATTGTGTGCGATTCAGAGGTTGTGAAAGATCAGCCGATCTATTGCCGAATTGAGAGATAGCTTCACCCAGAAGCTATCATAGTATTACAGGGATTTGAGAGATAACTTCACATAGAAGTTTATCACAGAGCTTTCCAGGTATTTCTTTATTTAGTTTTGACCCAATAAGTTATACAGAGATAGATCTTGTGTTAGAATCTATATTCGTGAGATCATCAGGTTGTTCAGCTATCAGGGGTTAAGAACAGACAGGTTGGCGGCCGTACCAAGTCCGTACAGGGCCGTACAGATCCGCATCAGGCACCGACTTTGGCAAAGAGAGCTTTCGGTGACCGACATCGGTCGACTGAAGACCGACGTCGGCAAGATATCGACCGACGACGGCATCTGTGTGTCGACACAGAAAGGCTGAGACCCTTCAGATTCAGATTTCATTGCTAGATTTGCAAAGCCAGGGTTTTCAATACTGTGTTTCATATTTTATATGCATAAGAGAGGACTGTAATTGTAATAGTTCAGAAGGACATCTTTTGTAATCATCTGAATGAATGATAAGATCTGTGATTTGTTTATGCATATTTGAATCTATTCTGCAAATTGTATCTATGATCAGAGCTTTATGAGTTTATATATTCCTTGTTTGAAGGGGATATTACAGTTGTTCAGAGCTTTTGTAGGAAAAAAAGAAGCCCCTAAGTAAGGGACATCACAGTGGTATCAGAGCTTTGGCCTTTGGTATCATAGTTTTGTGTCTTTCATATATCTCTATTGGTAGGGGATATCACAGTGGTATCAGAGCTTTGGTCTTTGGTATCATAGTTTTGTGTTTGTCATATATCTCTATTGGTAGGGGATATCACAGTGGTATCAGAGCTAATGTCTTGCCATCCTGTTGGGTAGTTTGGGTAGGTTGAATCAGCAAAGTATCCATGATGACTTCAAGTACTCAGAAACAGTGGGACAAGGATATGCAGAAGCTGAAACAAAGTTTGAACCAGTTGGTTGAAACCCAGAGGAGGATGAATGAAACTCTTTCAGATCCTACATTTGAAGTCAAATTATTACGGTATATGGCATCCATTCATAAAAGGTCCACATCACAAAACAGAACGAAGGAGAAACAAGAGGTCTCAACAGTGGTTGAGGGCAGTGCTACACCAATTGTTAGACATGTGGATGAGATTAATCATGGGGATTTAGACTCTCAGTTAGTTGCAGAGGATGTGGGAGCGGGAGATTGTCATGATGAGATAGTTTCAGCAGCAGTTTCTTCAGAGTTAGATGAAGATGAGTCCGATGCTTGCACTCAGAGTGTAGAGGTGTACTCAGATGTTAGTACACTGAGTGTTGATGATCTCTCAGATATGGCAGAGATTGTAGCAGAGTCCCAAGATCCGATTATTGTAGATGACATCCAGGAGAATGCAGTGGACAATTTTGAGGACTTAGTTTCACCAGTCGTTTCTCTCAGTATGGAGGAGTTAGACAGTGATGCTAGAGTTGTTGATTCTCCGTATGTTGATATGAGCTATGGAGTTGATTCACAGAGTAGGGATGGTAGTACTCCAGAGATCAGTGATTTTGAGTCTACTCTTTTGGACCATGCATCAGAGGAGGATTGTAGGAGACAGTCTAGCCAGTGCCACCATGTGTCTAGTCAGCTGAGAGTTAGTGAGCGAGACATTGCTACTGCTTGCAAGCATTTCGATGATGCTCATCAGTTGTTAGCAGTTTATGGATGGGGTTCTCCTACTAGCATTGAGTAGGGAGGTAGTTATATATCCTTGACAGAGATCCACTCTTTATGGGAGGCTATCTAGATTCTGAGACAGGATTATATGCAGTTGGTCGCCAACAGAGATTATCTTATGGAGTGGGGTAGCACAACATATGATGCATTGTTGGTCGAGGAAGATAAGGTGAGTGAGCTTACTCAGCAACTAGAGGTGACTTCAGAGACTCTTGGGAGTACGCAGTTGGCTTATGAGGAGTCACAGTTTCATTTGGCTAAGGTGACCATGGAGCTAGAGCATTTGAGGTCTTCACCAGCTCCAGAGCCAGATCATTCATATATTGAGGTGGTTGGTGATGAGTACGTTCTTACAGTTGTTGCTGAGGAACATGTTGTTGAGGCTAACACACATGTTCAGGATTTGGGAGTACCTGGTCCTGATGAGTTTGGAATGCCAGTGGAGTTGAGTCTCCAGATTGATTCTTCTCACACAGATGATAGTGTGGTCCAGTTGGTTGTGCCACCTTTACAGAGAGATCAGTTGTGGTGTGTGGGGGAGTACGTTGATGCTTCCACATATAATTTTTACTGCACGGAGTCATTCATGGAGTATTTGCTGGATAGTGCAGGTGTTCATCTGGATTCGCATAGGGTGACAGAGGGTGTTATCATCCAAGGTACTGGTGTTATTAGCAGATTGGGTGGGGAGATTATAGGGATCCTATCTACTATGCTACCTCACAAGGATTTTGAGGTGGGGTATGCTCATTATTCTTCTTTTGACCCAGAGAGAGAAGATTTGATTTCACACAGGTGTAGATCGGCTCCAATTTTTTACCCTCCATTATGGGATGGATTGGCACCATCTCTTGTAGATGGAATTGGCAGTTTGAGTTGTCCATTCTACTTGGGTTATGATGCTTCGAGAGTTTGGTTCTCATGTGTTCTTGACTATGGCAGTTGTGCTCTTAGAGTTTGGTTGAGTTGCATTCGCCAATTTGATTATGGGTTCCTCTTTGTTCTACTTCTGTTGATGTTGCAGGTACTTGCATTGATTCACAGCAGTGCAGAACATAACTCCATTTGGGATCCAGGTGGATCGAGTGGTTCATTGTTCCGAGATTGCTTGGGGACAAGCAATTTTTGGAGGGGCGGATTGTCATGTCCCCTTTTTCATGGACATTGACAGGCTTGATGATTAGTCTATTATGCGACCTTCATAGGCTGATTGGATGGATAATGGGTCATGATGGAGATTGGCTTGGCTTTGATTTACAGAATTCCTATAGTTGGCTCTCATTCAGGTTATTTCAGACACATTGGGCCTAAGCTCCTATTATTTAGGGATATTTGACATACAGCGAAGCACCCTTGTTTTGATATGGTCATGTGCAGAATCACTCCCTGGTTTACCAGCTTCAGAAGGTTCGAGGATCCGACATGTATTGAGGGAGATATTAATATTTGACTGATTTAATCAAATATTAATTATTTGGTCTAATTTTAAATTAGATATTAATTAATTATTAATTAATTAATTATTTGGTCTAATTTTAAATTAGATATTAATTAATTATTAATTAATTAGTCTAATTTTAAGACCCAAGTTCTAATTTGAGGAATTCTAATTTTAGAAGCCCAAGTTCTAATTTGAGGAATTCTAATTTTAGAACCCCAAGTTCTAATTTAAGGAAATCTAATTTTAGCAAGCACACCTTTGGAAGGGTATAAGAGTTTCTCATGGGAGAGAGTTTGGATGTATGAATTGATTATTGATTTTGATATTGAAGAAATTCTTCTGTGAATACTGAGCCAAGGGTTCCAGGATTCCATCTGCAGTGGAGAACGTCAACTCTTCATTGTGTGCGATTCAGAGGTTGTGAAAGATCAGCCGATCTATTGCCGAATTGAGAGATAGCTTCACCCAGAAGCTATCATAGTATTACAGGGATTTGAGAGATAACTTCACACAAAAGTTTATCACAGAGCTTTCCAGGTATTTCTTTATTTAGTTTTGACCCAATAAGTTATACAGAGATAGATCTTGTGTTAGAATCTATATTCGTGAGATCATCAGGTTGTTCAGCTATCAGGGGTTAAGAACAGACAGGTTGGCGGCCGTACCAAGTCCGTACAGGGCCATACAGATCCGCATCAGGTACCGACTTTGGCAGAGAGAGCTTTCAGTGACCGACATCGATCGACTGAAGACCGACGTCGGCAGAAAGCCGACTAACAGAGACCGACGTCGGCAAGATATTGACCGACGACGGCGTCTGTGTGTCGACACAGAAAGGCCGAGACCCTTCAGATTCAGATTTCATTGCCAGATTTGCAAAGCCAGGGTTTTCAATACTGTTTTTCATATTTTATATGCATAAGAGAGGACTGTAATTGTAATAGTTCAGAAGGACATCTTTTGTAATCATCTGAATGAATGATAAGATCTGTGATTTGTTTATGCATATTTGAATCTATTCTACAAATTATATCTGTGATCAGAGCTTTATGAGTTTATATATTCCTTGTTTGAAGGGGATATTACAGTTGTTTAGAGCTTTTGTAGGAAAAAAAGAAGCCCCTAAGTAAGGGACATCACAGTGGTATCAGAGCTTTGGCCTTTGGTATCATAGTTTTGTGTCTTTCATATATCTCTATTGGTAGGGGATATCACAGTGGTATCAGAGCTTTGGTCTTTGGTATCATAGTTTTGTGTTTGTCATATATCTCTATTGGTAGGGGATATCACATAGATCTCCCATGAATCTGCAACAACCTGCAATTCAACAGACCATACTTATGGAAGGAACTCCCTTGCCTTCCTCTTAGCTCTATCCGAGTACACACCTGTACTCCAAGTAGATCTTGCCTGATACTACTCCCTATTGTGTTACTGTCTATATGATCTTGCACACCTGCAAATCAAACAACAGTTCTGCTCACTTGTGAACCTCGACCTTGCACACACATACACCTACAGATCAACGATATTACTTACCATGTAGATCTCCTATATAGGCCATGCAACTGTGACCAAGATCCTACACTCTTGAAGAATCTAGCTGACTCTCCAAACCAGCACCAACATGCCTGGTACTGCTGTGGAACTAGGAGGAACCCACTTGCTCACCTCACACACAGAAGGAGCAAACTTTTCTCAACTCAAACTAGCCCACTTTTCCAATACAACCATGAGTCTATTATATAGATCTCATCCAAACAATAATTAGACATCTAATTACAATAATTAGATCCACAGCTCTTAGTCTAAAAATAGATATCTTCATGCAAACACTTGGTTCGTTAGCTAACTGCCCGTAATAAGCTCGCAGTCGAACCACACAGGCGACCGACATCGGTCCCTGTCTGCCTGGAGGTGACCGACGTCGGCCGATATATGATCGATGTCGGTTGCTTCTCTATGCTATCCTGCCGATGTCAGCTGATCAGACCGACCCCAACTTCTCTGCAACTCAGCAACCTTCAACAACCTCCTCTCCTATTTGCATCAGTGAAGCTTTTAGCTCCATAATCCTAACAATCTCCCACTTGGAGATAAACAGCTGCACTATACCTGTACTTGTACTCTGTGTAATCTATTTCCTGGTTTGTATCCCTCTTCAAGCTCCCACCTGAAGACAACCCACCACACATCCCGTGGTGTACCACCTGTCATCCGAGTACCCTGCCACATCCGAACCTACAACCCCTGTAGTGAAGTCCTGACCTTGCATAGCAACACCTGCTACCGGTCCCTCTCAGAAACCTGAGAACCCACTTCCCCGAATTGGCTCCTAACTCTGACAGCTCCCACTGCATGGGAATACTGAGGTCTATACCAGACCTCATGTGATTTTGGACACTGTACCTATCCAGCCCTTAGTGTGCTCCGATTCTACATCCCAAACCTCGCCAACACCTGATTCACATCAGCTCCCACTCGAGACAAAATCAACCTGTGATCTCCATGCCTCCCATGTCAAAGAATTTCGCTGCTCCAAACTCCTCATGACATGCCACTGAACTAATCTTACCCTTAGCTCAGCAAAACCTTGTATGTACTAACCCTGCTAGCAAATATACCATCCACATACAGCAACAAAATGATGTCGCGACTCATCATCCACCTGGTAAGGCAAACCACAGTAGTTACCTGACACTGACTGAAGCCATGCTTCATCCTCCACCTGTCAAACCTGGTACCACTATCCTGCAGCTCCTCAAGACCATATGCCTGGTCTTCCATCTCACATATCCATTCTCTCTATTCTTCTACTAAGGCATCCATTCGTCTTTGTGCTTTCATCTAATTGGCAAACCTACCAAAAACTCCCATCTGGTTCTGCATCATAACCCTGCCTAGCTCACACCTGTTTCCTGGATCCTTCCTGCTCTACAATCAGCAACAAGTATGAAGAAGAGGAACATGAATTTGAGGGCCTACTTACGCCTTCAGTCCTCCATATGGGTGTTTGAGACTCCTTGACAGCATGCTGTCCACCCAAAATTTGTTACAGTGACCGACCTCGATCACCCCATAGTCTGCATCCGACTGATGTCAGTTTCATGCATCTGTACCTGACTACCAACCTGCCAGCACTGGTGTCCCTGCTACCGACGTCGATCCTCCTGACTGACATTGATCTTACATACTGCCGACGTCGGTCCCCTGACCGACGTCGGTCTTACTCTGCCCAACATCGCTGGCTTCGGTCTGCACATGACCGACATCGGCACCTGTCTATTTGACGTCGGTTCCTCCTGATCGACGCTGGTACCTATGTTCACCTGTGAGTGATGACTTTTACCCGTGAGCTTCTTTGAATCAAAACCCATGTCCAAACTGCTCTGCTCAGAAGTATCTAGCGCCATCCACTAGGTTCTGTCTGCCATCTCCTCCAAGTACACCAAGGCTTTCCAGTTCTTAAGCCTGTCAAATATATCTGTCTTCCACTTAAGAACATGCATCTCCTTCCTACTCATGTGACCAAGCCTATGAAGCCGCGTCTCCGTAATAGAAGAAGAATCAGTAATATAGACAAGTAGATAAAGAGTACCTGTCTTCTTACCACCAGCTAATTCAAGTGCTACCACTGTGAGAGTTCTTGTGCATCTCTCATCACCCAATCTTTCTGAAGAAATTAGCCATATCTCCAAACCTGGGACCTGCATGACCTTCATCAACACCTATGTGTTGGCCGCCTGCAATTTCAGCTTCACTTCCCCTTTGCCAATTCTTTGGCAAGGCTTACCAGCTCCTCTACCTGGGGCTGCATGGAAAGAGGCAACCGAATCTTTTATCCAAGATTCAACTTTATCCAAGAAACTTGCAAACACATCCTGTGCAACAACACCTGCTACATCTATATCTTTAGTTTCTTCATCCTGATCTGCTACCAACCAACAATGTTCTTTTACCTGCTCTTTCTTTCCATCGGACCGTGAGTAACCATCTGTGCTTTTCAACTCCTCCATTCTTAGCTTACTTTGATCTGTCGTTGCTCTACTCCCACTCAATCAGAAACCCCTGAGAGTGCCCTGTAACCAAACACAACCCTACTTCCTGCAACCTTAGCTCTGATACCACTTGATGGTATCAAGCTCAAGAACCTACAACCTGGGCTTTGATACCACTTGTCAGGGATGCGAAACACCGAAAGCATACAATTGATTACCAAATACCAAGCAACTAAAATATGCGGAAATAACCAGATTCACCAAGTAACTAGAATTCATAATAACACAGCATATGAGAGACAATACACAACTTGTATTAACACTTTATATAGAAAAGAGTACAATAGAGAATATCCCACATCTTCTCCACCACCTTACAGAGGTTTCCCACACCTCAAGTGAACAGTAAATCTTCTCCCCAAAGCTCTCCCTCTCACAGGTCCCAACACCCAACTCAAATACAGAGTTGGTGTTTACCTCCCATGCTCCACGCACAACACAAGTGCTCCACGCACTCCACAAGCACTCCACGTGCTCCACAAGTACTCAAGGTACTTCGAGTAGATCTCCCATGAATCTGCAACAACCTATAATTCAACAGACCATACTTATGGAAGGAACTCCCTTGCCTTCCTCTTAGCTCTATCCGAGTACACACCTATACTCCAAGTAGATCCTGCCTGATATCGCTCCCGGTTGTGTTACTGTCTATATGATCTTGCACACCTACAAATCAAACAACAGTTCTACTCACCTGTGAACCTCGACCTTGCACACACATACACATGCAGATCAATGATCTTACTTACCATGTAGATCTCCTATATAGGCCATGCAACTGTGACCAAGATCCTACACTCCTGAAGAATCCAGCTGACTCTCCAAACCAGCACCAACACGCCTGGTACTGCTGTGGAACTAGGAGGAACCGACTTGCTCACCTCACACACAGAAGGATCAAACTTTGCTCAACTCAAACTAGCCCACTTTTCCAATACAACCATGAGTCTATTATATAGATCTCATCCAAACAATAATTAGACATCCAATTACAATAATTAGATCCGTAGCTCTCAGTCTAAAAATAGATCTCTTCATGCAAACACTTGTTTCATTAGCTAACTGCCCGTAATAAGCTCGCAGTCGAACCACACAGGCGATTGACGTCGATCCCTGTCTACCTGGAGGTGACCGATGTCGGCTGATATATGACCGACGTTGGTTGCTTCTCTATGTTATCCTGACGACGTCGGCTAATCAGACCGACCCCAACTTCTCTGCAACTCAGAAACCTTTAGCAACCTCCTCTCCTATTTGCATCAGTGAAGCTTTTAGCTCCACAATCCTAACACCATCATCTCTTGAGTCAAATTCCTATATCCACAAAGAACACCTATAGGTAGCCCTAGAACCCAAGAAATACAATCAAGAGTAAACTAGAAGTGGGGTGGAGGTTTTAAGCTTGGATATTTGTTAACATCTCCGAAGTGAAAATTGGAGAAGTGAATATTAAAGGTGACCTTATGGAACTCATATAAATCTTAAAGATACCTAATACAAGTGTAGACAAAGCTAGAATGCACCTAAATCCATGACTATCACTATCAAGGTAAGGGTGTTCCCCTTGAGGACATAATCATAAAGTTGATACATGATTTGAAGGCTAATAGGTAAGTAAAATTCATGAAGGAGAACACAATGACTTAAAATAACATTAAAATAGGGTCCTCAAGCATGATAAAAACTCAAAACACCTACAGATAGGGCTTAGAATTTTTGTCCCATTCTTATGAGCTAGATGAACTCAGTCTTCCATTCGAGGAAGTATGTGCTAGGTTAGGAGGTTAAACAAAATTAATCAAGAATATGTGACATAAGGGTGTGAATATGAAGTTTATTATAATAAAAAAAAACATAGATAAATATTAATACATTTATAAAAGGTGTCTCAGTCACCTACATCAGGCAATAAGGTGAGCTTTGTTTAGTGCTTCAAAAGACCTAAAAGATATTTGTGAGACATGTTAGGATAAGATGGTGTTTGAACCATAATATAATGATATTTAAAATGTAAATTATCTTACTACATTGATACCTAAATCATATATGAAGGTTTAATAAAACAACTCAATCCATTTTCTCATACCCTTGAACAAACTATCTTCTTGAGGGTCTACCTAAGAAGTATGCAAAGATGGAGGTCTTATCCTTAGATTTAGGCCCCAAAATTGGGTTAAAAGTACCATAAATAACTATATAAGATAATATATTAATAATATTTGATCATATAACATGGAAAACCCTCTCTATTTTATCTTAGATCAGGGTCACTTTTACCTTGCACAAGGAGACAATTTTGTGGAAGAGAGGTCAAATCATGAACCAGATGTCAAGAAAAGACCACGTAACGACTGAATAATCTGAAATACATCTCTAAAAACCTAAAAATACTTTATATATTCTTTGGGGGCAAGAAATACGCTCCATACAAGGAGGGTTATAGTCAAACCCCATAGGTAGACCCAAGAACAAGAGGCCAAATTGAGGGTCAATCTGTGTTTTGGCGTAACTATGTTTTACACTTGTTTGATTCATGATTTTAGGGATGTATTATAGATTTTAAATCCATAAAGGGGAAAAGGAAACTATGGAAAGGTTATATGGAGTCTCAAGTTTTAGGTAGACCCCTTGACAAGGTCTAGGCCTAGTTGCTAAATAGGGGTCATCTTAAATTTTAGCTATTGGTAAGCCATCCCAATGATGGGAAAATATTTTTAGTACAATTATATAGGTGTTTTAACCTTAATTAGATAAGATAATTCATAAAGGATCCATTTTTGGCTTGGAAAGTGCTTAGACCCTACCAGAATGCTTGGAAATAACTTGAAGGGAAACTTAAAGAGCTCAAAACTTTCATAAGCCTTTGAATTTAATCTAGATATGTTTAGAGGAGTTAGGTTGGGTACCTATGAATCCTTTAGTGTAATTTAGAAAGGACTCTAATTTCTATTCTTTATGAACAAATGTTAAGAGTCTAGATCACTTAAAAACCCTTGTAAACCTTGATTCCTAACGTAATGGTGGAAATGAAGCCAAAAGTGAAATAAAATGGATGAATTTGACCATGAGTATTAAATATAAGTTGTTGAAAAATTCATGGGGATCAGAGTCATGGTTTTTGTTTATATATAATTGTGTAGATTAGGGGGAAATAGCGCTTGCTTTTTACATTTTGAGTGGTATGCAAGATAAAAAAGGAGTTATAAGATGAAACAAAATTTAGAATTAATATTTACACTTGAGATAAATCCAAAAATTCATTTCATCTCATGAATCAAAATCTAAGTGTTACAATTGGACTCTCACTTGTAGCCAGTCTAATGAGCTAGACCTGTGAACACTTAGGAAAGTGGTGAAAAACAATTAGGGAGACCTTTTAAAGGGTTTTAATTGAAACTAATGGTATGGGATAATTTTAAAAGTGTCATGTCCTCTTGTTCATGGATAATTTATGAAAATTGAGAAGTTTTGAATGCCAAGTGGAGAAGGTGCATGGAAAAGAGTCCTTTTGAAACTGTAAATGATGATTTTGCCTGTACATAAGAATAAGGATGGTTAGGAATAAATGAAATGTATGTGGATACTTTTTTTCAACCCCTCTTGCTTATATCATCCATTAGACTTGACAATATGTAGGGATAGGGGCAGTTTTGTAAGGCAATTTAGGTGGGTAGTTTATTATGCCAAAATGGTAGTTTTGTGCTAATTTTCACTATATTTATGACTTGTGTGGAAAATTACATCTTCATGACCTAGAATACCTCAACCCACCTCTCCTATACATGTAATTTTAACTAATTTTCACTTGGTGACACATGTCCTTGTGTCTTTTCAACCTATTTTCTCTCTCTCTCCCCTTTTGAGTTTTATAAATTGGGCCTTTTGGGCCATTATTATCATTCTAACTCTTGGTATGGTGAATCCCTACCAAAATTGTACCTTGATTTTTATTTGATCCAATTAGAATTAATCTGGTTATACTCTAAGTTCATTTACACTATGTGTTGAAGTGATCCATCTTCAAAGTCAAGTATAGATTAAGTTCATCTTATTTTCATGCAATCCTTGAATATATTGTTGCAAAATAAATTCTCTCCTAAGAGGTTACATGAAGTGTATGCTACTAAAATATATTCTTGAAGTGTGTATGAATTTTGGTAGAGTCATATCTAACCTTCCCTTCACTTGCCTTCATTTATTGAGTTGTTATTTGCCTTCATGAGAAACACTCGTGCTAGGGAGATTTATTAATGGTGTGAGTCTAGTTTGATTGTCTTAGTTCATTATACAAATCCTAATTGTATGAATGGAATCAACTCTTGGTCTATCACCTCCTATTTTAGGTTTGATTTATGTATCTTTCTCTCCCTTTTCACCCATGTTAGGCAATTTTATTAGTATAAGCACATCAAGTCATATCTAGGGAGCTAGCCCTTTTCAATATTTGAGATTCATCTCTCTTACAATTTCTCACAAAACTTGATAGATGATTCAATCCTACATCAAATTAAAGGGGTTTCATATAATGTCCTAGGGTGAACTATTTGATGACAATTGTTTTGGCACGCCTTGTGGGACAAGGTCTAAATAGTGAGAAGATTATTGGTGTGTCTTCTCTCTTATCAAATTTTGGAAGCATCCAAGCAAACACCAATGGTGAATCTAAATTAATTTTTGGATATAAGTAGCCTAAGTATATATTTATGAATATTTTTATTAGTTTTTTGTTTATTTGTGACTTATGAAGTTGATATGGATGGCTATGAGGAGAATCCTTACCATACACCTCCCTTTCAACCTTTTCATGAACCTTTCTATCCTTCTCAAAAATCCTATCAAGAATACAATCCCCATATGAGCCATGGCAGTCCTATGGTCAACCTAATTCCTTTCCAAATGAGTATGTTTTTGTTGACCATCCATATGACCTATACTCCTCTCAACCTTGTCATGATGAGTCAATAAACACCATTAGTTGGGAGGCAAAATATGAAGCTTTCAAAACCTTGTTTAAATAAGTTAAACAACCCAGTCACTTTGTGCCCAACGGAGGTCTAAGGCATCTGGTCTTAAGCATAACAAGCATGCCACCCCTATGAATCACCAAGAATGTTGACCATTTTTACCCCACCCCTTGTTAAAAATGAGACAATACCATAGGTTAAATTTTTTTTCATGAAGTGTTTCATAGGCCATTTAATTCCAATAAATGTTATATTAGCCTTGGTCACTCTTTACATTAGTGTTTCATGTCACTTTGGGTCTTTTCAAGGGTCAAAAATGGGCATTTAATGATTTGTAAAAGTTTTTATGAATTATGAAGGGTTATTTAATGCTCCATGTGTCTTCATGGGTCTTAATTAACTATTTTTAACTGACCAAGATAGTAGGTACAAGTTAAAATCAAGAAAACACATGAAAAGGGGAGTTTTTAGCCACTTGTATAGACTTATCAAATCCACTTGTATCTAGAAACGTGATTATCGTGTCACTTAATCTACCTAATCTCATTTAAATTATTATTTTTCAATAATAATTCATAAAAATTCATTTAATCCTCATTTTCCTTCATTTTCCATTGGCAAACCAAGGAAGGGCAAAATCAAACACTCACCACAGGTCGTACAAAATGAGTTGGGAAGAATGGATATAGGTAATGTTAGTATAATGAGTTATCTTAGATTTATTTAAATTTTTATGTATATTTATGCCTTATCCTTTATGAACCATTGTTAATAAGGTTTAGTCCTCAAAGCTGCTTATGCAACCAAGCAGGGTCTAGATTTGTCCAAATTGCTTGAACTCAAAAATGGTTAGAGATGTTTGGTTTTGTTTTGTTCTTTTAAGATTATATTATTCAATATAAGTTTTTTAATAAACCATAAAAAACTTATCTTTCAATGCCATTTGAAGGAGAGTTCAAATTGTGCTTATTTTCCATGTTAACAGTCAAGTATGGGTAACCTATGTTTTGAAACATGAAGGAGATCTACTTGGGAGGTTTTAATGATCTTGGATTAATATTTTAAAAGTTATTTAAATGATTTTCCATTTTTATATATCAATTATTACTTATTTAAATCCAAATTATTCATCTATTCCCTTGTTCACTACCTTATTTTTAGTGTGCTTACAATCAACTTCTTCAAGAGGATGTACAGAGGAAAAAATGATGGGATCGATGGAATAATTAATTTTTATGTTCTATCATACCAAATATATAATATTTTTCATGTCATGAAGGTCATATGCTATTCCAAATGGATTTTTCGTTCAAAAGTATGACGAAACCAATTTAGGCCCATAGTCCTTAAAGGACCAAAATAGAGATCTTTAGGGTTTTTTGAGATGATGTGTACGATGATATAAAACATTAAAATGCCATTTTTCTCTTTACCTAATATTAATATCTATAAATAACACTCATTATAATTTTGAGTTCCAAAGGGTGAGTGGAAAATGGATTTTGCAAGGCTTAAAAGTTGCTAAAAGTCACTAAATTGTGATAATGAACTCTACAATAGTTGATGAAAAAAGTGACATTGCACGTCAAAGTGATTTTTTAGCTAATAAAAAAATATTGATCTACCCAAAAGTATTTAAAAAATTATTCCTGACAAAAGAGGTCAAATAATATATGGAGTTTGATATTTTGATAACTAATGTACCCTTCATTGTCTGTACACAGGGTTGGGAATGGTCATCTACAATAAGATTGGGTAAAATATTATCTTAATTGGGAATATAGAAATAAATTACAAATTTTAGAGTAAATTTATTAATTTAAGTACACTATACCTAAGTATAAAATATGATTCCATTATCTAAACAAGTCTCAATTCCCTCAAGAGCACCTATAGGTAGCCATATAACCTAGGAAACATAGTTAAGAGTAGACTAGCAGTGGGGTGAAGGTTTGAATCCTATACCTTTGTTAAGGTATCTAAAGTTAAAATTGGAGAGGTGTAATTAAGTAACTCATATAAATCCTGAATAAACCCAATACAAGTGTGGACAAATCTACAATGCACCTAAAGGCATGATTGTCATAGTCAAGGCAAGGGTGTTCCCCTTGAGGGCCTAAGCATAGAGTTGATGCATGATTTTAAGGATTATAGGTAATAAAATTCATGAAATATGATGACATGACATAAAATAACATTAATATAGGGTCCTAAATTATGATCCAAACTCAAAATACCTATAGACAGGGCTTCAAATTTTTTTCCCACTCTTATGAGCTAGATGAACTCAGTCTTACATTTGAGAAAGTTTGTGATAGGTTGGGAGGTTAGAAAAAAAATAATTAGGAATATGTGACCTGTGTGAATATTAATTTTATTATCATAAAAAACATTACTTAGAAAAATACTAATACATTTATAAAAGGTGTCTCAGTCACCTACAACAAGCAACATGGTAGGCTCAATTTAGTGCTTCAAAGGACCTAAAAGGTATTTGTGGGCCATGTTAGGATAAGATAATGTTTCAATAAGTATATAATGATATTTAAAAGGTAAATTAAATTTTTATAGTGATAAATTAGTCATATAATAAGGTTTAATAAAATAATTTAGTCCATTTTCTCATACCCTTGCACAGATTGTCTTCTTGAGGGTCTACCTAGGAAGTATGCAAAGATTGAGGTATTGTACTTGGATTTAGGCCCCAAAATCTGGTATATATTACCATGAATAGCTATATAATATAATAAATTAAACATATTTTATCATATAAAATGGAAAACCCTCTCTATTTTATCTTGGATTAGAGTTACTTATGCCTTGCACAAGGAGATAATTTTGAGGAAGAGAGGTCAAATCATGAACCAAATGTCAAGAAAAGACCAAGTAATCATTGAATAATCTGGAGTAAATATATGGAAACATAAAAATCCTTACTATAATATTTTATGGAAATCAATATTCTCCATAAAAGGAGGGTTGCAGTCAAACCCCATAGGCAGACCCAAGAGTAAGAAGCCAAATTGAGGGTCAATATGTATTTTGGCCTAATATATGATTTCCACTTTTTTGATTCATGATTTAAGGGATATATTATATATTTTAAATCAATAAATAGGTAAAGGAAATAATAGAAAGGTTACATGGAGTCTCAAGTTACAGGTAGACCCCTTGACAAGGTCAAGGCCTAGTTGTTAAATAGGAGTCATCTTATATTATAGAAATTGGTAAGACATATAAATGATGGTAAAACAAATTTATGACATTTATATATGTTTTTAAACCTTCAGTAGATGAGATAATTCATCAAGGATCCATTTTTGGCTTGGGAAGTGCTTAGACCCTACCAAAATGCTTGAAAATAACTTGAAGGGAAACTCAAAGAGATCAAAAATTTCATGAGCCTTTACATGGGATATGGATATTTTTATATGAGTTATGGAGGTTACATAAGAATCCCTTAATGGAATTTATAAAGGAATCCAACATATGTTCTTTATGAATAAATGTTAAGAGTCTAGATCACTCAAAAACCCTTGTAAACCCTAGTTCCTACCTAATGGTGAAAATCAAGCCAAAATTGCACTCAAATGGATGAATTTTACCATTAGTATAAAATATAAGTTATTTACAACTTCATGGGGATCATATCCATGGTTTTTGTTTGTATATAAGTGTGCAGATCGGGGGGAAACAAGGATTGTTTTTGCCATTTTGAGTGGTATGCAAGATATAGAGGGAGTTATAATATGAAACAATATTTGGAAGGAATATTTACACTTAATATAACTTCAAAAATTCGTTTAATCTCATGAATCAAATTTAAGTGTTCCAAGTAGACTCTCACTTTTAGCTATTCTAGTGAGCTAGACTAGTGAACACTTGGAAAAGTGGTGAAAAGAAATTAGGTTGAAATTTTAAAGGTTTTTTATTAAAACTTATGGTATGGAAGCCTTTTAAAAATTTCATGTCCTATTTTTCATGGATAAGTTATGAAAATTGAGGATTTTTTAAATCCAAGTGGAGAAGCTGCATGTAAAAGAGCCCTTTTGAAACTGACAGTGATTATTTTACATGTCCACAAGAATAGGGATGGACAAGGATAAATCCAATACATGTGGGGAGTTTTTTATAACTCCTCTTGGTAAAAAAAACCATCAAAACACACCATATATAGGGATAGGGGAAGTTTTGGAAGGCAACTTAGGTGGGTAGTTTCTTATGCCAAAATGGTAGTTTTATGCCACTTTTCACTATCTTTATGACTTGTGTGGATAATTACACTTTCATGAACTAGAATAAATCACTCCACCTCTCATATACATGAAATTTTAACTGATTTTCACTTCGTAACACATGTCCTTATGTCTTTTCAAATTCTTCTCTCTTTTAGTGTAGGTTTTTTCCCACCTAGTGGTTTTACCTACATATCTTTTTAGATTACTTTGGTTAGTTAATTAAGTCATTATGGGTCATTAAAATTTTATTGTGTTCTAATAATTAGTTAGGGTTTTACCTTTTTGGTGACCTAATCTCACCCTATATGTACTTTCTTTTTCCTAAAGTGGCTAATTCAAACATTTCTTTTATGGAATTTTCTTATTTTTAGAACTCTCATTCTACCTCTATAGGAATTTGGCATTCATCATTTGGCTGATATTCAAAGATCTTGGCAAAATGGATCATGGTATTAGATATTTTTTGATATCCTCATGCATTTATCTCCTTTGGTAAGATCCTCCTGCATTCACCTTATAGTTTTTTCATACTATATGACCACCATTTTTGACCTTGCAAGTGTTTTATAAAAACTACCTGACAATTTATTTCAAAATTCCTTTGATGAAAAATATATTTGCATTTATTTTGTGGGTTTTTTGAGATCTAAAGTGGTTTATTCTTAATTTTCTAAGAAAGTTCACAAATTTTCCAAAAACAAATTGGTTTCTTCTATTTGGTTGTCATTCATATGACCGAAGTAATCTATCCTAACAAACTTGATTTAATATCCATATACCAAATAAGGTTTATAAAGTGTTTCTACTTGCTCATTAACCAAATCAAGTTTACGATGTGCTTCTAATTGCTCATTTACCAAATCAGGTTTTAGAAGTGCTTCTACTTGCTCACTGACCAAATCAGGTTTCTAAAGTGATTCTACTTATAAGTAATTGGGATTATCCAAGGTGAAAACTTATAAGTAATCAGGTTTATTAACCCTCATTTCTTACTTTCTAGATCCATTCAAGTTTTCTAGGGTTGATTACTCATTACTTGTTTCATAAGTTATAATTGTTTGAAACTTCAAAGTTGTGAAGGTTGAAGAACCTAATTTACTCTAGATAGACCCATTTAGGTTTTTAGAGGTTGACAACATATTACTCATCTAAAGTAAAGCAATTGGAAGAACTTGAAGTAAAGTATCCCAAAGAACCCAAAATACACTATGAACAAGTAATCAAGTTTTCCAAGGTCAACTGCTTATAACTTTTTATAAGTTAAAGTAGTTTAAAAACCTGAAGTTGAAGTTGTTTGGAACCCTGAGGAAGTAAGCATGTGATGTTGTATAAGCCATCAAATTTTATGGGAAAGGTAATAAAGAAATAGAGTGGAAAATAATTCCATTTTTCGAAAGGGTCTAGGAATGTGTTGAAGTAAGAACTTGTAAGTACCATAACTTTTGGTCGGTAACTTCTTTTTGAGTGCGATTTTATTCAAAAGTGCTTATTTTTTATACTCTACACATTAGACCTCTCATTGGTCCTTCCATAGTTATAATCAAAATTCATAGTTTTTGTACACTCTTGAATGTATTATTGATTGTATCTTACATTCCTCTTATTCCTTGTACTTATGCACTTACTACTCAAGACACATTTTTAGTTGAATCCAATGTCTATATGAGCGTGCTTGTATTTGAGACATTCCGGGGGGTCATTGCCTAAAAGTTATAAGGGGGTACTTGTGTGTTTTTTGTGCATTCAATCTTTCTTTTTTTTCATATCACTTCTTTACTTACTACAGTAATACTTCTACACTATGGATTCATTCTCAATAAGTCCACTTACACAACTTAATTATCATGAATGGAAACCGAAAATGGAAATTATATTATAATCCAAGGGTTAACATAAAATTATAATGGGCACTAAGACTAAACCTAATAATGTTGGAGCAAAAATAAAATGGTTTAACCATTATGACAAAGTTCATAGACTACTATGTCTTTCCATCTCTCTAGATCTACTCTTTCACATTGAATCTACCAAAACTCCTACTGAAGTGTGGGCCTAGCTCACCAAGTTCTTTATATTACAAGATGTGATGAGAGGACATGAGCTAAAAAATGAGGTTATTGGATTAATCCTAGATGGCTTTGACACTCTTCAAGATTATTTCACCAAGTTTAGACTTTTGAAATTATAGTTGAAATAATGTGGAATTGATAAGAAAGATGAACAACTTGTTCTATCAATAATCTCTAAACTGGGTCTTGAATATTCCATATTTGTGTCTAATTTCCATGCCATTAAGAGTGATCTTGACACCACATGGAAGATGCCTTCTTTAGATACTTTTGTTACTGACCTAATTTGGGAACAAGATAAGTTGATATAGATGGGTACAGTGAAGTCATCTAAATCTCATGCATTGTTTACTGAGAAAGATAAGGCTTCTAACAGTAAGAGAGAAAGTATATCAATAAATTTTTTGATAAGGGTGAGAATATTTCCACCTTCAGATTCAATAATGTGACCTCTTCTTCCAATCATAAACCTCAGAAAGATTGGATCAAATGTGGGCATTGCTTGGGTAAGCATGATGAGATTAGATGTTTAAAGAAATAAATTGACCACCTTACTAGCCTTCTTATATAAAACAACATAGGTGTTCCAGATTCTATCAAACCATATTCATAAACCCATGAATCCACTAAGGTAAACAACTCTAGTAAATAAAAGGCAAAAGAGAATAACAAGGGGAAGCATAAGGGCAAAGCCTTAGTTGCATTTATACCTCTAACTCTTCCTACATGGGTCATTGTCTCTAGTGCTTCACATCACATGGCCTCTTCATAGATTGAGTTTAGTTCCTTGGAACCATGTGACATGTCCTCTATATAAATAGGTGACAACACTTCTAAAAATGTTTTCAAGAGAGAGTCTATTGAAGTGGGTCATGGAATATTCAATAATGTTCTAAGTGTGCCCTCATTCTCAACTAATCTCCTATCAATCTACTAGATCACTCACCTTAGTCTAGACATGTGAGTTGAATTCAATCCATATTTAGTGTAAATTAGGGAGTTACATAGTGATACTATTTTAGTTATGGGAATGGTTGATCATTAGACTCAGCTATATATCTTCTCACACTTTACTCCTAACTCTTCTTCAGTTTATTTAGATTCCTCTTCAAACTAATTATACCTATTGACACTTTTGAGCCTAAGTTTATTTTTGATATTTAAAACTCTTCTTCTATAGATAACTACAATAGTGAAGTGGACACACCTCCACCATCTCCTTGTCACCTTCCATATATTCAAGTGTTATTTTTTGACCCACCTACATCTACTCTACTTCTGACATTACAAGGTAACAATTTACTGATCTAAGATACATCAAATATTAAGAAGTCTATTCCATAATTATAAATTATTTCACAAACCTTCTTCACCTTTGTTTCAATTGTACCATCTTGGCATAGAGTAGTTGGACCACCTAACTAACAGTATAGGAATCATTCCTCTTATAGGAATTATACCTTGGTTTAAGATCCATTAGGCACTTGACAAATAAACTCATTATTTTAGGGTAATCCCCTTTTCATTGCATCTACTTCTGATTCATAGTCACTTCTAAGCATTCTTTGGGGGAAACCAAATGGCTACAGTCAATTTTAGACCTTAGTGGGGATTTTTAGCCTCTTCTCTTCTTTACTCTCTTTTGGGGAGGAGTTTTGTTCTTATAGGTTTTCTCCTTTACCCTGGTTTATGGGAGTTGAATTATACTTGGGTACCTCATCAGGCCTCATTCTTGGGACCCAATTCTTTTACCCACCTAAGCTATGCTTTAGGGGGGTATCAGTGTAGGTTTTTTCCCACCTAATGGTTTTACCTATGCATCTTTTTAGTTTACTTAGTTTAGTTAATTAATTCATTAGGGGTCATTTACCTTTAAATGAATTATAATTATGAGTTAGGTTTGTAGCTTTTTGGTGTCCTAATCTCACCCTATATGTACTTTCTTTTTTCCTAAAGTGGCTAATTCAAACATTTCCTTCGTGGAATTTTCTTGTTTTTAGAGCTCTCATTCTACCTCTATAGGAATTTGACATTCATCATGTGACCACTATTCAGAGATCTTGGCAAAATATATCACTTTCTCTCTATCCTTCCAAGTTCTATAAATTGGGCCTTTTTGTCCATTGTTAGGATTCCAACTATTGGTATGGTGAAGCCTTGCCAAAATTATACCTTGATTTGTATTTGATCCAATGAGAAGCAAACTAATTATACTCTAAGTTCATTTTCACTATGTGTTGAAGTGATCCATCTTGAAATTCAACTATAGATTAAGTTCATATTATTTTCATGCAATCCTTGAATGTGTTGTTACAAAGTTACTTCTCTCCTAATAGGTTTCATGAAGTGTATGATAATACAATAGACTCTTGAAGTTTGTATGAGTTTGGTAGAGTCATATATAACCTTGCCTTCACTTTCCTTCATTCATTGAGTTGTTATTTGCCTTCATGAGAAACACTCATACTAGGGAGATCCATTAATGGTGTGAGGCTAGTTTGATTGTCTTAATTCATTATACAAATCCTAAGTGTATGAATGGAAGCAACTCTTGGTGTATCACCTCCTAGTTTAGGTTTTCTTTATGTATCTTTCTCTCCATTTTCACCCATGTTAAGTAGTTTTAGTAGCATAATCACATCAATTCATATATAGGGAGATATCCCTTTTCAATCTTAGAGAATCATCTCTCTTACAAGTTCCCAAAAACTTGAGGGATAATTAAATGTTGCATAAAATTTAAGGAGCTTCATAGAATTCCCTAGGGTACATAATTTGATGACAACAGGTTCCTTTTAAACACCAAAGGGAAGGTTCAAGATTTAAACATGCTCATATAGCTTCCTTTTAAACACCAAAGGGAAGGTTAATGACTTAATTATGATTAAATTAATCACTTTTCCATGTGGGCCTTGAAATAAAATATAGATAGTTTTGTTTAGATTTGAAGCATAATCAATAATGAAATAATTTTGAAAACATCCTCTCAAGTTCTCTATTTTTTACATATAGAGACTGATGTTAGTCAATAGTGACTGATGTTAGTTGATATAAGATTGATACAAGTCATAAATGAACTATTGCATGTCAAAAATGATTGATAATGATCACATGTGAACCCTAAAAAAAATACTTCGACAAAAAAAATTGTTAGCACAATGTTAGGATCAAATATCCAAAAGAAAATTTTTGGATCAGGAATAAATTTTTAGGCCAAAGACTTAAAAACTCAAATAAGAAATTGTGAATTGAGAAAATCTCTAAAAACATAATTTTTTAGAAGTATTTTTTCTTGTAACCTAAATGATGCCAATTAGCCTTGACCAATGTTGGTTACCCAAAAATGACATCAATCACTGTGTGACCTATGTATCAACAAAAAACATTAAAAACATGGGAAAATGATAATAAAAATTGCTTGTTATGGATTTTTATAGACTTTTAATGGGATTTTTAAAGATTTCCAAAGTGTATCCCTTGATTTAATGGGATGTGTTGTCCCACTAGGTGTGCCAAGATGTAGAAAAACATGATTAGATCAAGCATTAGCCATGTAAAGCACAAAAGAATGCATAATAACATTACAATCAAGGACATTTATTCAATAGGGTGTGCAAGTGATAATTAATAGTAAATGAAAGAAAGAAAACACAAGTTACCTTTCCAAAATCCCCCTGGCACCCAATTATGGATCCAAGCATGTTTTACCCCTTGATTTGATGCTTATGTCTTCAATAATGGTATAGGGTAGGCTCCTCTACCATCTCGAGAACACCAAGTATAATCTAGCCTCATGATATGAAATCAAATCTATGCCTATTAATGAAGCTATCCTATTGTAAATTAAACATAGTAATCAAAACACACAAATGGCATGTGGAGAGAGTTTTGCATAAGAAGTTTATGCAAATTAAGCTTAATCAAAGTGATCTTGACCCTCTTATTTATATATTTCCAAGTTGATTAGGATCAGATATGACCATCCATTTGAAGATCAAGATATATGATCCTTGAATTAATTTAATTATTTAAATAATATCCATAACTATCCTCATAGATATTTGGGAGGAAGGGGCATTAGAGAGGTATGGGAAGCCATAATCCTTATATTTATTGCATTTATAGATTATGGATACCACCCTATTGATCATATCAATTGAAGATGTAGTTAATAAGAATAAATTTATAATAAATAAATATTCAATAACTTCCATGGAATTATTACTTATGCTAATAATTTGGTTTAATTTTCCTAATACTAATCAATATTAGTGTAATTCTTTTGAATTTGATGCACTTCATTAATCAAACTAGTTAGAAAGTCATATTATTAGGTCATAATTTTAATTGAGAGGAATTACAAGGTGAGGTTAATTATATATGGATTTTCATCCCATTTAGGATGTTTTCAACACAAAATAACACATACACATGTCATGTGCTTTTGAATTAGAAGAAAAGAGTGATCCAGAGTACCAAAATGCATTTTTATCATTTTGAATCAAATTGATTTGATCAAAGTTAATAATCACATAAAATTAATTTACTCATTTAGGGAGACATTAGCTTGAATCAACACATGTATATGACAAACTTGAACCATTTAGTGAATTTAAGTGATTTTGGCACAAATTGTGTGTTTTAACAAATTTTGAGTAAGATTGATAATTTCAACACAAATGGTCTTAGGAATTAGATGTCTACACTTATCTGGATTGCATATTTCTCATCTTATGCTTCTAATATTTTTAATTTAATTTTATGTTGGGTGCATTCTTGAATATGATCCTTATATTTCAAAAAAAATTCCCAAGTTTTTTCACTGATTGTGGGTATATTCTCATTGAAATCATAGAAGACACTTTCATTACCAAAATCCATACCTGTGCTCCAAAGATCTCCCTTAGACTATTAGGTCTGATCAAAGGAATTATATCTAATACTAAATATTGGAAGAATATAAAATAATATGGGGGGTGGGATGAATTATTTGTCTTAAAACAATCCTCCAATTTAACTTAACATTTATGAAGCATTCATTCACTTACATACATTAATCAATGCATACACAAGCATTTATGAAAATAAACAATATAAAGACATAAAATATATGTGGGAAACCATATAATGGAATAAAACCAAATAAAATACCACTTTAAATAATTTCATATATGTAATTAATCAAACTTTTAATGAGGTACCAACCCCATAAGGAGCACCAACCCCTCACTAGTCAAGCACCAACTCAAATAGTCCTTTAGCAAGCTTCAACCTGTAAGAAGGATCCAACCACCTAGATAACTCAAAAAAAAATCATATACCTTGAATATATAATAATCCTTGGACACATATTTCTACTCAACTTAATATCACCTCCTTCTTTTTCCCTTCTCACTCTTCAATCTTTCTCAAATAGCCTCTTCAACCTTCTCACTCAGCTAGCCCTTTCTTTGGTAGAATTATGTCAAATGGCCTTAATAAAAACTTATAAACACATATTTATATCTTCATGGAATATTAATAAAACCTATATTACTATATTCAAACCATTTACCTATTATTCATACTCTTTATCCTTTGCTTACTTGCTCAATCCTTTGACTAGTTAAAATAGGCGTATTAGGCCTTGTCTTTATACTTGACTCATGTTCATACCCATATTGGTTGGCCAATAATATTAATATAATTAGATAAAACTTTAAACATATCAATAAAAAATTTTAAAAAGTGAAAAAATCACTACATAGGTATTTCATTACCCTTAGGGGCCAAAACCACCATTAGGCCTAATAGAGACCTAATACAATTAGGCCTTCTTTAAGCACACATTTCACTTGGATATCCCTGGAAAAAATTTATCCTCAGAAAATGGATTAAAAAATTCACATGTAACTTCAATATACACATTATAATCTCAAATTATTTCCCCAACACCATTTGGCTCTTTTCACTCCTTGAACCACCTAATTAGGTCACCTCACAAATAGGTCTCTTTACTGCTAAAAAGTCTATCTAGAAAATCTAATGCATATAAAAAAAGTTTACACATAATACAATTAAAAAACACATTTATATAATATCCATTACCTCATGTTAAAATAAATTCACATTACAATTCATCAAACAGGGTAAAAATCCCCAAATTGCTCAACTTCATAAGCTTACTCAAAATAACACACAAGCCTTAACAACAAAGTCAAAAACCTTTGACTTTTCATACCTTCATAGGAATTTTAAATTAATAAATATGTGTTAAAATTAACATATGAGACCTATATAATGATTTAATGTGCACTTTATCCTTCAAATTAATGAAAAACGGCTCAGTAAAATAATTTTCACTCACACATAGAAAAACTGCTAGTAGCACCCAAAATAGAGTCATGGAAATTAAGCCTTAGAACATATATCTAAATAATTTTGTGATATTAAAATTTATTTAAATGAAAATTAATCATACTTATTTCATATTTTATAATATATATTGTATGTTTATATATCAATATTGGTCTTTTAAACCAATCTCACAACTTCACTCTACATAGACTTCACTGTGTTAGACAAACCATTTTGATGAAAAAATTTTACTTGTGTATTATAATCATAAATAATTATAAACCAATGGGACATGAGTAATATTTATTGAATAATTACCCCACATATTTTTATCCATGCCTAATCCTTTGTAACCAATCCCTAATCTCAATCTCATCCTTACCTAGTTTTTTCATTATCTTGCCTATTAGGTCTGTTTAGCTATAGCTCATCTTACATGAGTAGTTTATCACATTTTAGGTATGAAACATAGTCATATAATTTAATTGGAATAAAATAAAATTATTATGCATCATCTTCCATCCATTTGCATGCTTTGACCTAGTAAACCCTGCTTGCTACATCAAAATTCATAGAAATAAGGGGTTTCTTATATCTTTTACTCACTATCAAGATAAAAAAAAAACTAGATGGAGAAACTTGGAATATTAATTTAAATTTTAAAAATATATAAATAGGTCCAAAAACAATTCTAAGCCATAACTGACAAGATCTTTAGTATCTTTTATTATGAGGGTTTTAAGAGGGTTTTAACTAGTTTCCCTTATTAATAATCATTCAAAAAGGACTACCCATCAAATCCAAAACTAACTCAATGAAAATAAATATAGGTAAATTCCCAAAATTTCATGAGGTTATCATTATCTCATGTAAATATTTCATATGCCAATGAGCATAAGAAATTCCTTCTCGGGTCTACAACAACCCCTATGCACACAAAGGACCTTATCACCAATTATCATTATTTCTTATTAAATTAATTAATTAGAATTTTTAAACATAATTATAAAAACCTATAAAACCTATTTTAATTCGCTCAAGATTTTTTTTACCTTCATAAATGATCTTGACCCCTCATTAGGCTATTATAGATCACTTTGTACACTAGGTCTTATACTGCCAATCATACATAGATTATGATCATGACTTGAAAATTATTTCACTAATCATAAAACTCATCCACATATAAAATTAACTCATACCATGTTCACATAATTCCATACATCAACTACCAATTCTCATACTTCTCACCTCATCATGCTACCAATCATATGACTTCTTACTAGTTCTCCATGTGAGACTAATGAACTTAAAATTAAGAACAAAAATGTGAACATAGAATATCATAAATGACACTTTCATGACATCAATGAAAAAGTAATGAATACCTTAGAAAATATTCTCAATAAACCCCCATCCCCTACCCATCCTCTATCAACCCTCTTAACCCCTAGTAATTCCTTTCTAATGACTTTTCCACATCCAAATTCCATAAAATTCCTTTAATACCCCAATAAATCATCAGCTATCATTCTTATGCAATATGTGACATTGATTTTACATTTACCCACTATCCACCCTAATCATAAATTAGAAATACATTAGGCTAAGGTATCTTAAGGCTATGTAGGTGGCACCTAGTTACGGTTTTGTGCCTAGGGATAACTCAAACACTATTCACCCATCATCCTCATCCTATCAATGGACTGGTCACTTGAAAATAACACATAATTTTAAGCTACATATATTACATAAAGTGTATCCCTATCATTAATCAACCCCTTTTATATCAATTATCATTTTTCAATCCATCCTTGGCATATTTTTTTCTATGAGACTTATCACTGGCTTGTCTCTATCACATCTATTTATTTCCCAGACACTATGTTTATCTCATAGATTTCGTCTTACCAATCCCTTTCTCTCCATTGGTCATTGGTCTAGAACCCTACCAAAACTAAGACACTTTATCCCTTTGTCTCTATGCTTAGGGAATCTCAACCATATCTATGTCCTTACTTGGGGCATTCCAACCCCATTTTATCATCCTATTAGCATCCCAATCTTGAGTTTCTATTTGAGTGACCATTTAGGTTAGTTCTCCCAACATACTCCCTCAAGGGGGCATCATATCTACTAACACCATCAAACATTACTTCCACACATGAATATGGTTCTTCTTTGAAATACCATTACTCCCTCCCTCATATCCAATCACAATTCCCTTTCAAATAATGGAAAATGTATGCAACTAAATCTACTCACCCTGATAATTACACTAATTTTGTTAATTTAACCTATAACTAGATTTCTTAGCTAATTAACTAATATATTATTACCTATTCCATACATTCCAAAAACCATATCCTTCCTCGCAACTAATTAATCTCATTCATTAATCTATTAACTAAACCTATTTACTTTTACTAACCTACTCATTAAGCCACTTGTCAATTTAAAAATTTATTTATTTACATACCAATCAATTACCCTACTAACTAGCCATTCCTACACCCCTAAAGCCTAATAGAGATTTATATAATTGGAGAATTCTATAAATCTCCTCCATTTTAGCTCTTTATTCTCTAGAGTTCTCTATTATAGGGATTTCCAAGGAATTTAAAATTATTTGGAAATATCCTAACCATTGATCTAAATGGCTGAAAAATAAATTTGAGCCATTGATTATTCCTTACATTTATTATATAACCAAATCAATTCCTCCATGAAAAGTTCACTTGAGAACTTGGAAACCAACTAAGAAAATTTCTAGCTTGCTGACATTATCAGTTTTTCTTCATCCATCAAACACATCATCCAATAAAGAAGTCCATTAGAAGACATTATCAAGCATAAACAAACAATCCAACATCCAACTATTTTGCATCAAAAATTTGTAGGTAGTCTTAGAGAGGAGATATAAGAAGTAAAATGATGGTAAGTATTACAATTATTGTAATATTATTATCTCTTTATCGTCTCTATTTTATGTTGTTTATGTTTTGGGTTATTATTACTAAAAATAGTAATATAGAAGAAATCCAAAATTTAGGCTACATCTTTATCACTCTTAACCTTTTAATCTTCATGTATAGAAAGGAAATTTTTTTGAGGGCTTAAAAAAATAATCAGGGCTTTAAAAATCTCTAAAATCTTTTGATTTGTTAAAAATAGGGGTCTTTATTGGGATAAATTCTCTTGTTGTAATAGAGAGTTTCTACCTTGTTGGGCATTATAATCCTTCTTTTTAATGTTTTATTAAGTTTTGTTTTCTTTCCTTATTTGAAGAATGTAAGGAGGAGAGCATTCAAATGATTTGAAAGTTTGGTTACTTCCTAAATGACATATAATAGATTATTTAAGTCATTCTTTATCTATAATCTATCAGGATTTGGATTTGATTTTCATACTATGTGGTGTTAGGACTTTCTATGGATTGTATTTGAAGGAATGAGGTCAATGCATTACTTACTTTTTTTAAAGTGGTTAAGTGAGAAGAAAAGGACCTAAGGAATTGGAAGGAAGAATATTACCATCTATTTGTTGAAATAAGGGATGCATTTTGGGATTTTAGAGAGTTATAACTTTCTAATTTTTATGTTGAAATATGTTAAAACTTTATGCAAGTTTGTGTTTACCTAAGTGTCTTGCTCAGTCTTATCTATTATGTGGCAGATTAAAAATCTATGTTAGAAGTAAGAAAAATAGCCTTTTTCCTACATGAAAGAGTTTGGAATGATAAAAGTCCTAGGTGTTGGTAGAAAGGACTATGTTTTAACCTTATCAGGTGCTTTCACCTTCCTTTCTTGACTTGTGTGGAACTAAAATCAGCTTTGGCATCTAAAGGCAGCCTTGGGAGAAGTTACCTAGAGAGAAGAGCTAAGGCATTAGTTTTTTGAAGGTTTGGTAGTAGTCAACCACCATTATTGACTTCCTCAACTTTTAATCTAATTTATTCTAAAAAATCAATAGTTTTATTCATTTCTGTATATAATAGCTATAATTTTCACTTTAAGGAGCATAACTCATTGCATGCATACCAAGGTTAGTAGAAAGGTTATTTTTCAATTTGATTGTATTTTATAAATATAAGGTTTGTTTTTCATTTTAATGAGTGATTGGAAGTAAATCTTCAATTCATTTTTGGACACAAAAATTAGTTTCTGGTGCAATTTTTAATGTTTTTGACCCATTTAATGGAAATCGTAACATCTACAAATTTTGAACCATAACTCAAATTTGAGTTTTGTTTTCATAAAATGTGTATATTTTTTGATTTTGTATCCATTAGTGTCATTAATCTGTAAAAAATAACTACATTTATAAAGTGTCAAATTTGAAGGAAGGGTCCTTAATACAATATTTTGGGGGGTTATCTTATTACTGATTTGTGAACCCTTTTACAGTATTTCTTCTCTTTGGTGATTCACTATAATGGCATATAATTTAGGTATTAAATTTTTTTATCTTTTGACTACACATAATTATCATACATAGAGACCTTGAATGGAGACAATCAAAAAATACAGAGGATTATTGTCTTTAATGAATGAAACTCAACCATAGTTCACACAAGAGTATGAAAAGTTTCAACACCAATGTAAGTTTTATGAGTGTATGGGTCTAATATGGACTTATGTGAGTGATATTTTATTTTTCCATTTGGATGGATGTGATGCACCTTTCAAATTATGGGCTAAGTTAAAGGGTTTATTTGGGGAAGTCAATCACATGAGATCCATGCATCTTGAAGTGGAGCTTGCTTCTCTCAATCTTGATGACTTTGGCTCTATTAACAACTAACTGACCAATTTAAAGCATTTTTTGATATAATTTAAGGGGAGTGGTTGAGATAAGAAAGATGAGGAATGTGTATACTTTATTTTTTCAAAGTTGTGTGGTTCATTCCAAGTCTTTGATTATACCTTTTCTCTAGCATGGATGCCTTAAGAGCCACATTCAAAATGCTTGATTTATAGTTATTTTTTGAGATAATTAATAGGGATGAATTCAAATTGTCTCACCTTGAATATTCCACCTCTTAAAAAGCATTAGTAGCATCACATCCTAAGAGCAAGGGAAATACAAAGAGTAAGAAGAACACTCCTCCATCTCAAAATACACCTAATCCCAACACCAACAAGCCTATAAATCAAAAATCTAAACCCAAATAATATTACAAATAAAATAATCATATTATCATATCTTACTCATATTATGGGGGGATTGGTCATGAACATTTTAGGTGTTTTAAAAGAATGCAAGCCTTAGAGGATGCCATCAAGAAACACAAGATTTATATCTCCACTCTTTCTCTATCTAATGAGTTTGGTAAATCACTTAGTGTTGTTAAGAGATCACAATTTCCTATTTTAAATAGTTGGGTTATATATTCTCATGCTTCTTATATGCATTTATAAATACATTAGATTTATAAATTAAGCATATCTCTGATAAGATAGATCCTACTTATACTTCTGATTGGGGATACATTAGATAATTGGGAACATGACCAATATGTGGAATCGCCAGACCCAATTAGAGGATATATTATCAAAAAAATATCACTAAAGAGGGTTCTAAATACTTCAATCAAGTAAAATTACATAATAACCTTAAGTCCTATGTTTTTGTTAGACATCTAGATTGCACCCTAGCTAGAAGTAGAAGTGTTTAGGTCTTACTTCCAAATTTATCTCAATATGGGACTTACCCGAGGTTGTGGGTATCCTATGATGGTGTTAGACCTCTATAATTTTTCATGATGCTATCTCCTTTGATGCATACATTTAGATCATTTCCACTACTAAGATCCACTAATGGCTAGGGAAAAGGGAGAGAGAGATAACTTGAAAGGGAAACCTAAGCTAGCAATGGTGATGCACCTAAAAATTATTAATCCACTACATTTGTACTTAATAAACATGAATGAGACAAGAAAAATACTATATCTAGGATTCCAAGTATCTATCATACATCAATATTTCATACATAGGTTCACCAATGATAAAAAGTTGAGGGAAGTGATGGAGAGGTCTAATGAAAGACACTAAAAGTCAAAGTATCCACATGCAAGCTCCAATTAGATGATATAGAACACTAAACATGACCTACATAGTAAGATCGACTCATAAAAAGGTGAGATCAAGACTTGATAAGGGAGATATTTCTACCACATATTTAAATCAACCTAACATGTACACATTATACTAGAATAAATGAAATCTAAAAATAGTCTTGTATTCATCTTAAGAGTTTACAAGCTCAATCTTGGTAGAGTCTAGTCATGATTAAGAGAGGGAATAGAGGGATCATTTTTCAAGCTCAAAATCCTCTATATATATTACAAAGGGAGAGATATAGAGATGGGAACAATGCATATGAGAGTGGATAAAGGGTCCTACTCATGTGGTGGTAACTCATTGATTTATTTCTACATACATGCCTTCTTCCAACCAACTAGCATTTTCTTTGTCCAATAACCTTCGATATCCTTTCATTAGATGAGGGATTCACTAGAGGAAAGGAACATGATATGCATGATGACAAAGTTTGTTTGATATGAATCAATTCTCTTAAATATTCCTCCAACTACCAATTCATCACCCTTGGGACCGTAAACCCACTTGACTTGTTCATGAGGATTAAATCATTGAATCTTGAAAATAAAAGTGCCATGTCATGAATGGTGGTTATTACCTAATTTGTTGATGATGGAGCCACATTGATAGATGATTCCATATGCATTATTCACTTATCTTCTCTATTTCCATATCTAGATCATAGGCCCATTCTATAGATGAAAAACTAGTATAAGATTATTATTTTTCCTATAGTTATCATATTGATGTAGATATATAGAATACATAGCCCTTTTTATGGATTATAATATGTCTAAATAGACCAATTTTTTCTATAAAAGGATTGAGAATTCACCATATGCATGCATTATCTTTAAGAATGGTATATACAGTCATAAAAATAACCCTACACATCACAAATATTTGAAATAGAGGTCCATATTTAGCCTTAATGGTGGTCTCTTTATGTTATTTATTCTTAACTACATGGTTATGTTTTATCATTAGTGTTTTATTGAGATCTAAAGGTGATGGGATGATCCCTATAGGACCTTTTTTACTTTGGTAAAAAAGGCTCCCTAGCTCAACTTTGTCTATAAAAAATTGACTCAAACCAATCAAAATGCTCTAAATTGCCTTTGCTCTCATTGATCTCATGGATCCTTGCTATAAGATATTGACCTTTTAATATATTTCATGCCATAGGATTAGGATATATGAATAAATTCTAGCCTTTAATCTCCTACCAAAAAGATCCTTTGACATGTTGATGTGATATCACACCATTGGATCAAGATGCATGATTGAACATAGACCATAAAATTTGCCTAAACTCACCATTTAAAACCCAATGGCTATTTCATGAGACCCAAATTTGACATCTACATGCTTATATTTCACATTCATGTGAACTCATTTGATGTTCACATGTCTATCATTAATATTTTTGAACCCCAATGTTATTTGTTGTGTCTTAAATTTTACATCCATGTTCCCATAATTTGATTTTCATTCAACCATCATTGATGTCTACATGACCATAAATCTTTTATACCCCAATAGATAAATGTTGATATTTAGTTTGATGTTCACATGAATGTTCCATTCTATAAGTTTAATTTTTAGTGCTTATATCTTGATTTAGAAAACTTGTTCATGCATGATTTTTTTAGGATATGATCTAGGAATGAAGAGATCCATGGCACTATAATCATTTGGCTTATGAGGATTTCCAGGGTGCATTTATTAAATACTCAAGTGATATAGTCCATTTGTTTCTGTATGAAGTCTTGGTGATGGTCTAGTCCTTCAAAATTTCATAGCTCATCTTTTGATCATTCTTTCAAGGTTCTATTGATTTTCAAAGGCTTGTACAGCCTAGTTTGTGCTATTGAATGCTTGGACACCATGAAACCTACTTGGACCTTTCATCTATAATTTTAGACCTATTATTTGAAGATCAATTATATCACACTTTAAGCTTGGTTAAAATGTTTCAAAATCTTTATAATAGCATGATCTTATCCTCAAGTCATTTGATCCTTATTTCCATAGGAACTCTACTAAGATCTTCAAATCTTGGTATGTGGGCCAAAAATTGCCAACACAATTAGAAACTCATAGTTGTTAGATTCCTATCTATGCAACATAAACTAGACCACTTATCTAGACTAGTCCATTGGGCATGGAATCTCCTCTCTAGTTCAACATATTGACTTGGATGCAACACTAGCTACCAATCCTTTGGATAACCTTTTTTTGAAAAAAAAATGACCATGAAAATTTAAAAACATGATAGATTACCCAAGGCACTCATTAAATGGAAAATAACCTAAAACAAGATAGGAACAACAAATAAATGTGTTAGAATAGGACTTGGTATAAATTCTAAGAACTACCCTAATATATATATATATATATATATATATATATATATATCATAAAATCATGTGTACCTTTCCTTTTGGATTAAAAATAAATATTGATAAACTTCTTGCATAATGTGAAGAGGTATTCAATGAGGCATTCATCTCCTTAACCCTTGGTATTGATGCTTAATTCTTCTTTGTTGCATTTGTCAACCTCTTTAGCATGATGTTCAATGAGAACCAAATAACTCCAAATAGGTCTATTATGTGCATCCACATAATCTCAATTCCTTCATATGGATTTTTAATTAAAACTTCCAATGGTGTTTTAAGAAGAAATACCTCTTTGATTTCCATAATGTATTCAATAATATTGGGTTTCTCTTCAGCTGCAAGTTCTTAAAGATAATCAAGGAGCTCTACATACTCTACCCAATCTTAGTAATTATCCTCTATGTTAAATTCTTTGTCCACCTTACCAAGTAATTAATCTTTTTTAATAAGATATATATCAATCTCATCCATCTCATCCATTTTTATCAATATCTCATCAAGACTAGCCTTCTCATTCTACTTGGGCATCCCCAAACTAGCACTATCTTCCTAAAGGTCCAAAATATTAATGTAATCCTCAAAGGATTCAACATATTGTACCATATCATCATCTAAGTCTACCATCTCAAGTTCATCAATCTCATTCATGAAATCATGGTACAACTAATTCCAATGTTTTTCTTCTATAGGAATTCTCTCTAGCTCAATAATGTCTATGTGTGATTTTCTTCATGACTACCTTCTATAAAAATATGAGCTTGTACTTGATCTATATCAACTACCAAAAGATCTTTAAAAATGTCTTGATTTTGAATAGCTAATATGTGATGAAGAGGTTCTTAAGAAACAACCTATTGATTCACTTTTAAGACTTCTTATTCTTTGATCCCATCTCTAACTTGTACTTGTTCTTATAACTCATCTTATTTGACATTATGGAACAATGAACCATGCTCATACTTACCAAGTGGCATTCTAATAATGATCTCATCTTCTGACTCTAACAATCCATCATTATCAATTATGAGCTTAACATGGAATTCAATTCTTACCTCTTCCATGAGTGGCATAGAATATTCTTGGGATGACTCCAAGAGAGGTGAGATATATATGACACCTCCTTGGTCTAATTGCTTTTATTTGATAGTCATGTCCTCCTCCTTATTTTTCATACTACTCCAAATGGATTTTCAAGATGTAAATGACCTAGAATCTTAAGGAGGGAGGGATGGGTGTTGAGTAGATTTTAATTTTCTTAAATGCATGATTTGATTCCAAGATGGAAAAGATAGAGGTTCTTATTTAGCCTTTTAATTCTAGTCTTCATTTTTTACATTGTCTTTATGTCCAACTCTTTGATTTGCCTCACTATATTCTCTTGGAATATCTTCTCTTTAATATGATCAATGGATTTATGATAGGGAACACAAGAGGATTCTTGAGGATGGATGAAAGAGATTGTAATATCCCCTACCAATAGAGATATATGAAAGACACAAAACTCTGATACCAAAGACCAAAGCTCTGATACCACTGTAATATCCTCTTCAAACAGGGAATATATAAACTCATAAACCTCTGAACAAGATACAATTCTGTGGAATAGATTCACATATGCATAAACAAATCACAATATAATCTCTCAATAGCAATTAAAGATCACATTACTTGTTCTTCTGGACAATTACACAATTGAGTCTCTGTTATACAAAATAAAGAATATTAAAATCTGATCTTAAAACCCGGACTTAGCAAAATCTGGCAATGAAAACTGGATCTGGAAGGGTCTCGGCCTTTCTGTGTCGACACACAGTCGCCGTCGTCGGTCGATATCTCGCCGACGTCGGTCTCTGTCGGTCGGCTTTCTGCTGACGTCGGTTTTCAGACGGCCGAAGTCGGTCACCGAAAGCCCTATATCTGCCGATGTCAGTGCCTGAACAGCTCTGAATGGACCTGTACGGATGTGGTACGGCCGCCAACCTGTCTTCTTCTTAACCCCTGATTGCTGAACACCCTGATCTCACGAATATAGATTCTAACACAAGATCTATCTCTGTATAACTTATTAGATCAAAACTAAATAAGAAAATACCTGGAAAGCTCCGTGATAAACTTCTGTGTGAAGTTATCTCTTAACCCTGGAATTCTGTGATAACTTCTGGATGAAGCTATCTCTCAAATCTGTATCTCTGTGATAACTTCTGGATGAAGCTATCTCTCAATTTGGCAATAAATCAGCTGATATCTCACAGCCTCTAAATCACACACAATGAAGAGGGAACGTTCTCCACTGCAATGGAATCCTGGAACCCTTGGCTCAGTCTTCACAGAAGAATTTCTTCAAATCAATAATCAATAATCTATGCATAATCAATAATGGCCTCCATGTGAAACCCTTATACCCTCAAAAGATATGCTTGCCCTAATTAGGGTTTTCTTAAATTAGCATTAGGGTTTCTAATTTAAAATTAGAGCAAATAATTAATAATTAATAATTAATTATTAATGAGACCAAATAATTAATATTTGATTAAATCAATCAAATATTAATATCTCCCTCAATATACGTCGGATCCTCAAACCGATCGAAGCAGGTGAATCAGGGAGTGATTCCGCATATGACCATACCAAAATAAAGGTGCTTCGCTGCATGTCAAATATCCCTAAATAATAGGAGCATCAATCAAACATGTCTGAAAGACCCTGAATGAAAACCAAATGTAGAAATTCTGCGAATCAAAGTCAAGCCAAGCTCCATTATGACCCTCTATCCATCATATTAGCCTACGAAGGTCATATAATAGGCCAATCATCAAATCTGTCAATGTCCATGAAAAAGGGGACATGACAATCCGCCCCTCCGAAAATTGCTTGTCCCCAAGCAATCTCGGAACAATGAACTACTCGATCCACCTGGATCCCAAGGAAAAAATTGTGTAGCATCCATCATGTCACCAATTAACCCATGTGAATAAATCATCAACATCAACAGCATCAACAGTATCAAAATTAACAACTGAAAAACTGCACTCGACACCCAATCAACTATCTGAAGACCAACTGTAGATGCCGGTAGAAGGAACCACTCTGAGGGACTCAAGCCAACTAAAATATCAACTCTGTCAAAATTCAAGTCCCTATCTAACTGATACTCACATCCAACTGGCTCGTGGATATGACAATTATTGGTATCTGAATCACTGACACCAAAACTAATCTCTAGATGCAAAGAAAAATAAGGAGCATACCTCACTGTATGATGCTGGTAAGAACCCCCAAACTCTGCTACTGGCACATGATTGCCAAACTGGGACTCAATGGATGGCTCCAATCTCGGCTCAACAAACATCACCTCAACATCCCTGTAAGGTAACATAGTAGAAAGGGTTCGTAAAATCTCCTCACCCCATCTGCTAATAGCACTAGAACCTCAGACAAGAACACCTTCTGTCATCTTATGTGAGTCCAGATGAACACCTGCACTATCCAGCAAATACTCCATGAATGGTTCAGTGCAGTAGAAATTATATGTGGAAGCATCAACATACTCCCCCACACACTCCAACTGATCTCTCTGTAAAGGAGGCACAACCAACTGTACCACACTGTCATCCATGTGAGAATAATCAATCTGGAGACATGACTCCACTGGTATCTCAAACTCATCAAAATCAGCAAGATCCAAATCTTGTATATGTGTATCAGCATCAACAACCTGTTCCTCAGCGACAACTGCAGGAATGTACTCACCACCAACCACCTCAATATACAAATGATCAACGTCAAAGCTCATATCAACAGATGGAGTATCAACAACTATAGCATCACTGTCTAACTCTTTCATACAGAAAGAAACAACCGGTGAAACTAAGTCCTCAAAACTATCCACTGCATTCTCCTGAGTATCATCTGCAATAATAGGATCCTGGGACTCTGCTACAATCTCTGCCATAGTTGAGAGATCATCAACCCTCAGTGCACTAACATCTGAGCACCCCTGTACACTCTGAGTGCAAGCATCAAACTCATCCTCATCTTCACTATCTCCTATCTCATAATAATCATAATAATCATAGGACATGTTGCTCTCTCGTCGAAGTGATTTGTAGTGCTCTCTCCTTAGCTTAACAAAGCGATCAAAAGGCAACAACTTCTGAACTCGAGGTGGTACTAACTCCCACTCCTCATTCGCTGTCATATACCGCGCGGGTTTGTTTCTGGATGTAGGATATGAAAGAGATTCATTCAACCTCTTCAAACTTAGTTCCAGCTTCTTCATATCATTGTCCCACTGTCTCTGAGTATATGAAGTCATTACGATACTTTGCTGATTCAATCTACCCAAACTACCCAACAGGATGGCAAGACATTAGCTCTGATGTGCCCAACAGGATGGCAGGAATTTAGCTCTGATACCACTATAATATCCCCTACCAATAGAGATATATGAAAGACACAAAAGTATGATACCAAAGACCAAAGCTCTGATACCACTGTAATATCCCCTACCAATAGAGATATATGAAAGACACAAAACTCTGATACCAAAGACCAAAGCTCTGATACCACTGTAATATCCTCTTCAAATAGGGAATATATAAACTCATAAACCTCTGAACAAGATACAATTCTGTGGAATAGATTCACATATGCATAAACAAATCACAATATAATCTCTCAATAGCAATTAAAGATCACATTACTTGTTCTTCTAGACAATTACACAATTGAGTCTCTGTTATACAAAATAAAGAATATTAAAATCTGATCTTAAAACCCGGACTTAGCAAAATCTGGCAATGAAAACTGGATCTGGAAGGGTCTCGGCCTTTCTGTGTCGACACACAGTCGCCGTCGTCGGTCGATATCTCGCCGACGTCGGTCTCTGTCGGTCGGCTTTCTGCCGACGTCGGTTTTCAGACGGCCGAAGTCGGTCACCGGAAGCCCTATATCTGCCGATGTCAGTGCCTGAACAGCTCTGAACGGACCTGTATGGATGTGGTAGGGCCGCCAACCTGTCTTCTTCTTAACCCCTGATTGCTGAACACCCTGATCTCACGAATATAGATTTTAACACAAGATCTATCTCTGTATAACTTATTAGATCAAAACTAAATAAGAAAATACCTGGAAAGCTCCGTGATAAACTTCTGTGTGAAGTTATCTCTTAACCCTGGAATTCTGTGATAACTTCTGGATGAAGCTATCTCTCAAATCTGTATCTCTGTGATAACTTCTGGATGAAGCTATCTCTCAATTTGGCAATAAATCAGCTGATATCTCACAGCCTCTAAATCAGACACAATGAAGAGGGAACGTTCTCCACTGCAATGGAATCCTGGAACCCTTGGCTCAGTCTTCACAGAAGAATTTCTTCAAATCAATAATCAATAATCTATGCATAATCAATAATGGCCTCCATGTGAAACCCTTATACCCTCAAAAGATATGCTTGCCCTAATTAGGGTTTTCTTAAATTAGCATTAGGGTTTCTAATTTAAAATTAGAGCAAATAATTAATAATTAATAATTAATTATTAATGAGACCAAATAATTAATATTTGATTAAATCAATCAAATATTAATATCTCCCTCAATATACGTCGGATCCTCAAACCGATCGAAGCAGGTGAATCAGGGAGTGATTCCGCATATGACCATACCAAAATAAAGGTGCTCCGCTGCATGTCAAATATCCCTAAATAATAGGAGCATCAATCAAACATGTCTGAAAGACCCTGAATGAAAACCAAATGTAGAAATTCTGCGAATCAAAGTCAAGCCAAGCTCCATTATGACCCTCTATCCATCATATTAGCCTACGAAGGTCATATAATAGGCCAATCATCAAATCTGTCAATGTCCATGAAAAAGGGGACATGACAGAGATTGGCATAGGTTCAAATCCTACTTTAACCTGGACTCTCAAGACTAGATTTTTTTCACTTTGCCCACCACCTAACTTTACTACTTGATTCTAAATTGGAAAGTTTAAGGACCTCTTAAGGGGATCTTGAGGAAAATAAGAATAATATTAGACCTTAATAGTAGGCTATTCCATAACAATCACCTTCTTTACTTGAAAACTATCTTGGATTGAATTCTAAGAAAGAAAGGTCTAAGGAATACATGAAAAATTTAGAACATTCAAAGGGTCACTTGGGATGATATCTTAGGGAAGAATGGATGACACATATAAAGGAACATAAGGTTGGTGAGGTTGGACCTACTACTATTTAAAGCCTTTTAGATTATCCTTAATGCTTTAAATTTAACCACTTACATCTATCATCTCACTTTTGAGATTGTTCTAATTTAATCTCTCAAAAGGTGCCCATTCTTCTTTCACGTGCTTAATGACTCCCTCACATGATGGATTTGGTGATTAGGGACATCTTGGAAAAAATAAATTTATGAGCACAATTCTAGTGCATAATTTTTATGGCTCATTAAGGTTTGCTTAAGTGTTAGTATACATGGCTCATAAAAGGGATGATAAGGAGTAATATTATAATGGGATTGTTATTCATATGGAAGATCAAGATAATATTCTTGAGTGTATGATTGATATAGGTCCTCATGTTGATGCTGAATATTATGGGGAAGGTAAGATCTATTCTTTTGATAATAAGGATCATGTGAAACTTGACAAGGTTCCTCATAGTTTTGATAGAAATCTAAGTAAGGTGGATAGGCATTATATGGATCATGAGGACCGAATTGGGGCTGATAATAAGGGGGTGGCTAATAGGGGTATTCACCATAACTATCCATATTAACCTAATATGCTAAATGATATTCAATAACTGACAAAAATCTATTATGATTCATACATGGTCTACTCATAAACAAAAGCTTTTATTTGAAGTCACCATTGGTGTTAACTTGCTTGCTTCCAAAAGATAATTAGAATAAAGACACACCAAGATCTTCCCACTCTTTTGTACCTTTGTCCCACTAGGTATGATAGAACTATTGGAGGTCTAGATTGCACCCTAGCTAGAAGCAAAAGTGTTCAGGTCCTACTTCCAAATCTAGCTCAATATGGGATTGACCCTAGGATATAGGTATTGTATATTGAGGTTAGACCTATAGGATTTTTAATGAGTCTATATCCTCTAATGCATCAATTTAGATCATTTCCACTAATAATATCTACTAATGACTAGGGAAAATGAAGAAATAAATAAATTTAAAGGGAAACCTAAGTAATGATGATGATGCACCCAAAGATGATTTATTTACTCCATTTGAGATCCTAATAAACACTAATGAGACAAAAAAATACTAGAGCTTAGATTCAAAGTATTTATTATGCATCAATATTTCATGCAGAGGTTCACCATATGATCAAAAGCTAAGGGAAGTGATGGAGAGGTCAAATGCAAGACACTAACTACTCAAAGTATCCACATATGGGCTCTAATAAAAAGATATAAAACACTAAATATAACTTGCATAATAAGATTAACTAGTAACTAGGTGAGATCAAGACTTGAAAAGGGAGAGATTTTTACCATATATGTAAATCAAACTAATATGTACACACTTTAAAAGAACAAATGAAATCTAAAAATAGTCTTGTATTCATATCAAGATGTTACAAGATCAATCTTGGTAGAGTACAGCCATGCCCAAGAGAGGGAATAGAGAGATCATTTTTAAGGCTCAAAAGCCTCTATATATAGAAAATAGGGAGAGAGAGAGAGAGAGAGAGAGAGAGAGAGAGAGAGAGAGAGAGAGAGAGAGAGAGAGAGAGAGAGAGAGAGAGAGAGAGAGAGAGTGAGAGAGAGAGAGAGAGAGAGAGAGAGAGAGAGAGAGAGAGAGAGAGATGGGAACAATGTGTAGGAGAGTGGAGAAAGGGTCTTAGTCATGTGGTGGTAGCTCATTGATTACTTTCTATAAACATTCCTTATTCTAACCATCTAGTCTTTTATTACTTAATTAACCCTTGATCTCCTTTCATTGGTTGAGAGATTCAGTAGAGGATAAGACCTTGTTATGCATGATGACAAAGTCTATTTGAAATGAATAAATGATATTAACTATTCCTCCAACTCCCAGTTCATCACCTTGGGACTATAAACCCACTTGAATTAATAATGAGGATCAAATCCTTAAATCTTGAAATTGACAGTGCCATGCCATGAATTATAGTTATTACATGCTTTGTCAAGGATGTAACCACATCAATAGGTTAAACCCTTTGCATTAATCACCTATCTACTCTATTTCCATATATGGATCTTAGGCCCATTCTATAAATGTAAAACCAATCTACGATTATTGGTTTTCCTATAGTTATCATATTGATGTAGACCTATAAATTAAATAGCCCCTTTTCTAGATTATAATAGGTCCAAATTGACCCACTTTATCTTTGCAAGGATCAAGAATTCACCATATGCATGGATCCTCTTTAATAATTGCAAATGTAGTCATAAAAATAACCTTTCATGTCATAAATATTTAAACTATAGGTTTGTATTTAGCCTTAATGGTAGTACCTTTATGCTCTTTATACCTAAGTATATGGCTATGTCTACTCCTTGCATTTGATTAATCTCTAATTGTAATGGGACAATCTTTATAGGACCTTGTTGGCCTTGGTAAAAAATGGCTCCCTAACTTGAGTTTATCCATCAAAAACTAACTTAGACCAATCATATTGCTCTAAATTACCTTTTCTCTCATTGGTCTCATTAATCCTTCCTATCAGATCTTTACCTTTTAACCTCCTACATGCCATAGAATCAAGCTGTATGAATGAACACTAGTCTTTAATCTCCTACCACAAAGATATTTTCACATGTTGACTCAAGTTTACATCTTTAGATCCAGATGCACGATTGAATGTGAACCATTGTATTTTCTTAGGAATACCATTTGAAACCCAATGACTATTTCATGTGACCCAACTTTGATGTCTGTTTACCCATATTTGATGTTTGTATGCTCATCATTAATATTTTAAAACCAAAATGGTTATTTGCCATGTCTTAAATTTGATGTCCATGCATGTATCATTTGAGATTCATGTGATCATCATTGACATCTATGTGAACATCAATCTTTTGGACCCTAATATATAAATTTTGATCTATATTTTAACATTCATGTAAATGTTCTACTCTGTAGGTTCAATTTTGAATGCTTATATCTTGAGTTAGAAAATTCACGTGGACATTAAATTTTTAGGATATGATCTAGGCACAAAGATATCTATGGCACTATAATCCTTTGGTTTGTGAGGATTTGTAGGGCATTTATTAAATGCTCAAGTGAGCTTATCCATTTATTTCTACATGATGTCTTAGTGATGGTTTGGTCCTTCAAACTTGCATAGTTCATCTTTTGATCATTATTTCAAGGTTTTGATGATTTTAAAAGGACTGTACAACATGGTTCATGCTCCTAAATGCTTGGACACACCATGAAACCTACTTAGACCCTTCATCTATAATTGCATAGCTATTCCTTAAAGATCATTTAGATCACACTTTTAGCTTGCTTAAAGTGTTTCAAAAGCTTTGAAACAACATGATATTCTCATCAATTCTTTTGATCCTTCTTTCCATAGGAAATATTTTTATCTCTTCAAATCTTGGTATGTGGGATAAAATAGGCCAATAGTTTTTGTATTCACTAAACTAATAACAAGTAAAATAAAGTCTAATCTAGTGCTCAGCAAAGCTTGTGGCACAAAATGGGGGAAATAAATAAATAAATTAAACATACATAGAAGGAATATAATCATGTCAATGTATACAAAATGTTAATGCATGGAAGAGAAGTAAAAATGCATATATATCTATTCTTACAAAGGAGGAACAAATTTGGGAATATTACCTTTGAAGATGAACCCACCAAGCCTCAATATCTTCCTTGGCCAAAGTTCTTTACAAGAGGTTGTTGTGGTATGTAAGGATTACAAGGATACATTAGATCTAGGATATAAAACCTATAAATTCATCTAAAATAATTATCCACAAGACAAGATCCATATTTCCAAATAAAATATGAAACCCTAAGCTTTTTCCTCAAGTATAATGATGGATAAGTAGATGCGCAATATCTCTTACTTATCTTTTATAAATATTGGATAAATGAGCTTGTATACATAGGTGGATTTAACCCTAACCCTTATAAAATGTTTCATTCTATAGGGTCAACCTAATTGACCTAGTATCATTATTGATAAAAAGTCACTAGGTTAGCCAATCGCTGACCTAGACCCTAAATGAGTTTCATTAATAAGAGTATAAGGTTGACCCAATCCACATAGTATTTTAAACTATTCAAATGGGTTTTAGGATAGAAAACGGGGTATGGAAAGTGGTAAAATACTATAAGAGTGTGAAAAAATATAATAACAATATTATTGAATTGGTTTTCACTAGATAAGTGTGTAGATAACAAGTGGAAAAAGAGACAACAATCATGTGAAGAACCAATGGTCTTCCCACCCCTTTCTCGATGCACCCCTTAAGGTATGAACTCAGAGAGATTTAGAATCAATGGATTAATAAAATATAGAGAGTGTCATTAATTGATAAAAATTTAAAAATATTATGTGTATACATATGCCCCACTTAAATCTCATCACATTTCATGTAAGTGTAACATAGGATGGTACTTTGAGAATAGAACATGAGGACACATAAAATTGATTCTAATTAAAATGAAATAAGGATAAATTAATATAAATAAAAGGACAAAATTATAAACTACATACCTTTACTTACCTTAGTATTATAGATAAAGGAGGAGACTGTGAGAGATGTGAAGGTATCCAATATGAGGAATAGTAGGTGAACCTATGGAGATTAGTGCAAAAAAAATGAAAAAATTGAATTTTTTGTAATATAGGCATATAGTAGTGGAAAATATTCTCTACTATGTCATGATTCCATAAATTTTTATATTTCTAAATATGAGTTAGTAAAAACAAAGATATGACCATAACATGGAATTTGACGATAAATATTTGAAAGGTAAATAATTGTGAATAGTAATTTTAAATAGGGTGAAAAAAATCATTTGCTATTGTTTGATTTATTCTAAGAAAAAAATAGAGCTCTAAGAGACATAATAAATTTTAAAAGATCCAAGATGGTGAGGAAATGATAGATGAGATGAGGACAATACCTAGTGGATATAGCAAGTGCAACATAGGTAAGCAACTAAAAATTTCAAATTGGTTTTGAGTATTTAATTGGAAATGAAGTGTTTTATAAAAAATTATAAATTATATCAATTTTAGAAATCAAAAGAAACCCACAAAAAACTACTAAGGGTACTAGAGATCAAATGAGGAAATGGGTTAAAAGGAATCAGTGTAATAAATGTCAAAGGTATTTATTACTAGTGGGTTAAAGATTTGGTAATTTGAATGAACTAAGTCAGCCTAGTTAACCTAGTGAGATGAAAATTAGGGTTTAACATGGCTGAGTTAGTAGGTATGGGTTTAATTAGTTGTCTAGAGTAGAGGAATGACTTATTACCATGTTTCCAACTTATTTAGTCGATTCAAAGTACCTACTTATTACTAAGGGGGCAAAATAAAAGGGTTAACTTAGTTCGTTAAGTCCAAATGCTTGACCTAGTACTAGTGGGTCAACTTAGTATATTACTAAGTGGCTAGTATAGTATTAGAATACAATAAATTAGCTAAAATAGTATGTTTAAGGCCTAGGTTTATCGTGTGAGTACTAAAATGGCCAAGTAGGCTAAAAGTAGGTTAAATTGGTAGAAAATGAATAAATTAAGTTAAAGTATGTTTTTATTAAAATTTAAAAGAATGTATTTGATTATAAGTGACATGAAGGTCTAATACATATCCTATTTATTAATGGTTATAGGGGCACTAAAGACTCTAATAATTAATGGACACATCATGGCTACTAGATCTATTATATCATTTGATAAAAGTAGACCAGGCTAGATTGGTCATACTAGGCTTAGAAGGCATCATAGAGATTCATCAAGTTTCACTGAGTATAGATGTAGTGGTCATGTTCTTAAGATCTTGGGAGAACTTGAACAATGCCTTTAAGTAGGTGGTGGATGGGGATACCCTTAATTTGGTATCACATAAAATTATGTCCATGCTTTACTTGGACTTCCTATAGGAGGGATTTTGATGATCATAGGGATAATAGATTGTCAGGAGGAGAGATGAGAACTAGCTTGATGGGTGACATTTTTAGATATGGTTTACCTAAGACTAAGGGTGATTCTATTTGATGTCTATATTACCTATATTTTGGATATCTGTAACGCTATAATATGTCTTATGATATAACTAGTGTTGTATCATAAGTCAAGTGGAAAGGTACCACTATATGTGATAGCCTTGTGCCAATCGATATTAGAGTAAGGGACACTCTATGAATTGGGTTCTATCATCTAGGTTCAACTCATACATGATATGTATGGGATTTTTTAGAAAGTAGAAGACCATGGGGCCAATAGTATTATTGAGTGCTTGGATATATGAGAGGTTCTTAATGTACTAGCCAATTGGGTTACCCCATGTGGTTCATGATCAGTTGCCATGGGAACTAAGATAGAAATAAGATTAGGTGGCACAAGTCACACCCCACATGCCAATGCTACACACAGTCACATGAGGAGAGATCATGTGGCTACATTATGTACACATTATGATATTTTAGTTGAGTTAGAAGATGGTGGCTCCAAATTCAACATGAGCATGGATCACAAACCATTACACCTAATGGGTAGAGATGCATCTATTGGCATGCTTACTAAGATATTTTAGACTCCCTCACCTAACAAATTCTATAGTGGTGCCAAAATTTTGGGTTAGGAATGCAACATATCCAAGGGGGAGAGGAGGAGGAGGACCAACAATCATGATATTAGATATTAGACAACAACATGAATATCATGGATAGGTTGAGTGTAATGGCCAATATCTAGAGAGGACATGGATGTGGATGTAGGAGTGTTATAGGTATCATAGTCAAAACCATAGTAGGAGGATAAAAGACCACCTTGGTCACACCACTAATGGAAATGTTAGTGATGAGAGAGAGAGAATAGAGCTTGGTAATCTAAGATGGCCCATCAATTATCCTAGGGTAGAGCTAGTCTATAAAGGCACCATTGAGGTTAGGTTTGAGATGGGCATGGGTGGTGACCCTAAGGTTTGCATTAATTGGGAAGCATCCCATAGATGAGGTACTTAGGGATGAGTTGATGGAAATACCATGATTGATGGTCGATAAAATGGGGAGATAGTTCATAGCCACATTGAGATAGGTAATAAATGGTTGAAATGTGTTTAAGTTTTGAAAATAGAAGTCTAATTATATAAGAGAGGATTGATAGATTATAGATAAATAGATTTTGAGATACATTTATGATCTAACATATATCTATATTAAATTTTGAAAATCCTTCAAATGAGGAAGAGAACATATGGGGATCCATAGTGAAGGGAGCACTCCATGATATCCTAGATAGGGCACTGATGCCACATAACCCAATGAAATTAGATGATCCCAAGGTACCATTTGCCCCAGCTTATGTGAGTTAGTTCAAACTAATAGGAGAGGTCATGAGGTGATTAAAATCATGTGGAGATGGGTTGTAGCCATTGATAGGGGTGGGAGTAGGAGAGGCATAGGTATGGTAGGCCTTGTCTTAAGAGAGAGCCATGCATTTGGTTACCATTATTAAGCTAGGATAGGTACAAGCCTATGTGGCCAACCTATAGGGACAAGTAGTAAGCTTCAGATTTTAGACATCCTCTTTGAAATGTATTATTTAGTGGGGATTTCCTAAGGCATCTATGAGTAGCATGGCTAGGCCATGAGATAGACATGATAGATCCCAACCTTAGGGCTAGCATGATGTATTTTTATACTTTGTATAAAAAACACATGATATATATATATATATATATATATATATATATATATATATATATATATATATATATATATATATATATATATATATATAATTTTGACATTTGTATGTTGATATTATGTGTTTGTATTGTGGTTTTGGTTGGGGATTCATGGATATATTTCTTTCTAGAACATGTATTTTGGTTTTGTTATATATGCTATAGGAAATATATGTGTTATGTTTTATTTTCTATAATTATGTATGACACATGCATGGTTAAAAATATATAAGCAAAAAAGACTGGGCAATGTATAATTAATCAAAAATTAATACAATACACACTATTTCATGTTGAAAAAGGTGTAATAATAAAAAATGACTAAGTATAAGAGGGTAAAAAAATATTTCATGTTGGAAAATGTGTAATAATAAAAAATGACTAAGTATAAGACGGTAAAAAAATATTTTTAAACCATGAAAAAAAATGGCACCAAATTAAAACAAGTAAAATCACACTAGTTCACATTGGCAAACATGAGAATAATTTAATAAAATGGAAATCATGTAAAAGATCAATGGTATAAAAAACAAATCAATTAAGTCAATCAATCATACTAAGTCATGTTGGGAAGTATACAAGAGAAACAAAATTGGAAAAAATGGTCATAAATTAATCACACTAATTCAAGCTGGGAAGTATGAAAAACTTAAGAAAATATTTAGATTCTTACACGAAATTATAAAATAAAAAGATGAAAGATTAAGTAAGCATAAAGTATAGCAAATCAAGCTGGGAAGCATGTTAATAATGTGTAACTCATAATCAATCATATCTTATCTCTTATCTGACACATGTAATATTTTGTGATTTGGATATTGGAAATTTTTTTGAGGAAGGCCAACCATGGTCTTACACTACAACTCACAAAGGGAAAATAAATGAGGTGGAAATGAAAATATGGTAAAATGGAATGTTTGTAATGGTAATTTGAAATTTTGGTAATTTTTGAGGAAGACCAAGTCCTATTTATGATCTTACACTACAACTCACAAAGGGAACACCAATGAGGTGGAAACAATGTGAAAATATGGTAAATGGGGATTTTTGGAATGGTAATTTGTGATGAAGGCTAGGTCCTATCCATGGTATTACAATGCAATTAACAAAGGAAATATTTAGGGGGAGTTATCAATACACAAAATGATATTTCTCAAGGGAAAAGATTAAGATTATAGGGAGTGAAAAAGGGAATGTAAAAATCATAATGTAAGCATCTTATGAGAAGACTTTAGGAGATATAAGGTAGATACTAAGTGACTAGTGACCATCAATAAATATAGGATACTTATTCACAATAGATACAAAGTTGTGTAGGTAAATAAGTGTGTTATTAAGATCAACTAATGTATGTATTTTTTAACAATAAAATTAAAATGGACTACATTCCTATGATGTGTTAGCCATTCCTCAGGACCCCTTATAGATTTTTCAGTCTATTGGAGGATTGGGTTCTTGTGTGAGAAATTAGGTAGAACTATAAGATTTTTTTATTCTCCTTTTCTAATATATTATCCTAATATTCCACAATGGACCTCAATTTTATTGTGAGGCCAACTATGGATCTTGAACTTCAATTAGAAGGAGATGCTTTTAGAATCATATCTTTTAGTGCGATTAGACTTTTGATAATTTTAAATGTTTCTTTTTTTATCATTGCCTTTTATTAAATGATTTGGATTTTGAATGATTTTATGGCTTTTGATATTCCTCCTCCATATGGACTTGGAATGACCAATCATGAGGGATAGAGTGATTCACATGAATGAGATTTAGGTTTTGGCTAAAGGAAGTAAAATATCCAAAGACAAGACTAACTAGAACACTTAGGATTAGCTATGAACTATCATGTTATCTCAAGTCCCAAACATGTGTATTATTAGTTTATGAAATGGAATAAACAATAATATAAGGGAGATCCCAAATGGAGTGGTAAAAGGATATTATAATGAGTTGAATTATTTTCTAGTTGATCACACGGTAAAGAAGGAATGACTAAAGGGAACAATGTTTGTATAACTAATTCATAATAAATATTATTTGTGTGTATAGAGATATTAAATAAAACAATCATGAAAAAGAAAAAGGAAATCATAATAAAACGAATTTAAGAGGAAAAAATAAGGAATTGAGGAAAAATAAATCCATAAGAGAACATAATCACATTATAAGCAATATAAAGTGTGAAACCAAAATCATCATGTAAGATAGATAAGAATTTGACAAAATTTCAAATGATATAAAATAAATAAATCTAAATTTAGAGCACAAATCCAATCTAAATGAATATGTAATAATACCATGCATGTGTTCATAAATATTGATATATGTGTCCACACACATTATCCATAACATCTGATAAGTCTCTATGAAGTTTAATGCAAAATACAACTAATGTCTCATTGATCTTTAGAAAAGGTTGAAAAAATACTTCACATTAAATATCCTCAATAGAAAAGTTAATAATTATTGAAAGATAATGTTGATGAGGGATATTATGCATAGGATTCTCAAGATAATGCATGAGAGTGGTTCTTATGGGAGATGAAGGGGTCACTGGTGGGGAAGGGGCCAAAGGTGAGGGACTCATAGGTAGATAAGGGTCCACAAGTGAGGGAAGGTTCATAGGTGAGGGATTAATTGGTGGAGGAATAGTATGGAGAGAAGGGACTATAGGAGGAGATAGAACCATAGGAGGTGGAACAATTAGGGAATAATTAGGAGACTTATTATGATAATGACATATGGGAATAATGGTAAAATGTTTAGAAATGGTTACGAGGTGATCCTTAGGATGACTCTAAAGTATGTAGTAATGATAAGTGTGATGTGTGCCACATTAATACCAAAGACAATATAGATTACATACTTAGGAAGATACTCAATTAATAGTTTTAGGGGAGGTATAGCCTTTATCTAAGGGTTGAGGAGAGGTGGGATACAATATGTTTATATATTATTGTAGCTTACAATAATACATGGATGAATGACTATCTATGCCATGGAAGCAATATATATGACTTTGCATATTCTTGGTAGGTATAATCATATGAGAAGGTTTAATATAAGATGAGGGAGATTGGTATAGGTGAAAATATCTAGCCTAGTGATTAGTAACCTTATGAATGTCACAATAAGGATAATCAACCCATTTGGTGGGTGAAGGAACCAGTTGTAGTAAAGGGAGAAAGCCAATACTAAGAGAAGGTAGGGCTGGTGGAGAGATTGGACAAGGCTCAACTAAAGGATAAATAGGAAGAGACTCAACTATAGAGGGAGTGGGAATGGGATCTAAAGTGTGATCTATTGAGGGAGGGGTAAGGTCCACAAAAGGATAAAAGATATTCATATGCATCTTAGGGATAAGTAATCTATAGGGATCATGGTATCTAGAAAATAGATAGGACTAGTCATAGCATGATTCATACATATACTCCAATTTTCATTAGAAACTAGAGGTGTTTGCACCATCTATACCCTATGATAAAGAGGAAAAATATTAAAATTATGAAAAATATAGGATGGAATATGGGAAGATATACTAAAATAATAAATCAAAGAGGAACAATAATGAATAATCTTAACATCTCAGGCCTAAACAAGACCTCATATAAATGGATCATCTAAGGTATAACCATCATCATAATTAGGTATATGAAAATCAATGACACAAGTAGGGATGACCTTGTCATTTTATGTGGATTGATGAATGGAATGTTGAGTTTTAGTTAAGACAATGGGGAAGTCATCACAAGGTGGTTGATGAGAATGAGGTTTAAAATAAGGGGGAAGCTAAGAGAGGAGATAGGGTGAGAGATCAGAAGTTTTAATCTTGATATTGATCTTGTCAGGCTCATCATCATCATCATAATTTAGGAGGTTATGGGGTATATTCCCAATGAGTTCAGGATGACCAATGTAACCTTGAGTGGAATTGATAAGAAAGTTAAACTATTGAGATTTACAAAATAGAATTCTTAGTAACGGTTTATGGATAGGAATCTTGAGTATACCATGATCTTGGAATTTTTTGAAATTATAAGGGTTAGTATCACCCTAAATTATATAGATCATTCCATTATGAGTAAATTTGATGCATTGGCAAGAAAAAGTGGTAATGGATCTCATACAATGAGTCCATAACCTACCAAACAAAAGGTTGTAAGATAGAGGAAATTTAAATATCATTACCTTCACATGAATGGTGACAGGTGGGATGGTAATGGGGAACCACACATGAACTAAAGGAGTAATTTTAGTTCAATCATAGCCTTGACATGTGTTGCATGTGGATTTAATATTGTAATTGAAATATTCAATTATTTTGATAAAATCGATAAAGGAAACACAAGTGTCAGAACCCTCATCAATCAAGGAATGCTTGACTTGGATTTCACCAATTTAAACATTGATAAATAGAGGTGGATGATCCTCATGAATAAAAATATCATTGGGGATCATAGAATAAATTGGTAATTTGAGGGAAAGATAAATGTCTATTGTTTCATCAACATGTATGGACATCTCTTTGCACTATTGTAAAATTCTATCTTCTGATCTAAATAAAGTGGCTTTATGTCCTACTAGGGGAGGATGAGGGATGTTAATTTATAATAAAATATACATAAGATGATTATTATTATGTAGAGAGGTAACGATAAGTTTGATAAATGAGATTTGAGATGGGAGATTAATTAGTTTCATGATAAGATCCCATTTTCCATAACCCACAAGAAGATTGTTAGAAAGAGGTGCATAATTCTTAAGGAGGTCCTCAAAAAGAGAAACCAAAGTACATGTGAATTTATGTTGATAATAAGCATAAATTTAAATAGGAGGACAATTTTTATATTATGTTGAGAAGATGGAGTAATTTATGCAATTTGGGTTTGAAAATTATTAGAAAAAAGTGTTCATAAAAGCTTGCGTATCATTGGTGATAGGTAAGGAATATGGAAGGATGGTCAAAATGGTATGAGAAGTGAATTTTTCCATCAAAATATATAAGGTCATCTTTATCCAACTCATTTAAGTGATTTGGAGAAAAATCTTGGATAACACAAAATGTACAAGATAATGGAGGTGTGTAAATAGGTTGAGGATCATTGAAAGCAACCACCCTTATCATATTAGTCATATTGACCACATTATATTTGAAATTTGGGTCAATAGGATTATCAAAATTATTAGTATAAGGGATAGGATTGTCTTGGTTATCTTGGTAATGTGGAAGAGGATCTTTATAGATGGCCAAATGAGCATTAGTTTGATTCAAAGATTGAGATTTAGTATATGTTTCATGGGATTTGAAATCAATGTCATAGGTTTGTTGGCATTTAATAATGATAAAATCATGGTCAAAATTAGGACCAAGAAAGAAATACATATCCAAATTATGAATTTTCTTATAGGTCTCATGAGAATGGCCCCAACTAGCATGAAACCAACAATATTTAGTTGGATAATACCAAGATTTTATGGGATGAGTGGGATCAAGTTCTCAAGGTAGAGGCTTTATTACACACTTTTATAATTCCACCAAAGATAAAGGTTTGCAAAAATTCATATTATTGGTTGAAGAGAAATGAGGATTATTGATGGTTTTTGGATGGGAAGCATGTTTTGGAGTTTTGTTAGGAAAATTAGCTACAATAGTGTGAATGGTATCATAAGAGTCCATGACACCATCATTGGTAGCATGATGATTATTATTCTCGAGTAACATAATATTACCCATTGAAGTTTATGATGGGTATAATTCATGCATAAGTAAATATTTATGCTTAGCTTTGTCAATAGCCTCCTCCAAAGTACATGGAGAGAGAGAGAGAGAGAGAGAGAGAGAGAGAGATTTTGGACCTGATATTACAACTTGGGAAAAAGAGCGTTAGTAAATAAATGGAAAAGGTTATCATCTAGCATATTATGTTCACATTTATTGGACAAGGTCTTCCATATTTTAATAAAATATTATATTATTTTGGTTTAAACTTGATTATAATTTATAAAATGGGCCAAGGTATTTTTAGGGAGATCACTAGATTGTAACTCTTGTACTAGAACATTTACTAAATCTTCCAAACTAGTAATAAACTAAGATTTATGTTGGTTGTGCCAATCTAAATCATCACACATGATAGTTTTGGATAATAATCTAGTAGTGGAAAAGGTATTTAATTTGATCCAATATTTATATATATTTACAAATGTTTTTAAATGAAGAGTAGGATCAGTTGAACCATTATAAGAAATGGTATGGGTGATACATCCTATATCAATATTAGCAATTTGAGATGTAAGATGCTCATTTTGAAGATGTTTGATTGTCTTATTGATAATATGAAATTTATGGATAATATTAACATGAAAATACATAAGAGGAGGTGGGGGAATATTTTGGTTATGTGTGCCCTATGGCATCTATTGAGGGTGGGTTTGAAGATGGATAAAAATATTTTACATTTGCATCATTTGATTAAGAGTTTGTAATAAGAGTTTATGGGTTTGAGTTGTATTATTGTTTAAATTATTTGAGTTGTTAGTAGTGGCTTTGGTACCACTATGGGTATTATTAGGAGGTTGAGAAGAATTTTTAGTAAGTGAGGCACTAGTGGCATAATTTTCTTGTGGTAAAAGTTGACTAGTAGAGAGATGAAAAGGCGCAGCACTAGAGGCATGATTAACATGGGTAACAAATGATGCACTAGTGGAAAAATTTAGAAGAGTGGGTTTTATAAGAGTCATACTAGATGTATAAATTACCATGTTAGTAGGGATAATAGGCATAGAAGTAGAGAAGGTCAAAGAAGAAGAAGTCATGGTATGAGAAGGGGTCAAAATAAAGGGAAGAGGATGAGAAGCAAAGAAGCTAGTATCTCCAATATATGTGAGAATGTGGGACAAGGTGAATGAGGTTATTCAACTTGACCACTTATCATGAGATTATAAATATTATAAGGATCCTTTACTCAATGTTGAGGATACTCAGTGCTAAAGAAGAGCATTTTGAGTGTATACTACAATTAAGGTTGTTCTTCAAGTGAGAAGATAGGATTATGAAGTGAATAAGAATGAGGAGGGTACCATATTTTATTTTGTAAGTGGATAAATGAACATTAATTTCATATAGGATATGAGCCACAAACTACTTATAGGAGAACCTATTAGGGTTGGTAAGACTCGTCATATTCATTGAATTTAACTCAGTGTTGTCTTCAAACAAGAAGTTCATGATGAAGGAGAGAGATATGGTAAGGCAAAGGTGATGAAAAATTAGGAAGATACGAATGAATAGATAAGAGTACAAAGTAAATTGGGTCAACCTAGTATTGGAAATAGGGTCTCAAAACTAAGTTAACAAGGATACATAGTTAACAAGGTTGAATTAGTACTATAACCTACACCATAAAATAGAATGATAAGGATAGATTTGATAGGGTTAATTTATTACTACAATCTAAGATATAAAATTGAATAATAGGCTAACTAGGTCAAATTAGTACTACAAGCATGGGAAACAAATAGTCTATAAGGGACTATGTTGAACAAAATGATAGCATATTAAAAATAGGGAAATGTTTTTCAATGTAATTTGAAAGAAAGAAATGGAATTAAAGACACAATCAATTGGGTCAATGAGAATGATCCAATTCAAGCACACCACACAAAATCTTACACCAATGTTGGCATATACATGTTTTTGTAATATAACATATAATGAGCAAAGAGAAAATAGTCAACTTAAAACTAAATAATAACTAAGTGGTCATACTAAATGTTGTTACATTATTATAAAGTGTTATTTTAAGTGTGATAAATAAGTTAGCTAAAGGTAGGGAACTAAAAATAAATTTATGGATGGTTTTAAGACATTTAGTCTAAAAGGGATCTATGTTGGCAATGGTACTAGCTTGGTATTAGGGCCTACCCCATCACTTCACAATCTAAAAGTGATAAGGGTGTTGGGTGATTTTACAATATATAACATTAACCACATGTTTATAATTGGCTATAAAACCAAGTCAACTTCCCCCTTGGTGATGAAATCCAAGTAGGTAGGCCTTGGATAGACAAATGTTTAAAAGCATTTAAATATTATGTGATTTGGTAGTGTGTACAATAAAGATAAAAATATTGAAACTAAATGGTATATTGTAAAACCACCTAATTAGACTATGTGAGCTACTCTATGCATGCAAACAACTAAAAGTGAAAGCATCAAGTAATTATTAGCATATAGTTGTTAATTTCCAATTTGAAACATAATACAGAGTTAATTTAGATGATAGTGTATGTATACATTAAAAAAAAGAGTTGAAAGTGTCACTGTTATACTATAGAATTAAGGGTCGCTAATAACTAAGTCAACCTAGTTGACCTAGTCTTTCAAATAGAGGATAAAATATAGAACTAGGTTGACTAGGTCAACCTAATTTATTGTATGGTTGCAATTTTAAAGACTGCAAACATTACAAAACATAACTATAAGGAAGAATTGAATTGAAAGAGAAAAATAGAGAAAGGAAACTTGGTGGATTGGATAATGTTAGGGAATGTGAAATTATTTTTGAAGTGCCTTGAATGTTACTTGCAAATTTTTCCAACTATGTTGACTGGGTCAACCTAGTTCTACAATTCCTTATTTACTGAAGCCTGTTAAGATGACTATTCTAGCCTGATCAACCTAATATGTGTTTTGGAAGCTTTTTAAAATAGTATATCAACCTACTCTACCTATTTTTATATCTAGAAGTGACTAAGAGTATTGTGTCAACCTGTTTGATCCAATAACCTATGTCTAATAAAGACCTACATAAAAAGAACCTAGCTACTTTCTATGTGACTAAGTGTTAAACCCACACACATAAGTCAAAAAGTATACCATCCCTATCAACCTAATACTGAAAATATATAAAAATAATAAATAAAATGATATAAAATGATAAATGTGAGAGAAAACTTGTAAGGGTTAGATTCACATTAGGTTCACCAAAATATATGTAGTTAAATTAGAGAATTTCTAGAAAAAATTATGTTAGAGTTTTTTCCCTAACATTTTAGTTCACGCTCTATGAATCATCATTAGGTTATGAGAATAAATTTGTTGATATTTCAAACCAAGATCTTCCTTTATCAGATCCATAAATCAATCCTAGCTTGGAGAATATAGATCTTACTTACACTTTCAATTGTGGATACATTAGATAATCAGGAAATGACCAATATGTGGATCAACTATACCTAATTAGGGGATATATTATCACAAAAATATAACTAAGGAGGGTTCCAAAGCCTCCATTTAAGTGAAACCATGAAATAACTGTAAATAAGTCCTATGTTTTCATATTCACTAAACTAATAACAAGTAGAACAAATACTATTCTAGTGCTCACCAAAGCTTGTGTCACAAATTTGGGTTAATAAATAATAAAATTAAACATACATAGAAGACATATACTCACATCAATGTATATAAAATTCTAATGCATGTAATATAAATACAAATGCATATCTATCTAATCTTACAAAGGAGGAACAAAGTTAGGAATACTTACCTTTGAAGATGAACCCATCGAGCTTCAATCTATCCATTGAAAAAGATACTTCATAAAAGGTTATTTTGGTATGTAAGGATAATAAGGATAAATCAGCTCTAGGCTACATAACCTATCAATGCATTCAACAAACTTATTCATAAGGCAAGATCTGTATCTCCAAAAAAAGTATGAAATACTAAGCTTTCTCCTCGATTAGAATGGTGGATAAGTAGACACACAATAACTATTAATTCTTATTCTCTTCTCTAAATAATAGTGAAATGATCCTATATATATAGGTGGATTTAACCCTACGTCCTTCCAAAAGTTATGGCTGATAGGGTTGACCTAGTCAACCTAATATCATGATTGATAAAAACTCACTAGGTCATAGGCTAGGTCAACCAAGAGATGATCTATAACCTAAATGAGTTTCAACAATAAGAGCACAAGGTCAACCCAATCAACCTAGTACTTTAAACTATCAAAATGGGTTTTATGTTAGGAGAATGGGTATAAAATGTGGTAAAAGACTAGATGAATGTGTAAAAAAGAAGAAAAATATTATGGGAATGGTTTTTAGGTGATAAGTGTGTAGATATCAAGTGGAAAAAGGGACAATAATCCTATGAAGCACCAATGGTTTGTTCACCCTTTCCCCAATGCACCCCTTAAGTCATGCACTCAAAGAGATTGATACTTGATGGATTCGTATAAGATAGAGAGTGTCATTAATTGATAAAATTTTGAAAATATTATATTTATACACTTCTCACCATATGACTTCTTCTAAGGAGTTGTTTGTATTTCTTGGTTTTAGTTTTACTTCTAACATTGAAGTTGGATATTCCTCCTTCATATCTATTAAGGGATATGGTGACATACATATAGATGGTGGACATATCAATAATGCATTATATGTTCCATAAATCACCACAAATCTACTTTTAGTTTATAAAATTTACCATTATAGTTAATTCAAGATAGTGACTTTCACATCATAGGGTGATGAAGTTTGAGCTTTGTTAGAGTGTCACACACTTATTGCATAGGGTATTGATCATAGTTATTGAATCTATTATTTTAGTTTTTAGATGATATTACTTCTTTAAGGATGTGTTTATTTTTTCATGTAGATTTTAAGATTTATCTTTGGTATGAGAGATTTTGACACCTAAACTATAGATATTTGAAGGAGTTGAGTACTCATAGTATGGTAAAGGGTCTTCCTATAGTTTCATGTCTTGATGGCATTTTCCCTAGCTATGCATTAGGGAAACAACACTAAGATCCATTTCCTAAGGGTATGTATAAGAGAACTTCTTCACCACATGAGCTTATGCACATTGATTTGATGGTCTTTACAACCCCTTATTTTAATAAAGCTACGTATTAACTTACCTTTATTGATAATTTATTGAGGCATGATTAGGTTCTTTTTCTCAAGTAAAATAGTGATGTACTTGTTCACTATAAATTTTTTATGTCTTTGGTTGAGAAATAAAATTCAAGTTACATTAAGAAACTTCATACAAAAAATTATGGTGGAATACTTCAATCAAGAGTTCTCTAATTTTTTGATAGATCATTGTATTATTCACCAAAATTCTATTGTACATAATCCATAATTAAATGGCCTATCATAATGGAGGAACCTAAATTTGCAGGAGATGGATAATTACATGATTAATTAATGAGGTTTACTTCATGTATACTAGGTAGAGGAAGTCAATTATACCAACTACATTAAAAAAATCACACCACATAGAGCACTTGAGCATGTGAATCCATAAGAGGATTGGTTTAGAACTAAGCCTGATGTCTCATATTTATGAATCTTGGGGATCCATGATTGGGAATTTGTACTAAAGAATAAAATGAAAGTATTGGATAGGAAGAAAAAGCCTTTTATTTTTATAGGGAATTGAAAAAACATGAGATCTTATCAACTTTTAGATCCTAACATGTATGATGTGCATTTTCAAACACATGTACAGTTTGATGAGCACTTCCCATCTCATGCTTCTTCATCTTCCTCCATGCCTTATTGTTCTTATTCTTTAATTGATTCATCACCTCATCTTGAGGATTCATTCATTGAGGATTTAATTTAGGCTGCACCTAAGGAGGTTATAGAGGTTGATGATTCTCTAGACACTAAGGTTTCCACTATGCCTAAGTGAAATTATACTATAGTTTTTGAGGCAAAACCTTTCATACAATATCTTACACCCACTCAACATAATCATGAACATTCTATAGGTACTAGAATTTTGTGTTAGGCATTCTTTAGGGATCTATAGTATTTTTCATAGGCTCATGGGATATAGGAGTGGGATGATGTAATGACTATTGAGTATTATTATTTTATGAAGAATCATACTTGGGATTTGGTCTCTCTTCCTAAGGGAAGAAATTTGGTTAGGAGCAAGTGGATTTACCACACCAAGTATGTATTTTATGGTTTCATTGATAAGTATAAGGCCCATATTATAGTAAAGAGTTTCTTTAAAGTCAAAGGTATCAACTAATCTAGAACTTGTGCACTTATTGCCAAGATGGATTCTATATGCCTTGTACTTTCTATAACTACATCACAGGGTTAGCCAGTGTATCTGATGGATGTTAAGAGTATCTTATTACATGGAAACTTACATGAGGAAATATATATGGATCAATTTGATAGGTTTTTTCATGATTTTTCTCTTGTTTGTTATATTTGGAGGTTTCTTTATGGTATCAAATAGGCCCTTAGGACTTGGTATGAGAATATGGATTCATTTATTCTCTCTACTAGATTTGTTCACTACCACTCAAATACCACTATGCATATTCAACATATTTGGGAGGAAATTATTATACTGGTCTTGTATGTTGATGATCTACTTCTCATAGGTAGTTACTCTTCTAAGATTCAAGGTATTCAATAGACACTTTCAACATAATTTAATAAGATAGATATTCCTTGGTTTATAGATTTCATAGTTAGATGTAAGGTTTTATCTAAGTCATCTTAATTATAAAATTGATCTTATTTCACATTTTGGCATGGTTATTACAAACCAAGTCCTCCTTTTTAGTTTGGAGTGACTCTCACTACCACTTGTACAACTCCTCTTTATGATCGTACATTGTATAGATAGTTAGTTGGGAGTATTATATATTTGAACCATACTCACCCTAACATTTCATTTGTAGCTAGGATATTATTAAGGTTTACACATGAACCTTATAAAAATCATTGGTAGGCTATAAAGACGATTTTATGATATCTATGAGTCACTACTCAATTTGGACTCCACTACACTACGGGTTCTACACAGTTAGCTAGGTATAATGATTCATATTGGGCAAGTTCTCTTGATGATAGAAATTCCACTTATGGCTACATATTTTGTCTTTGTTCTTCATCTATTACTTGGTTGTGCAAAAAGTAACAGGCTATTGCACTTTCATCTATAGAGTTTGAGTATAAGGTAAAAGTAATAGAAAGTCAATAGGCTATTTGACCTCATTAGTTATTGATAGAGTTTAAATTCACATAAGATTCACCCACTGTACTTTTATGTGATAACCAGAGTGCAATTCACATATCCTACAACCCATTTGAGCACTAGTGGACCATGCACATTGGGGTACATATTCACTTCATTCATTAGCACATTTAGGATGGCATTCTTAGTTTGGAATACATTCTAACTTAGTAGTAGGTTGTCGACATCTTTACAAAGCCTTTTACTTCCCCTCATTACCTTAAGTTTCATGTATTTATTAGGGTTTAAAAATTTGCCCTTGGGGGTGTTTTTGAGGACATGTTCCTTAATTTAAACTATACATGGGTATCTCATCATGCTTATTGTTAAAACCCATTTTCATATTTTTTATTTTCTCTCTCTCTAAAATTAATCCAAAGGGAGATTGTTAGAATAAATAATAAGGGTTAAGAGCAACTTTGGATTAACCTATGTAACTTGGGTATTAATCAAAGATTGTTAACCTAAGGGAGTTAGACTCATGTGTTATTTAAATTTCCTCCAACACATGTATAATTAACTAATCAACATGTTAGGTTTGGATGTTGATAATAGTACACAAGGTTGGTATGGATTTGTGCACATGGTAGGACTATTCATTTAGTAACTAGATTTTATCAAATTACCAAATGTGTTCCTCTCACCTACCTCAAACTATTATAAATATAAGGGTATGGTGTCTTATTGAGAGAGAAGCTAAATATTTTATCCTTGTAATAGGTCTATGAGAAATATGTAGAGTGTGCTTGTTTTTGCATTATAAGCTTATTTCAAGTGGTTTGGGTATCTCACATAGATCTTACGTGAACTATTATGTATCCTTGCTCAACACTTTTAGTTTTCTCTTTATTATTACTTTTATAAATGGTTAAAACATCTCCATACCACTATAAGCATATTTAAACAAGTTTCCAAGCTTTCCAAATACTCTTAGAAACAAAAATTCACACAATGTCCATTTTTTAAAAACTTTTAGTACATATTAAAACATATATGCAAATATAACACACACAAAAATGGACACAACACCATATTTATATGTGGAAAACCCAATATGGGAAAAACCATGGTGAGAAATAGTTGCTAGAATCTACTATTCTAATCTAACCTCAAAATCAAAACCTCATTGGTTATAATGTTTAAGGGCACTGACCCTAAGGAGACACAAAAACCCTAATTTAAGAACACCTACTCTAAGGAATCACTGACTCCCTAACTTAGCACCAAATCAACTCTTTTGATAACACCTACCAATTAGATTGATTGATCTTTAACTCCAGATTACAATATTGATTGGTAAATGAATCTAATTCCAATTTTTTGTTAAAATTTTATTTCGTATCTACTCAAACTCTAATATTCATCTCTCTTCTCTTCCACTCTACCCCTCTTCCTTAGTGTCTATATATTTTATATTTGACACAATTCAACCACTTCAATAATATCTTCCTATCTAGCTTTTTCCTTCAATTGAACTTTGTTTAGCTAAAATAGCCTATATCCTAGATGATATATATATATATATATATATATATATATATATATATATATATATATATATATATCATTTGATCTAAGTTTCACATCTTCTCTATGTTCACACTTGTTTGCTAACACATCATGAAAATTCAAGACTTGATTCATATTTCTTGAATAACAAGTTCCCATGTCCTGATTCATGCTCCACCACCATTATTCTTTGTCTCATTACTATTTTTAGCATATACTAGGATCTAGTTTTGATGTACATGCCATATTACATAAATGTGATCAATCACAACAATCTATTGTGTTGTCTATGTTGTATTTTATAGCTTACCTACATGTTCCATCACTTAACCTATAGGATGAAAACATCTTTAAATATTGGCCTTTGATCTTAAGTTTCCAACCATGAAAAAGATCACTCACTCTATCAAATCTTTGTATGCTTCTAGACTTTAACTTTGAAATGCATCTATTACATATTTTGATTTGAGCTCCTAAATTCCATTATATCATCCAAATTACATGAAATTTACCTCTATCCAACATTAAACCTTGAGAACTTGGTCTAATCTCACTACTTCCTAAGACTTTAGAATGAATACACTCTATTGATCTCATCAAATTAGCTCAATATTTAACTCACCTCTATATCATTAAACATTGAACACTTCATCCCATTGGGTTCAATTGCTCTATTAGATCTTCATTTCATTATCACATACTCACCATGCGATATTCTAACAAGATTGAACTTTATTTTTGACAAGGTCTTGTGAATGTGACACTTGGAATCTTCACATTCTTTTTGCACATTTACTATAATTTCTTGCTATTGTGACACTTATCATTCCCACATTAATCCTTGACTGTTTGAATTGAAATGACTTCATATATTTATTGTGCAAGCTCCATGACTTTGACACTTTTCACTAACACATTTAATCATAGGTGCCTTTGACAAATTCACTTTGCTATGCTTCATTGGATCTTTAATGTATGATTAAGCACTAATCATTGATCAAGATAGGAAAAATATTAAGTTTAAGACTTAGAAAAAATAAATTATTAGAACATTGCTCATGCCAATAATTACTAAGTTGAAGGGATCAATTTCATAATAATGACAAGGGCTTAAGATATAAATTTAGTAACCAATTCCTACCTATATCTAGTTAACATTAAAAAAAAACATACATATGCATGTCATGACTAAAGCTCATAGGGTTTTATTTTGAAACCTTAGTAATGTCTGAGATCAAAGATAAACCAATTATAAGCTCATGTCTTCTCAACTAAACCTAAAAACCATATATTTAAGATGACTTTGAAAAACCCATAACATATCTTATATTACTTACTTTTCAAGTGGTCCAAAAATGGTCTCTATAAAAGAATGAAAACTTTGTACTTTGAAACATTAAAACATGCTCTTCACTCTATAAATCTTGCTTAATCCTCTGACATCAATGACATCTATAATTCTAATTTTAACATCAATAAAAATCATAATTCCCCCTTTGACATCAGTGACAATCATATGACCAATAATATCCCCCTTTAACATTGATGGAAAATTAAATGATATGATACTATTTATTAATGGAAAATTTTGATCCTTCTATGGCATTGACTATATTGTATTATGATGATTATTAGTTAAAGCTAATCATACCAACTTTATCCCCCTTAGCCAATGGCACTTTTTCCAAAACTTAGCTTGGACACCTATTATTTTCCTTCTTTTACAAAGAAAATTTTCACTTTTTCTCCCCTTTGACACTCATTGTAAAGGGACTCTAACTTAATCACTATTTGTCATAATTTTTCTCCCCCTTTATCAGATAAAGGATTCTATCCAAGAATATACAACCATAAAATCATAAATTTTTTGTAAAAATATGCATACATAAGTTTAATTTTCTCTCTTCTCTCTAGGATTAACAAGAATTTTATGATACTCACCTTGGACTCATGCCCTATCACTAAGATCTAGTGATGTGATGTAGGAGCCATCATTCCAAAATTCTATCTTAGATACTCAAATTACTCCTTGGGAATATGTTTGGTAAATATGTTTGCAATTTGGTCTTAATTTGGCACATATTCCATTTTGAAATATTGATCTACAACCTTTTATCTTAAGAAGTGATACTTCATTGATATGTGTTTGGTTTTATAATGTATCACTTGATTCTTTGATATGTTAATAGCACTTGAATTATCACAAAGAATAAAGATAGGTGATGTTTACTCTACCTTGATGTCTTTGAGTGTTTGATTCATCCACAAGACTTGATGCAACATGCTACTGCTACCACATACTCTGCTTGTATTATATAAAGATTAATTGACTCTTGATTTTTACTCAACCATGAAACAAGTTTGTTTCTAAGGAAAAATTCACCACCAATAGTGCTTATTCTATCATCCACACTTCCTACCCAATCAACATCTATATATGTTGTTAAAGTGAAATATTAAAATTTAGGATACCATAAGCCATAGTTAATTCTATTCATGATATATCTAAATATTATTTTATTGCATTGACATGTGACTCTTTAGGAGCATCTTGAAATCTTGCAACCATACACTCTACTTTCATGATATCAAGTCTTGATATAATTAGGTATAGTAAGCTACCTATCATTGATATATACAAAGTCTAATTTACATCAAGGGACTCATCATTTATTCTCAACCTACAAATAATAATCATGGGAGTACTTATTGGTTTACTATCTTCCATCCCAAAATTCTCAAGCATTTCCTTAGCATACCTAGTTTAAGATATAAATATCCCTTTATGAGTTTGTGTTCTTTTTCAACCAAGGAAGAAAGAAAGTTCTCCAAGTATAGACATATCAAACTCATTTTGCATTTGAGTATAAAATTCTTTGCACTTTCCATTTTTTCTACTACCAAAAATGATCTCATCTACATATACAACAAAAGTTAACATATGCTCACCTTCTGATTTGAAGTATAGATTGATATTTGCACATCATTTATTGAATCCTTATTTTTTTAAGTACTAGTATAATCTTGAATACCATGCTCTAGGTGCCTATTTTAGACCATATAGAACTTTCTTCAATCTACACATGTAATATTCTTCCTATGACAACTGAAAACTTTTAGGTTGTTCTATGTATAGTTCATCTTCTAGGTTCCCATTCAAGAAAGCAGACTTAACATCCATTTGATAGAATTTGAGCTTATTATAAATAGGTAGTGTTATAAACAATATTATGGATTCCAATCTAGCAATTGGAGAAAATATTTTTTGAAATTTATGCCCTCAACTTGTGTATATCCTTTGCACAACGATCTTGCCTTATTCCCTATAACAATTCCATCCTCATTGAACTTATTTATAAAGACCCATTTTGTACCTATTAAATTCTTGTTTGATGGTCTTGGAAATAATTCCCAAGTTTTTTCTTTTCAATTTAGCTCAGTTATTTTTCCATGGCCTTTAGTCAATTCTCATCCTTGCTATCTTCAACATACCTCTTAGGGTCAATTTTAGACATTAGAGCAAAACCTTACTCATTGTTCATTGAAAACCTTCTCCTTATTTGAACTCCTTCATTTTTATAACCAATGATATACTGTATAGGATGATCCTTTTGAAAACATATTGTAGGTAACTTTTCATTTACTTCCTCATGCTCTTCATTAGTTTCTTCCTCTTCTTAATCTAATTCTAAATTATAGATTTCTCTATTAGGTTTAACATGTTTCAAGCCTTATTAAACCTTGACATTGGTTCTCTTTAAAATCTTGTGTATCCCTTGGTTGTAACATACGTAGGCTTTGATTTTCGTGTAATAACCAAGAAATATTCCTTCATCACATCTTGATTCAAAGTTTCCCAACTTATCTTCTTTTCTCTTGATGTAGCATTTGTTGCTAAACACTCTAAAGTACTTAACAAAGGAAGGTTTTCCACACCATAGTTCATAGTGATTTTTGTCACTATTTACCTTTAGTTGAAATTTGTATAAGATATATACTATTATTTGTACTAATCTCCAGTATCCATCTAGTAACTTGGCTACTTTTAACATTTTTTGGCCATTTCCTTGACTATCATGTTCTTTATTTTAACAACTCCATTCCGGTATGGAGTCCTTGATATACAGTAATTATTTTTTATTATATGCTTCTCATAGTATTCTATGAACTCATTTGAGGTGAACTATCCACCTCTATAAGATCTTAAGCATTTGATTTTTCTTCTAATCTCATTCTCTACCATTGACCTAAATATTTTGAATCTTTTAAATGCCTGAGACTTATCCTTTAAAAAGTTTACCCATGTCATTCTTGAGTAATCATCTATAAATAAAATTATCTCTCTCTTTTATATCCTCTTTTCCTAGAAGGGCCATAAATTTTAATATGAACTAATTATAGAGGCTTTGTAGTTGCATACTCCTTTATTTGAAATATGACCCTTATCTACTTGCCTTGTTGACACTCGTTACAAGTAGTGTCTGTAGGTTTGGCTATCTTAGGCATGTATCTAACACACTTATTTGAGATCACCTTTATCAGGGTCAAAATTGACATGGTTCATTCTTTTATGTTATAACCAAATTTCATCAATCTTTCCTATTAGACAACTAGTACCATTCACTTCACTAAGATTATAAATGTTGATTTTAGTTCTTTTTACTTCTAAAAATAATCTTTTATATCTGCTTATCTTAAATATTTATACATTAAATGTGACTTTATATCTATTGTCACAAATATGGTTGATAGTTAGTAGGTTATACTTAAATCCTTCAATATAAAGGACATCATGTGCAGGTAGTTTTCCATCTATGTTCAAGGTTCCTTTACCTCAGATCTTTACTACAATGTTGTCTCCCAAGATGATAAAGCCTTCCTTATATTTTCTTAGGTTGATGAATTTTCTCTTATCACTAGTTATATGTTTTGAGAAACCACTATTTATTACCAACAAATGTTGTTCTTTCACATGGAGTGCAGTTTGAGAAATCATAGATTGATTTTTCACTTTTCACACATCCTTGGGTTTCTTATTTCACTTCTTTTTCAAATTTCAAAGACTTGTGAACATTTATTTATATTGGGAGGCATGCCTTTCTTCTTATTTTGTGTTTTTCATCTTACAAAGATTATTTTACATTGTTTAGCTATGTTATCAAAATTATTGCAATTATAGAATATTAAATTTGTATCTAACAAGAGAACAAATGAATATATGCTTACAAAGTTTGTTGTCTACTTAGGTACAACCCTACATTCAATATTACTATGACCAAACTAATTATAGGTATAACAATAACCATAGAAAGATGAGGAATACCTAGTCACATCATTTCTTTGAGCAGGATGAGGAGCTCTTCTAAACTCTGACTTCTTCAATTTTTTCAACCTTAAGAAACTATCTACATCAACTACCTTTATCTTATTATTTTCTTTAGGTTTATTTTCTCCTTTACCTTTCTTCATATTATAGTGCTTGTGGTTTTCTTTATATCTATGGAGGCATTCTTGCAAGCTTTTTCATTATTTATTCTTGATTTTACTTCTACTTTAAATTTTTCATATAAGTTTGTAGATGTACTAGTTATGGGACTTTTCCCATTTTCAAAACCAAGACTATATTTCTCTTTTGATGGCTTTTGAGAGTTGATCAACTCATCAGGAATTATTGAACTTCCTTTTAGCTTTAGACCTTTATCTATCTGTTCTTTAACTTTTTAAAGTTATTTTCTCAAAGTCACTATCTTGGCTTCTAACTTTATGTATTTATCAAATTTAGCTTTTAGTTTAATTTTGACTACATCTTCTATTATTTTGGCCTCTTCAACTTGTATCTTTAGGCTAACCACCATATGATCAGATTTTTCAATGCTTTTGGACACTTTTTCAGTCTCCTTTTGTCCAAGAGTTTTCTATTTTGTGTTCTCTTTTCTCATCTTGTCAATTTCATCTAGAGCATATATGATTTCACACTATAGATCATTTTCTTCTTCTTCTTCTTCATCTAAGTATTCAAATTATTCTTGATCCATAGAAGCTAACCTCATGTCATGAATATGAAATAATTTTTCCTATCCACAAAAAACAATGTCATGGTCATCATCAAAACTATCATTGTCATATAATGAATTACTATTTTCTCTTGTGCATAGGTCCTTATTTTTAAGGAAGATATTGTTCTTGGAGTAGTAGGGTTTCACCTTTTTAATATCCTTTTCTTTCTTAGAGTTATCCTTTTTTTTTATAAGAGCATTTAGCAAAAAAATGTCCTACTTTATCATAGTTAAAGAATTTAAAGGGTAACTTACCTTTGTACTTTGCAAACCCTCTTCTTAATATTATGATAAAAATGGATTCTTTTTCATTAGTCTCCTCAGATTTGGATGTAGTTACTTATGCCTTTACTAGTTTCGATGATTTTAATGTAGCTTCTCTCTTGAAGGTATCTTTTTATCCCATTGTCATCTCATAGAATGTGAATGTTCCATGTAACTCATCAACAATGAGTTTATCTAGATATCTTGATTCTTCTATTATAGAGACTTTTAAGTCATACCTTGATTTCATAAATCTTTAGAACTTTTTGACAATGTTTGGATCTTTTATAGCTTATCCAAGGCTTCTAATTGCATTAAATTTTTAATCTACTCTAAGGAGGTAGTCTGGAATTTTCTCATCTTCATTCATTTTAAGACTTTCAAACTTGCCTTTAAATGTTTGTATTTTTGCCTACTTTACCTTGTCATCACCTTCATAGATGCTCTTTAATTTATTCTAGATATCTTATGCATTTTGACAATACATCACTTTGATAAGCTTTGAATTAGACAATCCACTTAGAATATAATTCTTAGCCTTGGCATTTCTTTCATATGTTTTCTTAGTAGCTTGATTAATATGAGTTGTAACAGGAGCTATATATCCATTTACAATATACATCCATACATAAAACCCTAATTAAGATAAATATGCTTCCATTATAATGATACAAAATGTATATTTTGATCCATAAAAGATAGGTAATTTTCTTGAGGAAGAGCCTTCTTGACTAGCCATTTGTATTCACCATCCAAGATCTACCTAAACTAATTAAGCTTCTTATAAGGAACTAGGGCTCTAATACCAATTATTGGAACACAACTATCTATTGAGAGTGGGGTGAACTAGTAGATTGACTTAGTCCCTTTTTAAAAAAAATGTTTTAATGTAGATTACAACATATATACATATATCACACAAAAAAATGGACACAACACTATATGTATACATTGAAAACCCCATATGGGAAAAACCACAGTGAGAAACAAGTACTATAATCCATTGTTCTAATCTAGCCTCATAATAAAAACCTCACTAGTTATAATGTTTAAGGTCATCGACCCTAAGGAGACACCAATCCCCTGATTTAAGAGTACCTACTCTAAGGAAGCACTAAGTCCCTAACTGAACACCAACTTATCTCTTCTAATGGCACCTACCAATTATATTGATGAAGTTCTAACTCCATGTTACAATATTGATTCATAAATGAATCCAATTCTAATTCTTTGTTTCAAGTCTATTTTATAACTACTTAAACTTTGTTCTTCATCTCTCTCCTCTCTTCCACTCTACCCCTCTTCCTCTATGTCTCTATATTTTCTATTTTACACAATTCAACCACTTCAACAATCTATTCCTCTCTACCTCTCTTTCTCAATTTAAATATGTTCAATTGCAACAACCTGTATCTTAAATGACATAATATATATATATATATATATATATATATATATATATATATATTTGGTGTGATGTGTTAGCAAACAAGTGTGAACATAGAAAAGATGTGAAGCCTAGATCAAATGCTTATATATATATATATATATATATATATATATATATATATATATGTATATGTATATATATATATGTATGTATGTATGTATATATATAAGCATTTGATCTAGGCTTCACATCTTTTCTATGTTCACACTTGTTTGCTAACACATCACACCAAATATATATTTGGTGTGATGTGTTAGCAAACAAGTGTGAACATATAAAAGATGTGAAGCCTAGATCAATTGCTTATATATATACATACATACATACATATATATATATACATATACATATATATATACATATTTATATATATATATACATATATATATATATATACATATATATATATACATACATATATATATATAGATATACATATACATATACATATATATATATACATATACATATATATATATATAGACACACACACACACACACACATATACACACACACATATATATATACATACATACACACACACACACACACATATATATATATATATATATGTATATAAATACATACATACATATATATATATATATATATATATATATATATATATGTATATATATGTATATATATATCTGTATATATATATATATATATATATATATGTATATATATATATATATATATATATAAGCATTTGATCTAAGTTTCACATCTTTTCTATGTTCACACTTGTTTGCTAACACATCACACCAATTCTAGACTCGATTCATATTTATTGAATAACAAGTTTCTTATGTCTTTAATTCATGATCTACCACCATCATTATTTGTATCATTACTATTTTTAGCATAATTAGGCTCTATTTTTTATGTATATACCATGTTACACAAATTTGATCAATAAAAATAATCTATTTCATTATCTATGTCATATTTTGTAGATTACCTTATATATATAAGCATTTGATCTAGGTTTCATATCTTTTCTATGTTCACACTTGTTTGCTAACACATCACACCAATTCTAGACTCGATTCATATTTATTGAATAAAAAGTTTCTTATGTCTTTAATTCATGATCTACCACCATCATTATTTGTCTCATTACTATTTTTAGCATAATTAGGCTCTATTTTTGATGTATATACCATGTTACACAAATTTGATCAATCAAAATAATCTATTTCATTATCTATGTCATATTTTGTAGATTACCTGCATGTTCTATCATTTGATCATTAGGACAAAAACATATTTAAATATTGACCTTTGATCTTAAATTTCCAACCATGAATAGGATCACCCACTATGTCTAATATTTTTATCCTTCTAGACTTTAGCTTTTGAACTTTAAAATGCATTTGTTAGATATTTTGACCAAAACTCCCACTTTCCATTAGATATTCAAAGTTGCATGAACTTTACCTCTATCTAACATCAAACCTTGAACACTTGGTCTAATCTCATTTCTTACTAATATTTTTGGTTAAATACACTCCATCAATCTCATTAAAGGAGATTGGTTTTTTACTCACTTCTATGTCATTAAACATCGATCCCTTGATCCCATTGATTCCACTCACTCTATTAGTCTTTGATTGCATGATCACATGATCACCATTCAATCTTCTAATAAGATCAAAATTTATCTCTAACAATATCTCATGAATGTGACACTTGGCATCCTCATGTGCCTTCTCTACATTTTACTATCAGTTCTTGATATTGTGATGCTTAACATTCCCATGTTAATACTTATATATTTGACTTTAAACCACTTCATAGATTTACTATGCAAACTCCATGATTATGACACTTTTCATTAGTGAATTTAATAATAGGTTCCTTTGACAAATTAAATTTATTATTATTCATTATATCTTCAATGTATGACTAATCACTAACTGTTGATCAAGCTAGGACAAATATTAAGTCTAAGACTTATGAAATATAAAGTCTTAAAACATTGCTCGAGCTGGTAATTACTAGATTAAAGGGGTCAATTTTACAATTACAACAAGGGCTTAAGATATAACTTAAGTAACTTATTATTTCTTATATTTAGTGAAAATTAAAATATAACATGTTTGTGAATGCCCTAACTAAAGTTCTTAGGGTTTTACTGTGAAACCCTAATAATGTCTGAGAGCAAAGATAAATCAATCTTGAGCTCGTTTAATCTCAACTAAACCTACAAACCATATATTTAAGATTTTTTTGAAAAACCCATAATAGATATTATATTTAATTACTCTTCAAGTGGTTTAAAAATGGTTTTTTGTAAAAGCATGACAACTTTACATTGTGTAACTTTAAAACATGCTCTTTTTTCCATCAATCCTACCTAATCCTCTAACATTAATGACATCCATAATGGCCCTTTTGACATTAATTAAAATCATAATGACCCTTTTAACATCAATGAAAATCATATGGCCAACAAGAATAACTTGCACACATATACATAACTTGGACAAAAATAGATTAATAGATAATTAGGTCAACTGCCTGGTTAGAAATTAGTCCTAGGAAGTTGTAAGATTCCTTAAGTGGATGCCATCTTACTTTTTTAAGCAATCAAGTAGATAAAAAACATATGAAATTATAATAGATAAAGATATGATAATAGTAATGATTAAGATTCGATCCTCATTTAAGCTATCAATGTATGTAAAATATTCATCCTAATAACCCATAGTGGAATTTACATCATCTTATATGACATCAAGTTGGTTGATAATGGATTCAAAAGAAGGGAATAAATAATAGCACATAGAGATAGATCAAAATCTATGTCATTCTGATAAGCAAATAGGGGTTGGGATACTATAGGGATATAATTGATATTGATTATGGCATGTAGTATTCTTGATAGAGTCATTTACATGAAAAATCCAAATTAAAATGATATCAAATTAGTAAGGATTGTAGATAAGGATCTAAGATCAATGTCTTAGGTTCTAAAAATTCAACGTAGTGGATCGATGCTAATTTTTTAAAATCAGTGATGATTTAGAATGAACCGATGTTGATTCTCTCTATAACTTTGCTTGATAAAAATAGAGAATAAATTGGATGATAGAGGATAATAAATTAATAATAAAGGATATTGATGGTATTATAAATATTAGATAAGTATATAAAAGTAGAAATACTAACTTAAAATGAAATAAATAAACATGATTACTTACGTTGAATGTGTTTGCAAATAGAGTAAATATTCTTGACAAATTTAGGTATTCCTTCAGGCTTGTAATAATGAATGCATATTAAATGCAATAGAATTCTAACAAGGTGATGTTAATGTATTCCTTAATTCTTCAAGAAATCTAACAACAATTTGAGGTTCATGGTTTCTTGATTCATAATATAAAATTTGGCCAGGTATTTATGGATCAACACAAATCCAAAGATGAGTGCTCATCATAAGAGATTTATCACCAATTCACCTAAATTGGTAGGGTTGTTTCAACCATGGGTAAAATTAGGATTTGGTGAGAGTGAGATTATTGGTAAGAAATTTACATGGGGTCAAAGTGGTTAAGAGGTAGTTTCCCTAAGTTATTAATGGATTTAAGAGGTTATGGGTTTACAAAGGTAATAGGAAAAGCATATTAGCAAGTTAACAATGGTAAATATACTAAACCTTAGGATATGGGTATTTAGGATATTCAATAAAAATAATGACCTACAAAACCTAATTAATCATATTTAGGATACAAAATTATAGTGTGTACATTTTCCCCTTTTGGTGGAGAGGTATGGAATACATGCTTTGAGACAAAAACTATGAGAGGTCCAATGCCCTAAATTTATGTGAGGAGGTATCCTCCTTAGATTGGTAACCGACATATGATAAGGAGTAGGTGATGGGTTTGAAAAATGGAATAGTGGATGGGGTGGGTAGATAAAAAATGAGATCTAATAAACACAAATGCATAACATGAAGTATATATTTTGTATTGATAGGATGTAAGATAATACAAGTAGAGATGCCTCTAAGTAAATCCCATAATAAAATGCCATAAATAGAAATAGGTGGGCTTAAAATAAGGATAAATAAGGGAGAAAGTGATAATACTTGGCTGATTGAAGCATCTAGTGTGTTATACAATGTGTGTGCTACCTATAGACAACTATTATAAAGAGACAATGCACTCTTGGGACCCACTATGGGGTGATACCCAAAATACTACATGCCTTATGTAGGCTATGGGACCAAAAAGGGGTAAAAATATATAAAATTTAAATGTCATAAGGAAAATAATAGGGTAAATATGGCAAGTTACTAGGATAAAGTAAAGAAATATGACTAAATACATGTAAATTATAGATAATGAATGGCAAGCGAATTGGTACCGATCTGAAATGAATTGATGCCAATCCACCAAATTGGTGCCAATCCAAAATAGATCATTGTCAATATAAATTTAGGTATCTAATAAAATCCAACATGAAAAAGGGCTCATTTTCCATTTATGAAATGTGATGATGCTTGAGAGCTCAAATGATGAGTGTGGCACAAGATGAAATGGAGGCTAGTGGTAACAGATTGAGATAATGATAAAAATCATAGGATGAGGTAGGTCCCATTTTTTTATTAATTTTTTGAGATTTTGAATTTTTTAAGTTTTTTGACTTATTTGGATTTAAGATAAGTGTTAGGACTATGATATGATGGTGCAAGGGAATTATCATCGATTCTCCATGAATCAGTGATGATTCACTAGGAATCGACATTGTTTCATAAAAAATGGAAATGATCAAGATGGAATGACACTAATCCATAAAGGATCAACATCAATTCAAAAAAATTGTGAAATGACTATATTAGAGTATATTATTTAGATAATTAGAATTTTTAGGATGATTTAGGATTATAGGGATTCTAGAGATAGGCATAAACTCTACTAAGAATGCAAGGATCAAGTATCACCTTTATTGGAGTGACTATAAGAGCAGATTGATGATAATGACTGGGCACATCTAGAAGCCATGGGCCTAGGAGGAGTGCATCACCATAGATTCATTCATTGAGATGTAAGTTTACTAGTTCTCTTTTTAGAGTGATGGGATGTTATTATTAAGACATTCTAGCTTCCTACCAGAGAGATGACCATTACTGAGTAAGACATTTACCATATCTTGAAACTTTTATTGTAGGTAGTATTGATAGTACCTATAGATGATCAGGGATGGGGAGCAACATTGACATGCATATACAATGGAGATGTTATAGGTATCACTTTTATTACTGGTAGATTTATTTTTGAGCCTCTATATGAGGATGATGTAGAGGGGAGAGGAGTATTGAACATGATGCTAATAATGTTCTCATGTTACACATTATCAGACTCAAGGGAAGTTATATTTCCATAGATTTTGATAGGGGTGGTCGTAGATATTCTGAAGCATAGGATAGTTTTTACATTGGCATCCACTTTGTTATCATAAGTTTATAGGGATCTATAGGGTTAGAGGACCTAAAGGTGATATGACTTGGATTTTATTGTTATTTTATAGTATTGGGCATATGAACACATCAATGTGGTGTGGTCCATTGGTACCCCATGGATATGGTGTTATGAGATTGAATACAACATGGAATTTCTAGGATGAAACGCTGATCTAGCATGAGATTTTAAAGATGGTAGTGTTTGAGACCTTAATTATGATTGAGGGGTCCTAGAAGGTTTGAGAGATGGAGATACCATATGCCACCCTTATCTCAAATATTCTATATGGATCGAGTTGGAACTAGAGATTACAAGCATCTAGTGGTAGAGATGGGTAAATTGGAATTTTGGGCAAGTGTGGTTATTTTCTGGATTGATATAGGACCTTCCATGGGCCCCATGCATATATAGGCAAGATGATACAAAGTGGGAGATCTTAGGGATCGACACTACAGATAATTTTTTAGGAAAGGGGGAAGAGCTAGAAAGAGATGATATAAAGGATTTGGGTTGTACTCCAGCATGTATAACATGGTGGGTAGGCTAGTGGGTAATGGTGTAGGATAAGATAGTAAATCCCTAGCTAAGAGGGAGGGGATAAGGATATGGAGGATGTGGAGAGGATGGAGGAGGAGATGGGAGATGAGGGGGGAGGGGAGAGGATGGGGGAGAGGAGGAGATAGAGTAGGATATTGATGTTTCAGAGATTATCATAAAGAGGGATACACTGAAGGTTTAGTGTATCACCTTATAGGGACATGTGGTTCTAGCATGGAGGGATCTCTCCCTAGTGAATATTGAGTAGGACATGCTTTAGATAAAATTAGATAACTTATAGGTGGATTTTAACTCATTATATCTGATTCATGACCTAGAGGTAAAGTCTCAAGATTGATACTAAGTAGAGATAGATAGTTTCATGAGGGGGAGAGAGATTCACGAGTGTAAATAGTTGTAGGGGTGGTGGGGCCTAGCTCAAGATAGGTAGACACAATGAGAATTGATAGACATAAGGATCTAGTGGTATAAATTTGATATTATGAGTAGATCATACTAGATCTACATCCATAGATTTTGTGTTATGCTTCCCATCTAGCCACATAGGGTAGGTCTTCTAGGCACACTCATATAGGGTTGGTGAGCATGGGGAGTGTATCCCAAAGAAAAGACAAGGATAAAAGAAGAGATGGGGGATGGGATGGGAGTGGAGATGGTGGTGGAACCCTAGAGAGTATCCACCTGAGTAGGATACATTTGACATAGTAACTAATTCATTTTTGTATTTATTGATTGTACTAGCTAGAGAGCCATAGACATGTATACATATATTTGTGATGTACACTTTGGTTATATGATTGTTGATTATGATTTTATGATGCTCACATAGATGTTTTTTTTATGTATTATGTATGTTTATGGATTATTATTATTATCATAGATTATTACATTTTATTATGTATTATAAATTTATCTAATTAAATGTGATGGATTAGGATTTGTTACATGTGATGAATTTATAGTGAAAATGTTGATGGATTATGGGTATTATGGAAGTAATTTCGATCATATATTATGGAATTTTATGTGATGTGATTATGGATGACATAATTATTGTATACATCCAATTCTTAATGCCATCATGTTGAAATTTTCAATCTTTCAATAAATTTGCAACAAACCACAAATTCGGCCAAAATCACTTAAATATGCTAAATGGTCTAATCTTATCATATGAAAGTGCTAATTTAGGATAATGTATCCCTAAATGGAGTAATTAATTTTATGTGATTATTAACTTTGATGAATACACATTTTAGTGCTCTAGATCACCCTTTTCTTCTAATTTAAAAGCACATGACATGTGCATGTGTTATTTTATGTTTATAACATCCTAAATGAGATGGAAGTCCATATAAAATTAACATCACTTTATAATTCCTCTCCATTAAAATTATGACCCAATAATATGAATTTTTGACTAGTTTGATTAATTAAGTGCATCGATTTCAAAAGAATTGCATAAAATTTGTTTAATCTTACCTAGGTAAATTAAATCAAATTATGAGCTTAAGTAAGAATTCCATAGAATTTATTGAGTATTTATTTATTTTAAATTGATTCCTATTAAACTCATCATAAAATTACATGATCAATGGGGTGGTATCCATAAACCATAAATGCAACAAATATTAGGATTATGTCTTCCCATGCCTCTTTAATGCCCCTTATTCTAAAATCAAAATGAAGATATTTATGGATATTATTTACATAATTAGATTAATTCATGGACACACATATTTATATTGAGATGTATGATCATTTTTGATCTTGATAAAATTATAAAATATATAAATAGGAGGTCTAAGAAAACTTTGATTAAGCTTCATTTGTGTAAACTTATAATGCAAGATTCTCTCTACAAGCCATTTGATTGTAGTTTGATAATGCTTTATTGACAATAGGATAAATTAATTTATTTGAATAACATTGATTTTATATCATGATCCTTGTTTAGTTAGTTTTTTTTTTTTAATATTTGTCAGTGATGTCATGGAGGTGTCCAAGTGAGTGGATGAAGTGTCTTAATATTCTAAGTGTCAATAACAAAATATGCAGTATGCTTGTCTTAGTATGCTTGAAGTAGGCTTGGTTAATCTTTAGTTTTGTCATGATTAGGGATGGATATAAAGTGTTTATCATGTGTGATAGGTCATATAAAATGTTAAGGATGACTAGAGAGCTTGTGGAAGTGCATGGTATTAATCCAGTTATTCATTATGTTCATCTTGGCATAGTTGGTTATGTGATAAAAAATCTAAGTAGGCAATTTATTGACATCACCATTGCCATGTATGGATGATTCAAGGGGATTTTATCATATGGGTGTGATAAAATTATTACCAATATGATATGGTCTGAATTTAAAGTCATGTGATTGAGTGTAATAGAATATATAATTGTGCAAAGTTGGCTTCCCAAATAGTTTGTAATGTTTTCTCATACTTAGCCAAATTTACAAAAGAGATGTAATGGTGTGCATTTAATCACATCATAGATATACAACATGAAATAAATATGAGATTAATGTATAATATTTTATTTATTCACATATTTATATAAATTTTTGTGAAGTTAAATATCAGGACTAGATAAGTATGTAATGATGAGTGGGTGTTCATACATACAGATCTACGATGCATATTGAGTTAAAGAGGTTAAAGTGTCTGACATATAAGTAGGGTAAAGTCTAGGATACTCTAAAATTGATTGATGGAGTGATTTTTTTAAAAACTCTCAAGAATAAGTGATATGATGACAAGTTCTTGATGTTTAATAATGAGAAAAGGTAAAGACCAAGCTACTTTTAAGAATATCAATAGTGCGAATTTGGTCAAAGTTGCCAGGGAGCATGAGTTGAGGTCAAAGTGATAGTTGTTTAGAATAGTTAAAATGGAGGATAATTTCAAGTGAGATCAATGATTCATATTCATTCAAGTGATTTGAAGACATAAAATGTTGACAAAGTTTTCAATGTTTAATAGTTACAGTTGGACTTTGAGTATTTAAATTAACAAAGGGAAAAACTAGTCTGTAGTATTTTGATCATGTCATTTGATCTAGGATGAATTCAATGGTATAGTAAAAATAAAAATTGTAGAGGATTCCAAGGAACATCCAAAAAAATTTATTATAAGGTCTAAATGTTTATACAGTCAAACTTATTGGGCTCCAAAGTTGATTATGTTTGAACATGGTCTATACATGACCCAAGAAGGATAATTGAGTTTGTTTTGAAGGTATTTGGAGGTTTTAAAGGGAATTAACTATTAAAGAGAGTTTTAAAATCCTTGAGGATGATATTTATATATTTTTGAGGTTTGACCAATCCATATTTAAATTAAAAAATGCTTAGTAGTTGACTATGTGTTCAATCATGGTGTTTCTATGTATAAGGTCAAAGATTGATCTATTTCGCTTTAGAAGAAGAGTGTTGTGATGATTTTGATCATTTGAGGATGTCTAATGGGTAATGTTTAGTGGAGAAATGAATTTGGAAGTATTCTTATGTTTCTAAATTACTTGATGGAGTGATAAATTGGTGAATATGTATCCATAAGACCTATAAGGGTTACTAAGGCCTAATTAAAAGGCGTAGTTACTTAAGTGTGACCCATAGTTTATATGGCTGACCTATGAAGATTTTATTGAGATATGTAAGATTCCTTAAGGGTTAAGTAAATTATAAAGGTTGACTAAGAAGATAATTATCATGAAGTTTCTATAAAAGGTGAAATCAAATGTGGTGATTTCTATATGTGAGAGACTTGAGAGAAGAGATGTGTGTGTGAGTTGTGGAGTGAAGGAAAGGGTGTGTGCCCAATGTATGGGTTGTAGAGAAAAAAATTTGATGACTATGTGTATGAACTATAGGTCATATTTCTAATGTCAAGAATAGTACTCTTGTAGGTTTGAATATTGAGGATGAGCTAAGAGGTCCAGAGTGATCCAACAAGATGTTTTGGATGCCTTTAGTGTGAGCAAAAGATAGATAATGTCTATATAATCTTGGTGGTTGATTTGATAGGCATATCAGAGTGTGGACTATGTATGACCATTTGGTCATGTTTTTAAGGTTGTGACAAAGTTGTTTTTAAGAAGTGTAGTGTGATCCAAAAGGTGGTTTTGGTTGTTTGTGGTTATTGAAGAGGTGAAGGGGGATGATATACATTGTATATCTATTAGATTGGAAGGTAATCAATATTCATGAGATGTTCATATCATAGGTGTTGGGAGGGTGCTCAACATCTAGCTTATAAGGACTTGACCATCTTAGGGGCACATGCTCATTATGGAATAGGTGTTTCAATAATTTTTGGTCAAAAGGACATGACCATACTAGGAGTAGGTTCTCCTTAAAGACCATGTGTTTCACTAAATTTAGGTTAGAAGGACTTGACCATCCTAGGGGTAGGTTCTCCTTGTGTAATGGGTGTTCCACTAAAGTCTCATGTTTGTAATATATTAAGAATGTGTTTATAGGATTTAGAGTGGGTTTTATTCCTTACGAGGGTTTACAACATAGATCTTGTGTTGTGTGTATGATCTTGTAAGATCTATTATTCATTTTTATGAATGATTTGTATAATATATGGATGATTATGTTAATTGAATAAGGGTTCAAAATGATTGGAATTTAAGTTAAAATATCTTGTATCACTGATTCATCCCCCCTCTTTTAGTGATTGTACCTCTAACAATTAGTATCATAGAAGGTCATTTAGTAAAGGCTTGATAGCTTGAAGGAGATCCAAGGTATAATATGGGTAGCCATTCAAATGTAAGGATGTTTTTCCACTAAGTAAGCATTGATGTTAAATGGATATAATTATTCTTTTTGGAGTGAAAGGATGAGGACCTAGATATGTCCCTAGGGTTTGACACTTGGAAATTTGTTGTGGATGGTTGTTCTACACCTACTATTAATCCATCTAGTGTTATAAATAAGAAGTTATTTGAGAACAATTCTAAGGCAATGAATGCTATCACTTGTGGTCCTTTAGAGACTGAATACACCAAGGTAATACATTTCATATCTACAACAAAAACATGGGATAAATTGAAGACTATTTTTAAAGGATATTCAAAGCTTAAGTTGACAAAGTTGTAGACACACCAAAGACAATTTGAGAGTCTTAAGATGAAGGAAGAATATTATATGGCATCCTTTCTACAAAGAGTTAATGAGATTGTGAACATCATTACAGGTCTTAGAAAGAAGCTTAAAGAAGCTAGTATGATTGAAAAGGTATTAATCTCTCTCTCTCTCTCTCTCTCTCTCTCTCTCTCTCTCTCTCTCTCTCTCTCTCTCTCTCTCTCTCTCTCTCTCTCTCTCTCTCTCTATCTCACACACACACACACACACACACACACACACACACACACACATGTTTGATTTTAATGTATCTACTATATAATAGAGTCAAGATATTACTTAGCTAAATATGGATGAATTGCATGGCATTATTACTATCTATGAAATGAGATTCAATTATGATAATCCACAAAAGAAGGAATCAAAATTAAAGACATAAATGAATCCAAAAATAAGTTCAAAGGTAAGAAAATTAAGGAGGATGACATATCTAATGTTGTAGAATAGTATGCCTTTTAGGTCATGGACCTAATAATGAACCTACCTAACTATCCAGGTTAGATTTAGGATTTTTATAAGGGGATAGAGTCCTTAATGATTGCAATGGTGAGTTAAATTTAGAACTCAATTAAGATATCATAAATATACATAAGGATCAAGCCTTATGTTCTCAATTAAATTATAGTAGAGAAAGGACCAAGGTTTATGTTGGGCTAGTTGTGCCATAGCACAACTCTATTCCTTAGGGGCTCAGGTTAGAAGAATGATAGTTGTGAATTCAAGTGTGAAATCCTTGGGTTCTATGGGCTCAAGGGAATTTAAGTGTTTTAGGGACAACTAGGTATATAGTTAGGGGAATTAGGTATGGTCTTGTGCTTAAGTGTGATTGTCATTCAGGGTACAAGGTCTTGACAACACTTAGGCCTTTCTTGTTATGGGCATAGGATTCATTATCATACATAGGTCCACCATAAATAAGCTAGGGTGGAATCTCATGAGCACATAATGTACATTATATAGGTTTAAATTAAGTAATCAATAAACATTCTAAGACATAACCATTTAGTCAATTAACTAGTTGTACAAAGCATTCTTCATTAATTACATTATACAATACATGCATGGTCTATAAAAACTAAGAAAAGGTTCAACATAAAATGATAAGTCCCAAGATCACATGTGAGCTTTGGAATTATGAAGGGGAGCATTAAAAATCATCTTCACTTTAATCCTATCACTAAATGCACTATCCAACATTATTTCACTAGAGCTCACTACTTCAGTCTTCTTTTTTCTTCACTTGAAATCAACTTCCTTTTATATGATTTGGAGTTTCCTAAGATCATGGGGAATGGAACACATTGATGTTCAGATGACATAAGAGGTACATGTCCCACCACTTCTACTACACTTTGTATATAATGTGTAGTCATTTTCCCATGTACTTGCTTTCCAATGCTACATGATTCAAGAGGAACTACTTATATTTAATGATTGATCGATATCCCATGAACCTACTTCACAATGTTCGTTAGAGTTATTATCTACCAGGCATCTAGTGCTACTAGAATACAAAACAAAAACCTCCTTTCATGATTACCTCACACTTAGGTGTTTACTGAGTTGGCATAAATCCACTAATTACCATGAAATGGGGCCCAACATTACCCCATACAAAAATGTTAGTCTTCCCTCATAATATAATTCTAGAGCCTTAACTATGTAAAATTTGGGTGTGATCTATTGTAGTTATGCCTTGAAGTCTTCAAAGCCCTGGATTGAAAGCTTGATTTATTCAATAGTGCTATAAATCTTTGTATAGGGAGCCTTGAGTACAAGCATGTCAATTTTGTCTAGTTCCTTTTAGAAGGCCTATAACCTTTCCTTATAATTTTGGATCCTACCATATAGGATGGATCCTTAATCTCTCACCTTTATCTATAAAGCATGGAAGAGCTCTTACAGGTCTCGCTCATGGGTCTTCATCTAGGCACTCAAAGTGTTGACCTACACCATAATTTACATACACACAATCTTGCTGATAGTGAATGCTTGTTTCATCAATACACCCTTCTCCCCCTTTGCCTTTTAGAGGTGCAAATTGATGACTAATTCCTATGTGTAAAAGTTACAAAAGATGACATCGACATCATTTGGGCATTTTTTTAGCCTTGCAAATAGGTCCTCCATCTCATCAAGATTTTTGTTGAGTTATTTCATTATGGCTTCACAAGGGCCTCCTTCCTTTTCTTGCACAAGATTAATTTGAGGGAGAATTTATTCTACCAATGTGCATACCTTATCCACTTTAAAAATAATATAAGGGTTAAAACCATCCAAAATGGATGGATTTTCATCATCTACATTCTCAATCAACTACTAAAGCTTGACATTTATAGTGTTAAGTTCATCCATTGTCAAAATTGCTATATCTTTCCATTTATGGCAAAAACATCATTGAGAATGTTTTTACACACCACCTTAGAGGCCATTTTAAGGAGGGTGTTATCTGACCTTACTGAGTTCATATCTTGGGGGTTGACAAGTTGGTAGTAGTGCCACTCTTTTGGTTTTTTGATGCTTCATATTTATATTATTGATACCTCAAAATTGAGGCTCTTCCATGTAGAAATAAAGTTCAGAGGACACTTGATGGTATGTTGATGTTTTTTTAGATCTAGAGGGCATGTATTCTAAGATGTACAAATATTGATCCTAGGTATATCCCTTCTACGTCTTCTCCTTGTAGCTTGTCTATAAATCCTATTTCTTGATGTCTAATTTCATCTTATCTTACTCCTTTTCATTGGCATTTCTCCCTTAGTACTTTCTTCTTATCTTTACTATAGGGGTTCTTCTTCTTTGGAATTTTCCCCTTCATCTACTTCTTCCTGTAGATTATTAACATGAACCTCATGTTTCAATTAATTTCCACTTATTTCTTAATTTTGAAATTAAATAATGAAACTAGTAATAGGATGTGTAGAAGAATACTTGGTAAAGTGTGAACATGAATCTAGATGATGATGGGAAATCCTCTTTATCTTGGAAGGAATAACTTGTAGATAAGAAAAACACTAGAAATAGAATTATTATATGGATGATTAAGTAGACTCTCAAGTTTGAAATAGATCCAAGAAGCATATTGCTTTCTAGGAGGCTATCAATCCTTTATTGTAATAATTAAGTTGGAAATGATAAAGTAAATATCTACTTACATAAGATAAATGAAGTATGATTCAAAGAAAGTAGAATTATAGTTAATATAAAATTAACCAAAAGTAGAAAAGTTGATCAATACTTATGTTAAAAGGGGCACGGTCTGGTCTAAAAATTTATAAAACATACTACAATCAAGTGAAAACAGAGAAAGTTGTATCTGATTGGGGTTACGAGGCTAAAATAGCTTGTTGTATTTTTATGCCATAGTGACCATCATTGATTAGGTGAATTTTCAATGGTTTAGGCTAACCATAAGTGGTTGGGTAACCATAAATAGTTGAGATGATCATTAATGGTTATAATAACCATTGATGGTTACTTATGTCAAATTGCAATGATCAACAAAGAAGGTACAGATTGGATATTCAATAAAATAGAAACCTATTATAGGGATGAGGGGTGGAAAATGATACACTGATGGGTTTGATATGGTAGGAAGGTTATAAATAGGATAAATCAATGAAAAAAGTGAAAGATACTTAAAAATTAATGGTGAAAGGTTTTCAAAAGTGATTCTGATAGAGCTTGAAGTCTTTGGTGACATTGCTTTCATGTTGAAGGATGCTAGATACCTATATCCAAGAAATTTTAGATGTCAAATTGTGGATTACAGAGCCATTTCACCTTTTCTTCTTTTCTTTTTATAGGATGAAGTTGTTAATTGGGATGGAGGAAGTTACTTACCTTATAGGGGATAAAGTTTCTAATTCATGATGTTTTAAAGCTAGTTTTAAAAGCATGTTGCCATATATGGAGATACTTATCTCACACAAAGTTATCAATCCTTTAAAAATTTAAAGTAGGATTAGATACTTGACCATCGATGGTTAGGCCAACTATTAATAGTTAGGCTAACCACCAATGGTTGAGGGACCAAGAAAAAATGAGATAAAGTAAGTTAAAAGGGGTGAATTAGATGTTTAAACTAAATGTGTTAAGTTAGAGGTTTTATGGGGTCAAGTTGGTAAACAAGTCTAATTAACTAGGTGGTCCACTAGACATGAGGTTGAATAAGGGTAAAAATGTAGTTTGACATCAAAAGACATCATGTATAGTTTTTAAGTGTCTACATTTTATCCCTTATTATTATGTAATTTTGATCTAATAAGCTACTAAATAAAAAAATATTATTGGTCAAGGTCTGGTTTTCTAGAGTATGGGAGGAAGTGTTCCCCCTCATAATGGGAGTTGATGAGGAAAAAGTGCAATTAGGTTAGGATTTGATAAAATGGTAAATGGGTAAGCACAAGGTGGGTGACATAAAAAGTTTGGGAATTGGAAATGTAAACACATGCATAAAATATGACTAAGGGTGATAGTTAAGATCATGGAAAGACTAAAGTTGCCAATGTTGGTAAAAATAAGCATGATTCTAGAAGGACATGTGATAAGGGTAACCTATCCATAGTGTTGGGCACAGTTGATAGGGTCAGGCCTATCAATCCATCTAGATAGGGTCAATGTTGGTTGTAAGTATCTAAGGTAGGAAGTGCTCCCATGAATCAAAACAATTGGTTAGGCTATACATGAGGTGGTGCAAAGTTCAAAAGTTCAACATGGCAAGGTTGGTTGGTGTGGTCAAAATGACAATGAAAAGTTATCACAAAATAAGTGAACGGTTTAGGTTAAAAATGACAAACATCAAGGTAGATGTGGTGTAATGGTTGGTTAGTTGGTTGGGTGTGGATGGCTAAGCTAGCTCCATATACATGAGGGAAAGTAGATGTTGACTACATACTTCCATGGAATATAATATCCAAAACACCTTTAGGATAAATATAGTTCTCCATAAAAGTATAAACCAAGGTGAGGTATGGTTGAAAGGGTTAAAATAAAGTGGGACCCTAAGTAGTGATGGTTAGTAATGTTTCCAGATTTGACCATCAATGGTCACGTTAACCATTGATGGTCCCCCTGACCATTGATGGTCAAGATTAAACCCTAAAAGATGGAAGGTCAAAAGTAAAAAAATGTTTTATTTTTACCATTTGACTTTTGGCATTTGTTCTCAAGGTTCTTTTTGAGATTTTATTATTTTTACTTGAGATTGTTGAGGTGGAGTGTGTGGATTGGTTAATAACATGTTAGATTTGTCATTGAGTGGGAATTAGATAGACGATAAGAGTGGATGCATATGGGTGGTGGTATGAGGACTCCAACTATGCCATTGACCATGGAACGAGGTAGGATACATCTTAAATTTGAATACATAGTTAAATGTGGTCTTATAAAGGTAAATTTAGGAAGGTTGAATGAGAGGGGTAGGATTTCTAAAAATAACCTAGGCCATGATGCCCTAGGGTTAGGTTTTTATTGATTATAGGTAAATTACTAGGATAAATAGAGAGGTGAAAGATGTAATAGGAGTATAATTTATGTGGGAATAGGATTAGGTAGAGATTTTGTTTGATTTAGGTGATTTGGTAGGTCAAGGGTTTAACTAAGGACACCAAAAGTCACACATAATGACCATTAATAATTTAACCTAATTGTCATTGATCAAACCTAAGGCTAAAAAGGTCCCTAAGGGGACATCGATGGTTTAAGGAACCATATGTGGTCAAATCATTGGTGAAAAGAATTGGAAAAAGGTGGAAAATAAGTGAAAATGTTAGGTGATGAAAATGATGTTCAAAATTATGAGAGGTACAATAAGAAATGTAAAAAGGGAGGGTGAAATAGATTAAAAAATGATAGATGTAGATTTTAGAGTGACATAGAAAATGAAGTAGGCATGTTAATATTATTGTTTGTTAGTTTGTCGACCCATGATCAGCTTTAGATGAGGGACCTATCCCTAGGATCTTCATCAAGGTTTGAGATGTGATGATCGCATAGGAGTGGAGGCACATGGATATAGTTTGATTAGGGGATATGATTCACTATCAACACTCACCATGGGATGTGGCCATGATTGTCACACTCATCAAGATATGGGACCTAGTGATGAACACCTTCATGTTTCCTATTATAGGGATGACCATCCTATTAGAGAATGTGACTAGGATCACATAATTACCATTTGGGGGGATCCCATATATCATATTGAGAGTGAGGACTGAGACTACCACATATATCTCTTATATGGAGAAGACTAGGTGCATGCAAGTGGGTTTGGGATTAGGCCATTGTACTAGAGGGCCCCAAAGGATAAATTTTTATTGTTGATGATGATGATGGTAGTGAATTATTTTTTATTTCTAGATTTGATCCACAAATAATTTCCATACCTACTACTAGGGGTATTGGTGGAGATGTTACTAGGGAGGATGGTGTTTGGATGGGCTATAGTGTTACTAGTTTAGATCTATAGGAATATTTGGGCCTTTTGATCACATAGATGGTTGAAGATTGACATCAATTTCATGCTTGACTATTGGGCATATAAACACATTTAGGTTGTGAGACTATTGGGGCTACCATGGCAAGGTTTTACCTAGGTAGCCTTTCTAATCAACTTCATGTGATGGAGGTATATTAATGCTTTGATAGGGGTAGCAGGAGGAGCCAAAGACATTGACTAGTTCTAAGATGCATTGGAGGGTTTGGTAGTAAGAGATGTGATATGGAGGCCATATATGGGTTGTCATAGTTGGCCCAAGCATTGATACCACACATTATCCTTAAAAAGCTATCACTACATTTATGATAGAATAGATGGGGAGACTGAGTTGATCCCCTTTGATTATGTGTGGTGGTATTTTGGATTAGTATAGGGGACTCAACTAGATTTCCCTTACTATATGAGGTAGGTGTTTGAGTTATTACTCTCAGAGCCACAACCATAAGACATCATTTTAGACTAGGAAGAGTTGCTAGTGAGACCTCCCATAGATGATGCTAGTATTGCAGATGGATATGTGGCTTGATACTAGGCTAGATATGTAGTAGTTGACTTTAAATGGGGTGATAGGGGAAATAGCCTATGGATATGGAACATATAGGGTAACCAACATAATATGGACATGTGATAGTGATATTGGGGGTAGCATAGGCCTAGATTACCAGGTTGTAGAGATAGGTGGCCACTTTATAATCATGGATTGTCAACTTATAAGGGTAGGTTACTACAGTGATGGGTAAGCATGATCTGGCAAGAATATCTCATGATTTAGTGAATCAAGAGAGATATTTATTGAGATAAATGGTAAGGGTGGTTATAGAAATATTAGTAGGACCACTAGACACAATTTTGAGGACATGGTAGTTAATGACCATCAAGGAGCTAAGATATTATGAGTTGATAGTGCTATAATAATTACCATTGGAGATGCAATATGGAGATTATAGGGCCAATTTGGTAGGGGGTCATTTGATAGCTACTCTTGGATAGTGGTATTTTATAGTGTGATAAGCATCAAAGAGGTGACCACTAGATGGTAGTGAAGGTATAGGTATAGGTGGAGCTAATGATAGTGGTACCAGTGTAGGTACAAGTGGGCCCATTGGTGCAACATATTAACCTACATATTGATGATGTGAGATGTATATGAGTGCAACATTTTTTTAGGTATTTCCTTATTGATGATTATATGATGATTATGCTAATTATATGGTTGACATGTTGACATGTTGACATGTTGACATTTGATTATGTTAATGACATGTTTATTATGTTCTAATGATTTTGATGTTTAGTTGATTATATATTGATGTATTATGAGGATGATAAGGATATATATGTAGATTATCATCATGATGTGGTGATGTTTATGGATTATGGATGACATTTATGATACTAAATCCTTATGTTTATTATTGATAGTTTAGTTTAGGTATTTGATATTGGATATGGTGGATGATGATTACTATTTATTTATATGATTATTATGTGGTTAACAACATGTTTCTAATCAAGATATTTGATAGATAGGTTTTTATGATGTTTTTTTATGAGATGATTATGATAATGTGGTTTATTGCTAGGATGATGATGTAATATTCATAGATAAGATGATATTTTGGAATTATTATAGGATGGCATTTGATGAGGATAATATATTTCTATGATGATATAATGGTATGTTGTGATTATTTATGAATTATGATTTTTGATGTTGTGTATTGGTAGGATCTTATTTATATTTGTTTTTCTCATGGTTCATAATTTTATTATTACATTGATGAGAATAATGTTTGCATGTGTGGATAGGATATGTGATATGAGTAAATAATAAAAGCACATAAAGTAGGTTTAGGTAACAAACTAAATGTGAGAAAGATATTATGATAAATATGTCCACATGAACTAAGAGAGGACAAAGAAAAGGCATGACGTTTTGGGTTGAAAAATGTAAAAACAAGATAATATAGTTCTATTAGCAAACATAAACCTATCAAATGCTTCACATGAGCATGCTTTGATTGAGAAAGAAGGGGTATCTTCATAAATTTTATGTCAAGTAAGCTCATAGTCCCTTGATTTTAAAGGGATTAAAGGGAAGGGAGGTGATAGGTAGATGGTTGAATGAAAAATAAGTGAAAATGTAACCTAATGTGGGTTAGTTTGCCCCTTTTATAGGTGACAAAAGAACTATAATAGACAAGTCCATACCTTAATATGATATTTAGACTAATCAATGTAGGAAGTCTACAAATTCCATATATAGAAGCTGATTATGATATACTAGGATAATGTGTAGATTGATCAATGCAAGAAGTCTACAAATGGAACTTATAGGAGCTGATTGTGGCTTACTTACTTTGATTTTTCCATAGGGTTCTTTAGTGCTTTTGTTATTTTGATAAGTTTTTGAAGTTGATGAATCAAGGAAACTTCAAATGTTTATTCCTTATCCATCCTTCAATGGAGTAGTCTAGAATTGGATTATTATAAATGTCCTTTAAGGGAGTAGTCTATTCTTAAGCAACTTTTAGGTTTTGGGTAGTTGTCCTTCAGGGGAATAGTCTATAATTCTATAGATATGGACCAAAATGATATATTGGTATCTCAATTTTTTAATTTTAAATGCTAGATTAGACATGGAAAAGTCTATTTAGGCTTAAATACTTACCTTTACAAAGGCAAAACTTTAGAAAAAAAGGTTAATGATAGATGGGGAAAGTGGTTTGAGAGATAATTGATTATGGGATTACTTTTGATTAGAGATGAAAAGTATCCATGAGAACCATGTTATGGGTAGAGCCATGGTACCCATATTTAGGATTAGGATTATAACTATGATGTATAATCACATGGTCCTATGTTGTAATAAAATGTTCCCAAGAGGATTAGGGATAGGTAGATGAAAGGAGGTGACAATCTCATAAACTAAAGGATGAGCTTAAGTTAGACAGTTATGTGAGTTCAATCCTTATTTAAACAATAGAAAGGATACAAATGTGAATCATTAAGAGGTTGAGGTTTTGGTTTTCATTTGAGAGAGGAAAAATTATAAGCTTATGATCCATATTTACGCAGTATGATATAGGGTACAAGATAATTGAAAGCAAACATGCCCTTTTTATTTTTTTCCATATTAGTTACATATTGGTTTTCTTTAAGGATGAGTTCTTCGATGTTGAAATCTCACTATTTAAGGTTTTTATTGTATGGAGACTTGATTCAATCCTAATAGAAATGAAAATTATTAAGCACTTCAAAATGATGTTCTTTAATAAGTTCAAGATGTGAAAGATGTTCTTGATGATGGTCACTCTCAAAAAGAATTTCATGCAAGGATATGTAAAGAGAACGAATTTGGACTTTATGAGGTAAGATGACCTCTACTCTAAAGATGAGAGAGAAGGGGGTATAATCCATAGAAGTTTGAATGCTAATGTGATAAGCCCATAAAGTAAAAGGAATGTGCATGTGTCAATCCTAACCTAAAGCACTGACTACCTTGGTTAACATTTCAATGAGAGTTTTATTAGAGGATTTGACTTATCCATTGGCTTGTGGATGATAAGGTGAGGAAAAGCTTAACTTGATGCCAGAAGTGTCATAAAGACCTTGGACTATCTAGTTTTTAAAATATTTTCCATTATCGATGATGATCTTATGAGTAACACTGAAGCATCAGATGATATAGTGAATGATAAAGTTAATAATTTTTTTGGTTTTGGTTGAGATAAGAGGGATGGGCTCCACCCATTTGGTGAAATATTCAGTGGTGGTAATGATATATTGGTGTCATTATGAAGAATGGGGATTAATTTACCTAATAAGGTCAAGACCCCATTATAAGAAGGGCTAATAATCTCTAGATAATTGAAGACCATGGGGAGGTGCATGATGTAAGTTAGCATGTTGTTGACATTTGACACACTTCTTTACATAGTCACAAAAAATTTGGTTGAGGGAAAGCCAATAGTAGATTCATTCAACATGGTTTGTTTCTCAAGAGGAAGGGATTTATGAATAGAGGAATCACCTACACTAAGGTAGGAGAGAATCGACTCATCATCCTAATTTTGGATGGTGTTGATGGGAAGAGAGTCTTGATCTATCATTTTAAGATGGATGAGAGGAAGGGTTTTAGTTTAGTCATCCTTTTGATAGGTCATAGGGCCTAAACCAATGGTATTGATAAAAATAAAGTTAGATGGGATGATATCATAGTCCTCAAGTTTGGAGGGAGATGGGGTTAGTGACGATGAAAGTTATTCATCGATGGTGGTAATGGGGTTTGGTGGTATAAAACCAAGGCCAAAGAACTCATGAGGTTTTTGAATATTTATTATGGGTAAATTATGAGGCCCTTATTGATAAAGGCCAAGACCAAACCCCTTCCAAGTGCACTAATAACGATATGCTTTGGCAAAGGCTACTTTATCTAGGTAAGAACAATTGATGGTGAATGGTAAAATGAATGGGGTAGTGGTAAGAGTGAGAAGTGGTTGATCAAGACCCCCATAGATGATTTATTTTTATTTTTTTGGAGCCCAAAAGGGATGATGGTTCTCACATTAAGATCATAATAAGGGTCATATTTGAGATTCCCATATTCATGTGGAGTAAGAAAAGCATCTAAGGCTAAAAGATGATATTCCCCAAGAGAGAGTCATTGAAATGTGGATTGCAAGGGGTCCTCAACCAAAATTTGTGATGAAGGGATGGTTGAGAAAGTTGATGCTTCATCATTATAGTGATTAGGAGTGTTATTGGTTATGGTTGTTGGTGTGGTTTTATTATAAATTGGTTATGAGGTAGATGAAGGAGGAATATGAATATCATTAGGCTGGTATGTCATATTATAAGAGGCAAATGGACTAAGATCATATTTGATTGTAATAACTTATCCCTTGTGCTTAAATTTGACACATTGGTGTAAGATGGAAGGAATGCAACTCATAACATGGATCTAAGGGCATCTGAGTAACACATTATATTGGAACTTACCCTCTATAATGTAAAATAGTTTTTGAATGGTACAAGGCCCGAACTGATATGGAGGATAATGGTCCCTAAAGTAGTGGCCATGGTATCATTAAAAGAGTAAATGATCACTTTACTTTTTGACATGATATTTTTTGGTAGCTAAAGTTGGTCATATGCATGGGAGGAGATAATGTTGATGTTAGATCCTCCATCAATCATAACCCTCTTGATGTGTCTTTGATTGATGTATGTTATGAAAAAGAGAGGAGGATCAGAATCCTTAGGATGAGTGAGAGGTATTTCAAAATCCTAAAATGTGATGAGGGTGGAAAGATGGAGGACTCCAAAAAATGGTGGAAGATGTTGAGGATCATATAGTTGAACCTATATATATTTTAAAGCCTCGATCAATGATTAATGATGGTGGGGTGAGGTGTTGACTAGTTCATAAAGGCTCAGTTGAATTGATGATTGGTGAAGTTGTTTCAATATGATATGATGGATTGATTTATATGGGTTAGATGGAGAGGATCCTAAAATGGACACTTTACACTTTGGTGGTCGCATAGGTGAAGGTGTGGGTTTTTGGTTTTGGTTTGAAGGTTGAAGGGTTAAAGTGTAGGTCCATGGAATAGATGCCTTGGATTTTCCCTTATCTATCTATTGGGCTTAGGATCATATAACCACATGAATAGTGTGGATGAGAAGGTTTGTTGGGTTTGATTCTTGCTTCAGCTCCTCCTTGTCATCCTTGGGTAGGAGGGGGAGAGTAGGTAAAGGTTGGGTAGGTTGGGTTGATGGTAAAATTAGTAATGGGGGTAAGAAGAGTTCATCTGATAATAGATCATCCTCATCATATATGCTATGAACAAGTGCTTAGAGAGCTTTAAATTTATTGGTGTCATGTCTAAGTACCCTATGATATGCATAGATAAAGTTATCATTGAACCAAGAGGGTTTGGTAATAAAAGGGTAGAATGGTCTGATATGGGGTAAGCTAATGGAATAATTTTACAACAACCCTTGGTGGAAGGTTGAGTAGGATTCAATCAAAGGTTTTGGAGGTGAAGGGTGTATAGTTTTAGGGAGGGGAGATTTTTTTAGAAGTAGATTTCACCTTAGAAGTTGTAGGTGGTGAAATAGTTTTGGTTGGTGGTTGGGATTGATTAGTTGCAGTTGATTTAGGGGTAGATGATTGGAAAGTGGGAGACTTGGATAATGAGGGTTTAGCTATAGGTATGAAAGTAGAGGTAGATAATTTCATCAAAAATGATGGAGAAATAGAGGATTTGATGGGTATAGGTGGAGAAAAGGGGAATGGTAGAAGGATGGGGTCCTAATATGGAAGTTAAGTGTGAAGGAGGTGATATGGGTCTATTTTGAGGTAGAGGTTTGGGTAACTCTAGCTTCTTAGATGTTTTGGTTGAGGGATTCCTTGGTGGACTAGCTGGTGTTAAATCTAACTTCAAAGAGGGGTGAGTATAGATAGGTGTGGGAATGATTCTTAAATTCTTGATTGGTTTGGTGAAAGAAGCATAAGGCAATTTGGTAGTTTTAGGTGGGGGTGGTTGGGATGGTTCACTTAGGGTTTTGGAAGACGTATTTGGTGAAGAAGAAATAATACGTTTAAGGGTAGATTAAATTGAAGTTGAGGATTTAGATTTGTTTTGATAAGGGAGTCTAAGGTGATGCCAAAAGGTAACTCTATCAAATATGGGTTGAGAATTGAACTTTAAACTTTAGACTAGCCTAAAAAATAGCTTATAGATGGGTTAAGTTCCTTGGTCATTGGTTTCAAAGCTTAAGCCTTTAGGTGGAGAAGAAGGAATGGTTTCTTTATACTTATTTTTTATGGATGGTTCAAAAATTGGTGGTTGGGTAGATGAGATAATATCATCTTGTAGGTTGGTTTCCATAGAGGAAATTGATGGTTGTATGATAAGGGAGGTAGGTATGGTGTACTCAAGTGAAGGAAAAAATAGAGTTATTTCATTTGTTTGAGTTTTTAAAGGATTGGAGGTAATTCTTCCACCTAAATGGATGGAGTGTAAGATGGAATGGTTATAGTAGAGGTTGTCTCTTTTGATTCTTACATCAAAAGAGAGTTAGATAAAGCTAAGGTATCATCAACTGAAGAGAGGGGGATGGTTAATTCATATGTTTGAGTATCTAAAAGACTAGGGGGTGAGTTTACTACCTCTATTTGGGTGGTTAAGGTAATTGTCTCTTTAATGATGGTCTTGTTATCAATAACATTGATTATATTTGCCTCGTGAGAGTGAGACAATTTTGGTTAGTTATCATGGTGTTGGGTATAAGGAGCGTGATTGGGAAAAGGTTTGCAAAAAATGTCAAGGGACTGATTGGGAGGTGTAATAGGATTATCAAATTCAAGTAATCTATTATCAATTATGTTTTGGATAATAATTTTGAAGGTATTACATCTATTAATTTCATGCCCTATTACTCGATGAAAGGCATAATGGTCATTATCATTATACCAACCTGACACGAGGCAAGAAGCATCAAATTTTTTGGGTGGTTTTATTGGTGGGAGTTGGATGAGGTTGGATTTGAGTAATTTATCCAAAAATATGCATATTATTATCCAATGGGAGTGTATTATTTTGAAGGATCTTAGTTTTGTTTTTAGTTTTGTTGATAGGGAGGGCATGAAGAACTGGTTCAAAGTGATTGGTTGATAGTTAGAGGTAGACAGTTTTAGAATAACTAAGTTTGTAGACACTTTTTCTTTGGTATTGGATTGGTTAGTGGTTTTGGTGGAGGAAGGATCATTATATTTAAATATGGATTTTTTATTTCATAATTTCAATTTCCCTTCATCAATGGCCCAATTTCTAATTTACATACCATGGTGAATGCCTCATCAAAAGTTATGAAGGTTTGAACTTGAAGAGTGGGGGAAATATGTTTACAACAACCTTGAGAGAAGAATTTAATCAAATTAGGTTGAGGTAAGGAGAAATAAATTTGGTTGATGAGACCTCTCCATCTAGCCTTGAAATCAATAATTGACTCATAATCAAATTGATTAATGGAATAAAGGTTTGTAATAGAGACCTTTTTAGATATATATATATCAAGAAATGATCTAAAAAGATTTGGGCCAATTGAGAAAAGAAGAAGATGGAGTACATGGAAAGAGCACTATACCAATCAAGGGATTGTCTTGATAAGGACATGTGGAAGGTTTGAAGAAAAAGAGCATCATCATATGTGATTAAACAACAAGAATGATGAAATGATCTCAAATGTTGTTGCAGGTCCTCCTTGCCTTGGAATTTGAAAAACATAGGCAATTCCCATTAATGAGATATGAATGTATGGACACAAATGGATGAATGGGTTCTTTAAAAATTTGATCCTAGATAAAAGGTTATGAGAAATAGAGATATGTGACTCCAAGTTAGTCATTTTTTCCATTAATATCTTGACAAAATCTATTTGGGGTTGCAAAGCTACATAATTAAGGGGTGAATTTTGATGAGTTTAGATTGAAGCTATGTATGGATAAGTGGTATAAGGCACTAAAGAATCCACATATTGGTAAGTGGTCACAAGAGGTTGAGATGGTGCCACATGATGGTTGATTAGCACAAATGGTTGGGTAGAAGGTGTTATATATCCCTATGGGTTAGGGACATATTGATAGGTTTTCACAGGTACTTATTGAGGGATAAATGCGGGTGGAATTAAAGGTAGGGTTGAGGTAATAGGTTGAGGTTGAGTAAGTTAATGTTGGGTGGTGATCCTAGTGATAATTGGTAGAAGTGTTTGAGGTATAGAAAACACCAAGTTCTGAAATGGGGTAGAAGTTTGTGGATTGGTCATAATAAAGGGAAGGGTAGAAGTAGGGTTAGATGATAACCCCATGTTAGGTGGAGTATAAGTAACTAGAGGTAAATTTGAACCTATATATGAAGTGTGAGGTGTGGTAGGAGATCTTTAGCTAGAGTTTGAATGTTGGGTTGGGTTTGGGTAGTGGGAGTAGATAGGATGTTCAACAAAGAAGAGCTTAGGTTAGCAAGGGTTGGGTTGAGGTAGTACCCACCATAAGGTGGGGAGTCATACCATAAGGAGGGTCCATAGGAGGAAATGAGGTAATAGAGGTACAATGAGGTAATTTATTAAGATAATGTTAAAGGGCCACTAGATTGTTGTCAAGGAAGGCAATGAAGTCTGCATCACCCTATAAAACAACTAGGATTCTAGTAGGAGGGGGATAAAAATGAGGTGAACCCTCACCATTAGAATTATATTCCATGGAGGAAGAATAATAAGCTGGTGGTTGATTAGTTTGGTTTTTTATCTATAATCTAATAAAGACCATGTGAGAAAATAAGAAAATAATATGGTGAAACTCACACTTCAGACAAAGAGTAATCAAAAGAAAAGAATTCATGGCAAAAAATGCATACCCTAAAAATATGCTAAATCATATCATTCTTTTTAGATCACTTTTGGATTATTCATTAAAAAGTGTGAAGAGGCGATTTGGCTTGAATATAGGGTACTAAAGAGGAAATCGGTGATTAGTTTTAGGTTGTTTGGGTGCTCAAGAGAGAAATCTATGTTGAACATTAATATGTGGCTTGGTATTGGGGCCTACCCTCTTAATTCATGGTTTTGTAGTGGTAAGAGTGTCAAGTTCTTAGCCAAAATATACCAAATTTAGAGATTATAGTCAACTAGAGAGCTAAGTTAGTTCTCTCGTTGGTGGTGAAATCCAAGTAGGATAGTTGAGAAGGGGTAAGGTTACTACTAGGTGATGAAATCCTAGTCAAGACTTGTCTTAGGTATGTTTTAACGTATTAATTACTTTTTGGTATTTCTTAAGTGTGTGATAAGAAGTGTGAAAGCTAAAATTAATTATTTTGCCTCCTAAGTTACTAGATGAACTAAGACAAGTAGGTAATCAATATATGTAAGAGGTTTATTTTAATCCTAAAAAGAAATTTTCAAATTTCTTTTGATGAGAAAACAATAAAGGAAGAAAAAGGGAATTGTGTCCCATTGGGTGTACCAAAATGTTTCAGTTAATTTTCACTCATTTTTTAATTTTGGAAGTAAATAATGAAACTAGTAATAAGGTATGTAGAAAAATACATGGTAAAGTGCACGTATGAATCTAGACAATGATGAGGACTCCTCTTTGGCTAGGAAAGAAAAATATATAGATACATAAGACACTATAAAAGGGATTGTTAAATGTATGGTTGAGTGGACTACCTAGCACAAGATATATCTAAGAAGCGTATTTCTTGTTAGGAGGCCATCAATCCACTACTATACATTTAAGTTGTAAATGATAAAGTAAATATCTACTTGCATAAGATAAATGATGTGTGATTCATAGAATTTAGAGTTATAGTTAATATAAAAGTAACCAAAAGTAGAAAATACAGTCAATACTTATGCTAAAAGGGTTGGGATCTAGTACAAAAATTTGAAAAATACTATAAAAAAAATTGAAATTTGAAAAATACTTTGGCTCTTACATGTTATATTAATTCCTTGGAATCCATGTGTTACTTCCATATTGATGAATGGCATACTTAGTTACTCTTACATACAAATATGTGTCACACTTCTATTTGAGTTTGATATAGGCATACATAAATATATGACATGTCCCTATTTTTGATGTTGGGATTTCCCTCTACGAATGTCATATGGACATTGGGGGCATCCACTTATTTGGTCTTGATACACACATGTTATATGATTGAAAGATCACTCTACATTATCATGTTTGATCTTATATATGTACCTACACATTCCTATTATCCATGATTATATCTTACATAGGGTACTTGATACATTGTACACTTGACATCTTTTCCCAACACATTAGATCCATGGGATACTATGACATGTTTATGTTGGTTTTTTATGATTTAATTTATGCACTTCTTTAAGTGTCTTGTATTCATTTTTTTAGAACTTCAATATTCTCCTTTGCTTATGGTTCCCATGCCTATGTATATTTTCATTGATGTTTTCATATGTCATTGTTTGTTGAATGGACATTCGAATATGTCATTCTTGCTTTTATGGATATTTAAATAAGTAACATCCCTTTGGTTATGCAGTATTTAAACATGTCCCTTATTTTTGGTTTTCCTATAGCATTGTATATTACCTTAATTATGAGTTTTATTATTTTATTTTTGATATTTTACTATTAATATCTAGACTTTTCATGATCTTTATCATGCATATTAGTCCTGCATGTGATCACATTGGTCCTATACACTTCAATGATATATCTACATAGACATGTTCCTTATATATGTTGTATGGTTATAATCATAGAGTATACAATTTTTTATCCTTTTGATGTGAGTTAAATACTATTTATTATGTTTCCCTTACCTCAAAGCGGGGTATATTAGTGGGGGAATGTCTTAGAGGCATGATTTGTACACTTAGCATAGTTTCCAAATTTAGTGGGGGAATGATTTGAAAGTATGTTCTCAACACTCATTTAGTATATGGTACTTATGTTAGTTTATATATTTAGTGGGGAAATGCCATATGGGCATCAATTAAACACATTCATAGTTCTAAGATTTTATGGGGGCATGCTTTGGAATTATCTTCTCCACACCTATTCAATATTTAGCATCTCCAGTTTATATTAGGGGCATGTTTTGGAAAAATGTCCTCCACATTGGTAATTATGTAGGTTTTTATAATTCTCCATATATAGTGGAGTCATGATTTTGAATCATGTTCTCCACACCTAATTATTTAAATTGGGTAAAACACAAAATTATATGATTTAGATTCATAATTATGGCATAATTTTATACATCGGTACTATTATTATACATAATTTTAGCATAAGACATATCTAAGATGCATATTATATGTAACATATTCCTAATATTTAAAAATACAAATTAGTTTTATATTCCATAACTCTTTTATGTACTATTACCATATCACAAAAAATTCATATTTATACCTTGCAAACCTTAGCAAACTATTATTGAGACAGTCTACTATAATAATAAGTTCAATTTTTGTTATGGTTTAGGTGATCAAATCACTCAATCTTTTCAAATTTTTAGGTTGACCTTGAACACCCAACCTCACCTAGGTTATAAGTATCATTGGGTTACATAGTTGAGATAATCTCAACTACCATGTGGATAATCACTTTTGCACTAAAGTTGGGGGTATGTGATTTTTAATCTATATCTCCTTGGATATATGCTCTTTAAATATCTATTTATATTTATCCTAATCTTAATTTAAAATCCTTACAATGATACATATTTTTCAAAACAACTTTCCAATCAAGGTAGTTACATTGACACTTAAGTGTACTCCTAAACCATTCTCTTTCAAATTCAATCAATTTCAAGAATATTTAATCTAAATTATATGCACTAATTTTATACTATAACATGTTGTTGGTTTTAGGTTAGTCACAATTAAAGAACTCAAGTTGTGCACACATAAAGATAAGGTGTGCATACACACCCATGTATGCATTCCTTTCCTTTAAACTAGAAATTTCATTACTAGAATAAATAGGGGAAAATGTAGGTAATATTTTGACTATATAACAATTCAATATTATGTTCTTGGTGAAATTAGACCCTAGTTATTCCTCTTAATTATTTACCTTTCCATCTTCTACAAGTCTCACATCCACTTTATCTTTATGGCTCTTAGCCTATATCTCTTACTCCTACTAGTCTTATGTTGATGACCCATGCCTTCTATCTTTCCTAAAATAATTAAAATGTACTTATCTTCCATATCTACAAGTTATAATCCTATACCTACTCTCCTTTGCATAACTACTATCATTTAGGATAGTTAGTAACATCGATCTTACTATTTTACCCCTCCCTAAAGTCATCCAATTTTCAAATGAAATGTATCCTAATGGTCTCCCTAAGTGCTTTAATGCAAGTTATTACTCCAAAGGGATTGATATAATTAAAATATCACCCATCATTCGTTACTCACTTGGTATTGATATACACCTAGAAAAACACCAAATAACATTTAAAGAGAATTTAATTAAACAAATCTTACCTATTTATTCATATTTCCATACTATTCATAGGGATTTCACATATATAGGTATGAGTTACTAAAGGAACATCATAAGAGCATTATTGTCTAAGTTACAAGCTAAGTCACTATTATAATTAATTGTCACATATTGTATTATTAAAAAAAATCCAACATGTATGGGAGAACTAAATCAATCAAATGCCCTTTTTAGATTATTGGTTATGTAGCCAATGTTATTTAGTAAAGGGGTAATTAGGGATAATTTGACACCATGTGAACACTAACCCATTTTTCCATATGGTCACATTTAAATTTAAAAGACAAGGTTTATACATGAAACAAGGAACCATTATACATCACCTAGATATGAATACACTACATTGAAGGAAGAGCAAAACTTAGAAGCATCTAGGTGGCTGCATCCTATTTTAGTAGATATTCCCAATGCCCCTTGTTTACCATCTCCTTAGACCATTACATTTTGACTTAGTTTTAAGTATACTTATTTATGAGTTTGTGTAGTCGTATAAAATATCAAAATTTGTAGTTTGAATGTGGATTGTGAAACCCTATCCATAGCTCCTTTTTTGCATGCTATTATGACCGTTTTAGACACATTTTCACTCATTACTAGTCATCAAAAAAAAATTGAATAGTTATCCCAAATTAGCTAGGCTATTGTTCCTAGGAAAATCATATTCCCCTAGGTCTTTAGACTATAGGATAGGAGAAACATACATAGATTATAGTGTCGAACCTTAAGTTGTCCTATTTTTGGTGCTCTTATCTGTTTACACTTTGAGCCCAAATGGTTATTTTCATCTAATTATTAACCTTCATTATGTTAGCCTAACATGAATACATCTAACCTATGATAAATTATTCCTTATAAAATCCCATCCAAAGCTCATTTAGAAAGGGAGGTTACAAATCTTATAAATCAACTAAGAATACAAAAAAATCATTTAGTCAAACTTCCCTATTCTCTGCATACAGTCACCCAACATAGGTGCACACCTAATAAAACCCTCATACCAATCCCTATCCACCTCAAAAACTCTCAATTTATACTTTTTACATCCACATCACACTTTTACACAAAGCACATTAGGTGGGATAACTACATATGCCTTGATTCCTCTTTGAAGTATTGGTATGTAGGCAGTGTACCCACACAAAGGGTGTGGATCACACATTCAATGTATCTTACACACTAACATCCATTTTCTCAAGTGATTCAAAGATTTTTTTATTAAGCATGATGGAGGGTTAGGGTTTGAAGATTAAATTATCTCTATATTGAGTTCCATCATGAATCAACACTCAAGATTTCCTAGGTAGACTCATACAATAACAATGTAAAAACTTAGAAAATGTTAGGTCTCTATGGCTAGTTTGGATAACAATGATAAGATTGGACTACAGTACTAGACCCTAAGGTGTCTTATTTTTGGTGCTCTTATCATTTTGCTAAATGAAATCTAGATTTAGATTCATGACACTATCCCAATCTTGCATAACTAGTTCTAGAACCTATATCATCCATTTCAAGCCTATTTCAAGATAAGCTATATTTTTCCTTGTTTATTGTTATTTTTAGAAAGGTAAAAAAGACAAAGAAATTATACAAATTAGGGATGTAATTATTATAATATTATTTACTTATTTATTAATCCAAACCTTTAGCTAAAGTAATAATAACACTTTATTATTCCAAGAAAGCTAAATAATTTGGTGAACCTGACTTACTTCATTTATGCACAAAAACACTAGAAAGCCTATGAAAAATCCCTTACTAATTTTTATAGTATTTTTCTAATTTTTTCTTTCATATTTAAATCAGAATTTTACATTTAATTTTTAAAATTAACTATAGAAATTTTAAAAATCATTTTCTATCAAACCTTAGTTAAATTTACTAGGTCCATTTGATTCTTGAGATATCACCTTACATATAAATTAGATTTCACATAAAATCAAAAATGGATCTCACTCATCTAACAACATTTATTGAAAACAATAAATAGTCCATACTCAGTCCTATCATGTATATGAATGATGAAGTTTACTATATGTTAATGTAAAGCTTCACTATTTTATTTTTATGCTTACTTTTTTGTAATATTGGATGATATTAATAAATTCATTTGTAAACAAGTTCACATACCTCTTGCCTCACCTCCATTGAATCTTCTATCTTTGTTGAGTTATGTTTCATGGTCCATTTTACTATCCCCTAGGTCACTACCCATCATCAGAGAGCCTAGTTGACACCCTTTGTCCCTCCACCACCTTGCCAATTATCTTTATTTTCCTCTCATAGCTACTACTAATCCTATATAGTTAGTAGATAATGTGGTCAAAGCTATTACTTGACATGCCACCATACCTCCCCCGCCTAGTCAGGAGCCATGCCAACCTCCTATTCTTTTCCATCCTAGGCCCAACCCACCTACATAGCCAGATCCACATAAGATATATGATATTGTTGATTAGTTAAGAAACAAACCAACTAAGATTTCCATGTTAGAACTTCTCCAGAAAGCAAATGTGTTCAAGGACATTTTTTTAGGCACTCACTCAAACCCCTATTCCCATCAATTCAGAGCCTTCTTATTTTGTATCAGTCATCAACACATTAAAAACTATAAAAGATGTTATTTGTTTTGATTGTGAGGACATGCCTTCTTAAACAATTATTTATCAAAATTTATCAATATTCATACAAACTCAAGTTAAAACTAGTGCAGTTAAATGAGTTCTATTTGATAGTGGTTTTGGACTTAAGATATGTAATATTATGTTTTTAAATACCATGGGTGTAGATATGACATCCATGCAAAAGTCATATAATAAAATTAGAGGGTTTGATGACATTACACGATAGACATTGGGCAACTTTACTTTAGTTATCATGGTGGGGCCTAAAACCCTCTCTACATAGTTCTAGGTTATATCAGGGCCTCTTCATTATAAATTTTTACTTGGTTTAGTCATATAAAATGTGAAAACTAGTAAATTAAGTGTGGTTTATGACACCCAACCCATAGGTCCCTCTTACTTGTTCTCATGACCCTTTTGGGCATCTTCTTATTGATTCCCAATCATCCATAAGCTTTCAAGACCTCATTCTAGCTTAATTAGGACCCTTTTTCCATGTTTATTCCATCCCCCTAGGTCTTGTACCCTTAGGATAATAGTTCCCAACTTGGAATTTAACACTAGACCTTAGGGTGTCCCTTTTCTAATGCTCCTATCCAATCACATTTTGAACCCAAATTACCATTTTCCCTCAATTCCTCTTCTTTATTGTGAGTCTGACAATTGTATTTAACCCATGACCAATAGATATATATATAAAATCCCTTTCAAAGTTCATTTATAATGGTTATAAATCATTTCTAAAATAAATCAAGAATACAAGTAAGATCATTAAATCAATCTTCCCTATTCTCTTTATGAAACCAACACAACTATAAGCTTATTCAAACCCTCACACTAATACCTAACCACCTCAACAACTCCCAATTTATCATTTTTACATATATATAACACTATTTCACAAAGCACATCAAGTGGGAGAACTACATATGACTTGATCCTTCTTCAGAGTATTGGTATGTAGGTAGCATGCCCACACAAGGGGTGTGGATACATGTCTAGTGCATCTTACACACACTATGCCCACCCCCTCTTTCTCCAATTTTTCATTCAAGTTCAATCACAAGGAAGATATAGGGTTATAGATTAAATAATATATACAAGGATATTTTTTGATATTTAATACTTGAAATTTCATAGGTAGACTAATATAGGGATAATGAACAAAACCCAAAAAGCTCAAACCTTTATGACTAGTTAATATAAAAATGATAGGAACATGACTATAACACCAAACACTATGGTGTCCTAATTTTGGTGCTCCTATCCTTTCATTAAATAAAATCCATATTTTAATCTATGATAGTGTCCTAGTCATACACAGTCAATATCAACTTCTATCTTGGTCATCTCAATCCACTTTATATTAAGATAAATTTCTCCTCACTATTTTTAGAAAAGATAAAATTGAAATAAAACTATACACATTAGTATCTTAATGATTAAAATACTATTTATTGATTTAATTAGCTCAATAATTTAACTAAATTAGGAATAATACTCCAATATTCCCAAAATTATTAAATCATTTGGTGAACTCGACTTACTTTATTTGTGCATAAAAGCCTTAGAAACCCTAAGATAAATTTCCTACTAATTTTTCTTATATTTTTTTTTGATTTTTTACAGGTATAATAAAATAAAAATTTAGAATTTAATTTTTAAATTTTATAGTAATTTTAAAATAATTTTCTTTCAAACCCTAGTTGCCCATACTAGGTCTTGGTATTTTCCTAGTATTTTTTCCTTTTTTTATTTATTTACATATTTAAATTATAATTTGCATAAAATTTTAAAATACCATAGAAATTTTACAAATCTTAGTTTTCAAAACCCTAGATGCATATACTAGGTCTCATTGCTTTCAAGGTATCACCTTACATTTAAAATTATCTTTCAAAAATAGATCTCACTTATTTATAAATTTTTCTTACATTTCTTGAAAATAATAAGGAGAACATACTTGGTCCTATCATGTACATCAATGATGAAGTTTACCATATGTTAATATAAATTTTCATTCTTTGCATTATTTTCTTACCTTTCATAACATGGGATGATATTATGAAAGTTATTGTTAAACATAGTAAAATCCCTCTCCTTAAAAACAAAGTTTACTTATCTTTAATACAAGCTTTCATTACTTTCTTTCTGTATCTCATATGTAAAATTCTTCAATATTATCATGTTAAACACATTATAAATGGCATATCACATGTCAAACATTTTTATGCATTCTTTCACAAAATCATGCTCTCTATACCTTGCATTCTATCTCTCATATGGAAAAATCTCCAAGTTCATCATGCTAAACAAATTAAAAATGTCATAACACATGTCAAATCCTTTTATGCAATCTTTTAACAATTCATTTTCTCTATCCCTTGTTTTCTATCTCCTATATGGAATTCCCTTTATAAACATATTGTTATACAACTTATAACTCTAATTTCCTGCATTTCATTTCACATTCATGCTTTATACCTAGATATATATAACTCATTGGTTAATTTTGAATATTTTCCTATCACTACTAGACACAAGTAAACACTAGTGGTTATATCTATCCATCCTCCATTCAAACTTGGTACATATTGATATTATCTAACACTTACTACCAGATCTATGCCTATATTAGATTAGGTGGTACATTCTATCATCCAAGTTTCTAAAGATAGGCAAGTTGATTACACCTATGGATATAGATTTATCACTTTGGTTAGCACCCCTTTCAATATAGTTTTAGTTCTCAAGATCCTTCAACAATCAAATGTTTACAAAGATGTTTTGTATGAAACCCTTTGCAATATTAAAATTCCTATTTCCATTGAACCATTTTAGGTTGCATCTATCCTCAACATAATGTAATGGACTAAAAAACATATTTACATTGAAAAAAAAGGATTTACCCCCATGCCACATAATTAAACAACATATACCTCTGTATATTCAATTAATAATTAATGATGTGGGGTTCAAAAGGGTATTAGTTGATAACGGTTCAGGACTAAACTTTTTCAACATTTCTTTTCTTAAACATCTTAATTTACAACCTCAAGATATAAACTATTCTGATATGAACATCAGAGGCTTTGACAACTTTCCATGGAAATTCATTGGTTAAATATCACTCAATATTATTTTAGGGCCTAAGACACTACTAACTACTTTACAAGTCATGCCAAATGATCTCAACTATAATTTATTACTTAGTCAACCTTGGATTCATAATATGCATGCAATCCCTTCTACACTACATGTTTGTTTAAAATTTAGTCACAAAGACTAGATCTACACATGCCCAATAGATAGTGAAACTTTTAAATACTACTAGGTTGTCAAATCTCAATAGAATTACATTTTGCACTTTAACATTGCTATCTTGCATAACTTGCTACTCATAGTGCACCCTCAAACCATGAAACACATCAAGCAAATCCAAGTTTAATTATAACACTAAATCCAACTCACAAGTTTACTTCCCATTTTGCACTTAAATGTATTAATAAGAAGGGATATCATAGCATAGGTCTTGGAAAACATGAACAAGGAATCATCAACCCTATCAAGGCATCCACACAACATGGAAGGCAAGGGTTTGGATATTAACTTACCCTTTTTCATGATAAACCTGTTCCCACCATGTCAAAGCACATAAATTTTTTTACACCCATTGCACCTATTAACCATATCGTTAATCATACCTCTACATTTTCATTGGTCTATCCTAATCTTATTGATGATATAGTTTCAATAGATATGTTCACATTAGATTAATTATCTAATGATGAATCCCTCTTATAATTTCTTAGAGTATATGAGGACCTCCCATCTTGCTATCATAAAAACTAGTTTCTTCATCACACAAATGCTAGGAATTGATACATCTATAGTAGTCCATCAGATTACCCTATACCCAAATGCTAAACTAATTAAGCAAATTATTTTAAAAATGCATCCTAAGGTGGCTCTCTTAGTCAAAGATGATATCCAATGCCTCTTATATGTCATCTTCATTCAACTAGTATCACATCGTAAATGGATTTCTAATATAGTCCCCATGGTTAAACCCAATGGATAAATTTGGTGTTCTTATTTTTGAGACTTAAATAAAGGATGATAAAAAGATGATTTCCCCTTGTCTAATATTAACACGATCATAGATTCCACAACTAGATATGAAATGCTATCATTTATGGATGGCTTTGTTAAAAATAACCAAATAAAAATTATTGAATAAGATCAAGACAAAACATCTTTTACAACACCTTGGGGTACATTTTATTACATTGTCATGCCTTTTGGATTAAAAAATGTAGGAGCCACACATCAACATACAATGACACGTATCTTTCAAGACTTGATATACCATACAATCAAGGACTATGTTGATCATATATTAACTAAATACAAATAATGATAACATCATGCTATTAATTTATGAAAGATATTTAAAAGACGTAGGAAATATAATATCTAACTAAATTGAAAGAAATGTGTGTTTTTAATTACATCAAGAAAAATTTTAGGTTTGATTATTTCTTAGTGTGGCATAGTGGTTGATCCTAAGAAATTCAAAACAATTATTGACATGCCACCTCCCATGAAATTAAAATAACTTTGATCCCTACAATGTAAAATATAAGCAGTCCACCATTTTGTAGCTCAACTTGATGATAAAACTCAGGCATTCACTTGATTATTAAAGAAAGATACAAAGTTTATCTTAGACCAAGATTTTAAAGAAAGCTTTGATACAACCAAACAATATCTTCTTAATCCATCAGTTTTAGTACCACTATCCCTAATAGGATTTTCCTACTATATATCTTAGTAATATATCATGAATTAGTGGTAATATTAGTAGAACATGATGATCAAGATACTAAACAAGTAGTTTCTTATATTAGTTTCACATTGGTTGATTACAAAAAAATATATTCCATAATAGAAAAACTATGTCTAGCATTAGTTTTTTCTTCATAAAAACTAAGACATTACATGGTCAATAATGAGACTTAGGTTATTACAAAAGCATACCCCTTCAAGTTTCTAATGGTAAAAACACATCTTTTTGGTCACATCACAATATGGGTTATGTTATTAACAATGTTTGACTTAGAGATATTTCTCCATAAATCAATAAAGGGCCCAATCATTACAAACCATTTGGTATCCATACCACACCTAGACACTAATCCTATTAGTAACACATTTAGAGATGATTTCACTTCCTATTATACTCATTTTGATACTTGGACCATGTTCTTTGAGGGTTCTTGATGTGAATTTGGTGTGGGGGTAGGTGTTGTCTTTGTCAACCCTTCTGGTCCCATAGTTCCTATTATATATCGATTAATTGTATATTATAACTACACTGCAGAATATGAATAACTTATCTTGGATCTATTTGTTGTATATTCCCTCCAAATTAGATCTATTCAAATCTTTGGTGATTCCCAACTTATGTTCAACCAATTCAATTATGTCTATTAGACAAAAGAAGAACATTTTATCCCATATCGAAACATGATACAACATTTATCACCATAGTTTAACTACTTTTCTATAGAAAGTATACCAAGAAAAAATAACCAAAATGTAGATGCAATGGAAAGTGCCACATATTTGATTCTTATCAACATAAATAATGATGAATATATTTTAAAAATTAAATAATGAAAATTTCCATCAATATTCAATGTAGATTTTATTGCACTATCTATCGTATCCATTACATATAGTTCTACAACTCCGGAATGGTTCTCTGATATCTATAAATTTATAAAAAAAATCTATTACACTAGACACTTTTTCAAAGAATTAAAAATGAAAGTTACACAAATAATCACTCTATTAAGTAATCATCGGTGGAGACCTTTTTAAATGATCTTTTGATGGATAATTACTTAGATGTTTTACTTTAGCAGAAGCCAAAATTTCTCTTACACATATACAACATAGTGAGTGTGGTGGTCACTTTAGTGGAAAGACCATGTCACACAAATTACTTCAACAAGGGTACTACTGGTCCACCATGGAAAAATAATATTCATAATATGTAAATCTATGTGATAAATATCAACAACATAGTAACTTACAACATGCACCATGACAACAATTGCAACCTATTGTCTCTTCATTGCCATTTATGTTATGGGGATTTGATCTTATTTGAAATATTCAACTTGAATCCATCAATGGGCATAAATTCATAATAATAGATATATAATACTTTACCAAGTGGGTAGAAGTCATTCCACTTATATCTACCACAGGGGAGGATATTTGTAGCTTCCTCATGACTCACATTATTTCACACTTTAGTCTACCCATATCTATCATTTCCAATAATGGAACATCATTAAAGAAAAAAATATAAATAAATTATATAAGAAATATAATATAAATCACACATTCTCCACTTATTATTACCCATAAGGAAATGGTCAAGTAGAGGCTACCAATATAACCATCGACAACATTTTGAACAAAATAGTGACCAAATTTAGAGATGATTAACATAATCAGCTAGTTTTTGCATTATGGGCCTATCACACAAGTATTCATACACCCACATGAGGCACTCCTTATTCATTTATTTATGACACATAAGTAGTTTTACCATTGGAATTATAAATTCAATATCTTCATGTCTCCCTTAAAGGTATTCTCATTAATGACTAGTATCATGAAAATTGTCTACACCAGGTCTAGTAGTTAGAGAATGCATGGATTCATGTAGAAGAAAATACATAATATAATAATAATATATGGAAAAATACTTAAAAAATGAGTTCACACTACAAAATTCAAATTTAATGACCTTATTCTTAAAGAAAATCTTCGTAATGTCAATGCCAAAGAAGAAACCAAAGGAAAATTCAAACTGAATTGGCTAGGTCCACACCTTATTACCAAAAATATTATCCCAAAAGTGTATAGTATAGTATAAATTGAATGAAAGAAACTAAAAAATTAAATCAATATTATGCATCTATGCATATTTCATGTATAGTATTTCATTTAACACATTGTCTTGTACATAATATCCTTTTACTTGCTTGTACATAGCTTATTTTTCATTTCTTTTACATAGTCTCCTCAAGATTGACTATGCATATATTATTTCAAAATATAAAAACATTTAAATATTTCAAAATACAAAAACATTCAAATATTTTGAAATACCAAAAACATTAAAAATTAAAAAATTAAAAAACATTTCTATTGTATATATTATCCATGCTATATATTTATACTACCATGCTAGACTTGAATTTTATTATTTGTGCTACTATTTATCCATTTATCTACATTTCCATGATTCACTTGATCCTCTTTGAGTGTGTGTAGTACCATGTATATCCTTGATTGCTTCATTTTACCCATTGATGGGGTATCTTACTTCTTCATTCAAGATATACATCGATATATTTACCATTGGGGGAATATTCTGCATGAATACACCATCTAGGTTATGTCATTCCTACACCACACACTATAATTATCATATTATTGTATATTAATTATTAGCTTACATAGATTACTCTATAAACATTCATTAGTATCTAGCACTTGTGTATTTCTTAGCATCTACCTAGTCTTCTACTCCATGTCTTGCATACTTTTGCCTCTTGATTTGATTAGTTAGATTTGGTTGAATTTATAGTATATTACATGTCCTCCTTTTTTGATTTGCATAGCTAGATGTGATTGCATTTATTAGTTCCTATTTTGTCTCTTGTATGTTACTTAGGACATTTGCCAATGTACTTTGCTTCTATTCTTATGTGTGCCTTAAGACATTTACCAATGTCCTTTACTTATACTCTTTTATGTGCATTTGGCCCTTGTGCCAACCTTGCTTATTTTTTTATTGTTTATGTATGTGGCATTTGAACATGTCTTGTATGTCTGCTTTCCAGTTTGAGTGACATGTGCCCATGTCCCTTATTTTCTTGGCCCCTTGGCCACTCTTGTTTGCTTCTTGACTTGTGTGCTTGTTTGCTTATTATTTTTCAATTATTTTCAATTCCATGATCCACATCATGCATTATCTTGATTTCTTTGATGCCATGATGGACACCATAATTCATCTATCTTTGACAAACTAACAACTAATAGCCAACACTTCAAGTTTTAGTTTAGTATATTACACATGTTATTATATTTTTATATCTATATAGGCATACACTTGTTGATCTAAAAATCTCCAATACAAACTATGATATATCTTGAGACATATTTTTAATTATCATTACTATATCATGTATTTCATACCATAACACACTTTCAAGGCTCTTTATTTTGATGGTAGTCATTATAGGGTCTTCATTCATACCCTTAGAAGAGGGGGAAATAAACAAGGGTTTTGTTATAAAGATCAAAACTCTTATTGGTTGAAAAATTGGTTTTTAGAATACCCAAAATAATATCATGAATTCAAACTAGGTAGAACAAACTAGGCAAATAGTGATGATTATAAAACAATTATCAAATTTAGCAAAGGATAATAATGTCAGACATGGACAACAACACTAGATATGAGGGTGCCCTATTTTTGGTGCTCCTATCCAAATAGTAAAAATACTAGACATTCTAGAAAAAAAACATAAAATTAGGTTCAACTATAGTTTTATCACATACAGACTAATTTAGATTCAATAGCTTTACTATAGTTTTTCTCAAAAGATATAGATATAGGGGGCATCATGTATGACATGATGGATCTCACTTCTAGTTTTAGATAGGGAAATTGGTGTAACTTCCAAATCAAAATCCAAGTTATAGACACCCATGATTGGGGGTAATATGCAAGACATATTGGTCCCTTTTTTTTTAGTTTAGTATATTACCGAAGCATTCTCAGTAATTACGTGCCTTACTCCATTTACAGGTGGTTGACATCATTTTGAAGTGGATTTCATACAATCCTAACCTCCACATTTTTTAGTGGATTCCACATAATCCTTTTTCCCAATTTCAGAGTGGCTTTCATAGAAGCCTAATCTCCACCTTTTCTAAGTGGCCAAGAGTGGCCTAGTTTCTAGCATATATTCAACTATCCATATGAACATTGTTAGATTACATTACATTCATGGTCTTCAAAAGCCACCTCATATGACACACTTTTCATACTAGTTTTAGTTCATAGCTTCACTTCATGTGGCAATAATGGTGCTAAAATACTAACTAGCCTTTGTATTCTTGAGCCACCTATTTAGAGGGATTAGACAGATATTCTAGATATTGATTAGCACACACATGACCACATAGATTCACTTAGTGGGTGATGATGGACCCAATTTGCTAGCCTTTGCATTCTTGAGCCACTCTTAAGGAATTAAACACTCAACTCCATTCATGGTATTACTTTTGGTACAACATCATATAGCATCACTGAGCATCATAATAGGTTCTGTATTGGTTCATGTACATGGTGAGGTGTATTCATTCCTCTCTCTTACTCTATCTCTTACCTAACTTTATACTTTTTTTATTTTAGATATAACATATCTAGTAAGAACTAATCTACTCTTTATTTTATCTTTTTAGATTTACACTTCACAATGTGATTTCTCTATACACACCAAACACCACACAACTTTATGGGCTTCACCCTAATAGGTAAGTTTAGGTATGCTTTCTATTTTTCCTTTATCCTAATATTTCACTTTGTTGTATCACTAGAATAAAGTGGGTGGGGAAATATAGTAATATAAAATGTAAAAATTGGTAACTTGAGTGTGGCTTATGACACCCAACCCATAGGTCCCTCTTGGTTACTCTCATGACCCTTCTAGACACCTTTTTACTAATTCCTAGTCATCCATAGGCTTTCAAGACCTCATTCTAGCTTAGCCAGGGCCCTTTTTACATGATTATTCCATCCCCCCATGTCTTTTACTCTTAATACAATAGTTCCTAACTTGGATTATAATGTTGGACCCTAGGTTGTCCCTTTTCTACCACTCATATCCAATCACATTTTGAGCCTAGATTACTATTTTCCCTGGATTCTTATTCTTATTCATTATGTCAGCCTAGCATGATTGAATTTAACCCATGACCAATAAATATCTATAAAATCCCATTCAAAGTTTATTTATAAGGGTTGGAATTTATCTCCAAAAGCAAGCAAGAATACAAGAAAGACCACTAAGGTAATCTTCCCTATTCTCTACATACAACCAACCAATACAACTATAAGATTATTCAAACCCTCACACAAGTCCCTAACCACCTCAAGGATACCTAATTTATAATTTTTGCATATACATAACACTATTCCACAAAGAACATCAAGTGGGATAACTACATATGACTTGATACCTCTTTAGAGTATTGGTATGTAGGAAATGTGCATCCACACCCAAGGCAACATGCCCACATAAGGGGTATGCATACACATTTAGTGTATCTTACACACACTAACCCCCATCTTTCTCTTTTTCTTATTCAAGTTTAACCACAAGGAATATCTAGGGTTAGATATTAAATCAAATGTATAAGGATCTTCAATAATCAAGACTTGAAATTTCATAAGCGAACTTATACAAGGACATCAAACAAAACCTAGAAAGCTCAGACCTTTATGACTAGTTTGGACAATAGTGGTAGGAATAGTACTATAGTACTAGACACTAGGGTGTCCTATATTCAATGATCCTATCCTTTCACTAAGTTAAACCTAGATTCTGATTTATAGTAGTGTCCCAATCCTACACAGTCAGTCTTAGATTCTATCTTAGTCATCTCAATCTAGTTTAAGCTATGTTAAATTTCTCCTTCTTATTTACTATTTTTAGAAAAGATAAAAATTTAATTAAATTATATAAATGAGTAGCTTAATTATTTAATTATCATTTACTAATTTAATTAGCTCATACCTTTAACTAAAATAGGAATAATACTCCAATATTCCCTTAATTGTTAAATCATTTGGTGAACCTGACTTACTTCATTTGCACATAAAACCCCTAGAAACCCTAGGGTAAATTTCCTACTAATTTTTCCTATATTTTTTTAATTTTTTATCAACATAATAAAATCAAAAATTAGGATTAAATTTTAAAATTTAATAATAATTTTATTTCAAACCCTAGTTGCCCATACTAGGTCCCAGTATTTTCCAAAAAATTTTTCCTATATTTTTTGATTTTTTACTTACATATTTAAATTAGAAATTTACATCAAATTTTAAAATTCCATATTAATTTTACAAATCATATTTTTCAAAACCCTAGCTACATATACTAGGTCCCATTTCTTTTGAGGTATCACCTTATATTTAAAATTAGCTTTGAACAATGGATCTCACTTATTTAAAAAAAAATCTTACATTTATTGCAAATAATGAAACCATAATTGGTCTTATCATATACATGAATGATTAATTTTACCATATGTTAATACAAAGTTTCATTATTTTAATTTGGTGTTTAGTTTCCATAACATGGAATGATATTATGAAAGTTATTGTTAAACATAATAAGATCCCTCTCCTTTAGATCAAAGTTTACTTATCTTTAATACAAGGTTTCCATACTTTTTTTCTATCTCTCATATATAAAATTATTCATTATTTTCATGATAAACACATTTATAAATGTCATAGCACATGTCAAATCTTTTTATGCATTCTTTCACAAATTCATGCTCTCTATACCTTACATTCTATCTCTCACATGGAAAAATATACAAGTTTATCATGCTGAATAGAATACAAATGTCATAACACATGTCAAAAAAATTTATTCATTATTATACAAATTCATGATCTCTATTCCTTGTTTTCTTTATCTTATATAGAATTATCTTTATAAATATATTATTTTACAACTTAGAATCCCAATTTTCTACATTTCATTTGAAGTCCATGATTTCTACCTAGATGCATATAACTCATTAGTTACTTTTGAATATTTTCTTATTAATACTAGACACAATCAAACATTAGTGATTATACCTATCCCTCCACCCTTAAAAATTGGTACATATAGATCTTATCTTTCACCTAATACTAGTTATATTCCTATAATGGATCATGCGGTACATGTTATCACCCAAGTTTCTAAATATAGGCAAGTTGATTACACCCATGGCTATAGATTTTTAACTCATCTTAGCACCCCTTCTAATATAGTTTCAGTTCTCAAGCTACTTCAGTGATAGTATGTTTACAAATATGTGTTGTAGATAGCCCTTCACAATACTTGAATTCCTATTTCCACATAACTAGCGTATGTTGCATATATCCTCAACACAATGTAATGGATTGAAGAACATATTTCTTTTATAGAAGATTATTTACCTATGCACCACATCATTGAACAACATCTACCTCTATATATTAAATTAATAATTAATGATGTGATGGTCAAAAGTATATTAGTTTAGAATGGTTTAGGACTCAACATTTGCAACATTTATTTTCTTAAATGTCTTAATATATAACCTCAAGATCTAGACCATTTTGATATGAACATCAAAGGTTTTGACAACATTCCATAGAAATTCATGGGTCAACCAACAGTCAATCTTAACTTAGGGCATAAGACACTACCAATTACTTTCCATGTCATGCAAAATGATCTCATCTATAATTTATTACATGGTCAACTTTAGATTCATGATATGCTTGTAGTCCCTTATACACTCCATGCTTGTTTAAAGTTTAGTCACAAAGGCTACATCTACACATGCCCAATAGATAATGAATCTTTTAAATTCTATCAAGTTGTCAAATCTTTATATAATTACATTCCACACATTAATCTTGGAAATATACATGCACAACCTACTACTAATAGTGCACCCTTAGACCATGAAACACATCAGACAACTCCAAGTTTAATAATAGCACCAACACCAACTCACTAGTTTACTTCCCCCTTTGCACTTAAATTTATTAGTAAGATGGAATATCATGGCAAAGGACTTGGAAAACATGAACAAGGAATCATAAATCCTATCAAGGTATCCACATAGCATGGAAGGTAAGGGTTGGGGTATCAGCTTACCCTTCTTCATGAAAAACCTTCTCCCACCACATCAAAGCATGTAAAATTTTATCCACCCATTATACCTATTGACCATATTGTTAATCATACCTTTACATTATCATTGGTCTATCTTGATCTTATGGATGATATAATTTCACTAGATATGTTCACATTAGATGAATTCTCTAACAATGAATCCTTCCTATAATTTCTTGGAGCATATGAGGACCTCCCATCTTGCTATCATAAAAATAGGTTTCCTCATAACACAAATGCCCACACATATTTTAAAAGAAAATTTATATTTTCCCCTAGACATCCTAGTTGATTAAGATGATACTATTCCTATAACTCTATACACACTAGATCATTCTATATTGCTTAATGAATAAATAATTAATTTTAATTTTAGAACTGATCAGGATCATTGCATTGTCTTGTTAGCCACTACACTATGAAAGGAAGAGGATAAAAATATTCATCAAACTTTAATATATTTTCCAAAACTCTTTGCTTGGTCTTACTTATATATGCTAGGAATTAATACATCTATAGCAGTCCATTGGATTCCTTTATATCCAAATGCTAAACTAGTTAAGTAAAAGATTCACAAAATTCATCCTAAGGTGGCTCTCTTAGTCAAAAATGAGATCCAACGCCTCTTAGATGTTGGCTTTATTTGACCAGTAGCAAACCCTAAATAGATTTCCAATATAGTCCCCATGGTCAGACCCAAGGAACATATTTGGTGTTGTTCTAATATTTAAGACTTAAATAAAGCATGCCCAAAAGATGATTTCCCCTTGCCTAATATTGACATGATCATAGATTCCACATCTGAATATGAAATGTTATCATATATGGATGGAATTTTTGGATACAACCAAATCAAAATTACTAAATGAGATCAAGAGTAAACATCTTTTACAATACCTTAGTGTACATTTTATTAAATTATCATGCCTTTTGGATAGAAAAATGTAGGACCCACATATCAACATACCATGACACATATCTTTCAAAACATGATTTACCATACTATTAAGGATTATGTCAATGCTATACTCTCCAAATCCAAACAATGACAACATCATTCTATTGATTTATGAAAAATCTTTAAAAGACTTGGGCAATATAATGTCTGATTAAATATAAAGAAATGTGTGTTTGGAGTTACATCAGGCAAACTTTTAGGATTCATTATTTCTTAGTGTGGTATATAGGCTGATCCTAAGAAATTCAAATCAATTATCAACATGCCACCTCCCACAAACATAAAACAACTTTGATCTATATAAGGTAAAATATAAGGAATACATCCTTTTATAGCTCAATTTGTTGATAAAACTTAGTCATTCACTCGATTATTAAAGAAAGATACAATTTTTGTTTGGGACGAAGATTGTAAAGAAAGATTTAAAACAATCAAACAATATCTTCTTAATCCATTGGATTAAGTACCACTTATCCCTAATAGGCATTTCCTACTATATATATTAGTAATAGATCATGCATTAGGGGCACTATTATCACAAAACAATGATCAACATACTGAGTGAGCAGTTTATTAATTAGTTGCACATAGGTTGATTACAAAAAAAAATATTTTACAATAGAAAAAATATGTCTAACATTAGTTTTTTCTACACAAAAACTTATACATTACATGGTCAATAATGAGACTTAGGTTATTACAAAATCAGACCCCTTGATGTTTTTAATGGCAAAACCACATCTTTCAAGTTGCATCAAAAAATGGGTTATGCTATTAACAATTTTTGAATTAAAGATAGTTTTACATAAATCAATAAAGGGACAAATCATTGCAGACCATTTGGTAGTTGCACCACTCCTAGACACCAATCTTATTAATGACACATTTAGAGATGATTTCATTGCCTATTCTAATCATTTCAATACTTGGACCATGTTCATCAATGCTTCTTAATGCACATCTGTTATGGGGGAAAGCATTGTCTTTGTCAACCCTTCTAGCCACATAGTCCCTATTGCATATTGATTAATTTTCTCTTGCACCAATAAAATCATAGAATATGAATCACATATCTTATGTCTATTTATCGCACAGTCCCTCCAAATTAGATCTATCCAATTATTTGATGATTCCCAACTTGTGGTAGCCTATGTCAATGATGTCTATCAAATAAAAGAACATATTATCCCATATCAAAATATGGTATAACGTTTATCATCAAAATTTAACTACTTTTCTATAGAAATTAAACCAAGAAAGGACAACTCACATGTAAATGCAATGGCAAGTGCCACATCTTTGATTCCTATCGACATCAATGATGATCAAGCTAGTTTTTACAATTAAATTATTACAATCTCCATCAATATTCAAAGAGGATTTTATTTTAGTATATATCTTAGCCACTACATGTAGTTATGCAACTTTAGAATGGTTTTTTGATATATATAACTTTCTAAACAAATCTATTACACCAGACACTTTTTCATGAAATGATAAAGGTAAGTTATACAAACAAGAAATCTATTATGTAATCATCAATGAAGGCCTTTTTAATTTATCCTTTGATGGATAATTACTTATATGTTTAAATTAAACAGAAGACAAGAATGATCTTAAATAGATACACAATAGTGAGTGTGGTGGTAAATTTAGTAGAAATGCCATGTCACATAAATTGCTTCAACTAGGGTACTACTAGACCACCATGGAAAATGAATGTTCACAATACACAAATCTATGTGATAAATGTTAATGACATAGTAACATACATCATGCACTGTCACAATAATTGTAACCTATTATCTCTCCATATATATTTATGTTATGGGGATTTGATCTTATTGGAAAGATTAACCCTAAATGCAATAATGGGCATCAATTAATCATCATATCTATATAATACTTTACAAAGTGGGTATAATCCATTCCACTTAAATCTACCATAGGGGATGACATTTATAGCTTCCTCATGCCTCACATTATTTCATGCTTTGACTTACCTGCAATTATCATTTTCAATTACATAACATCATTCAAGAACAAAATTGTCAAGAAATTTTGCATAAAATATAATAGAAAGCAAAAAAATTCCACTCTATATTACCCATAAGGAAATGGTCAAGTAGAGGCTACCATTAAAACCATCAACAACATTTTAAGTAAAATAGTGACCAAATTCAAAGATAATTAGCATATTCAACTAGTTTTTTCATTATGGACCTATTTCATAAGTATTCATACACCCATAGGAGCCACTCATTCACTTTTTTATGGCACAAAATCAATTTTACCATTGGAATTAGAAATCCCATTTCTTTGTGTCTCCCTTAAAGGTATTCTCACTAATGACCAATATCATGAAAAGCATCTACACCAGCTCAAGAAGTTAGACCATACACACATTCAAGTAGTAGAACATATTAGAACATACCAAAAATGTATATAATTATCCTACAGCAAATGAGTTCACACTAGATAATTCAAAGCTAATGAATTCATTCTTAAATAAAATATTCATAATGTCAATGCTAAAGAAGAAACCAGAGGAAAATTCAAACTGAATTGGCTAGGTCCATACCTTATTACCAAAACTCTTATCCCTAAAGTATATCATGTAGCATCAATTGAAGAAAATAAACTCAAAAATATAATGAATATTATGCATCTACGTAGATTTCATGTAGATTATTTCATTTCACACATTGTCTTGTATATAGTATCTTTTTACTTATTTGTACATAGCTTCTTTTCCATTTTTTGTACATAGTCTCCTTATGATTGATTATACATAGATTATTGAAAAAACAAAAATGTTTAAATATTTCAAAATACAAAAACATTCAAATATTTAAAAATACCAAAAACATTCAAATCTTCAAAAATTCAAAAACTTTTCAATTATATGCATTATCCAAGCTTTACATTTCTACTACCATGTTAGACTTATATTTTTCTATTCTATGTTATTGTTTGTTGATTTATCTACATTTCCATGTTTCAATTGATCTTCTTTTAGTGTGTGTAGTGACATCCAGATCCTTGATTACTTCACTCTACCCATTGAGAGGGCATCCTACTTCTACATTTGAGATATACATAGATATATTTACCCACTAGGGGTAACTACTACACCAGCTTGGTTATGTCATTTATACACCACACACTAGTTATCATATTAATGTATATTATTTACTAACTTACATAAATTAATCTATTAACATTCACTAGTATATAAAACTTGCGTATTTATTAGCATCTACCTAGTCTTGTACTCCATGTCTTGCATGTTTTTGCCTCTTACTTTGATTAGTTATATTTGATTGTATTTATAGTATATTATATGACTTCCTTTATTTATTTACATAGCTAGATGTGATTGCATTTCTTAGTTCCTATTTTATCTCTTGTATGTGCCTTAGGATATTTGCTTCTATTATTGTGTGTACTTTAGCACATTTACCAATGTCCTTTTCTTGTACTCTTCTATGTTCCTATGGCCCTTGTGACAACCTTGCTTGTTTTCAATTGTCTATGTATGTCGAATTTGAACATGCTTTATATGCCTACTTTGTAGTTTGAGTGACATGTGCCCATGTCCCTTATTTTATTCTTGTTTCTTGCCTTGTGTGCTTGTTTACTTTTTGTTTTTCAAAATTTTTAATGCCATGATCCACATAATGAATTATCTTGCTTTCCTAAATGTCATGATGGAAATCATGCTCCATCTATCATTGAAAAAATAACTAACTAAAAACTAACACTTCCAATTCTAGTTCAATACATTGCACATGTTATTACATTATTATATCTATCTAGGCATACCCCTATTGATCTAATAAACTCCAATACAAGCTATGCTATATCTTGAGACATAATTTTGAATATCATGGATATATCATGTATTTAATAACATAAAACATTTACAATGTTCTTTCTTCTTAGGGTAGTTATTGTAGGGTCTTCATTCCTAGTCATTAGTTTCATTAAAAAAGCAATAAAATTAGACATAGAAAATAGCACTAGACACTAGCATTTCGTATTTTTGGTGATCCTATATAAACATAAAAAACTAGACTTTCTAGAAATAGGAAAAAAGTAGGTTCAACTACCAGTTTGTCATATATTGACCAATTTAGATTCAATAGTTTTAGTATAGTTTTTAACAAAGAATCTAGATATAGGGGGCATCATGTGTGACATGATGGCTCCCATTTCTAGTTTTAGATAGGTTACTTGGTATAACATCTAAATCATAATCCATGTTACAGACACTAGTGATTTGGGGTAATGTGCATGGCACATTAGTCTTCTTTTCTTTTCAAGTTTAGTATATTACCTAGGCATTCTCAATAGTTATGTTCCTTACTCCATCTACAGGTGGTTGGCATCATTTTAGAGTGGCTTTTATACAATCCTAACCTCCACATTTTTGAGTGGATTTCACAAAAGCCTATTTCCCAATTTTGGAGTGGCTTTTATACAAGCCTAATCTCCACCTTTTTTGAGTGGCTAAAAGTGGCATAGTTTTTATCATACATTTGACTATCCATACCAATATTATTAGATTATATTACATTCATGGGTTTCAAGATCCATCTCATATGACACATATTTCATACTAATATTAGTTCATAGCTTCATTTCATAGAATAATGATGGAGCCAGAGGGCTATCTAGCCTTTGTATTCTTGAGCCACCTATTCAGAGGGATTAAAAACATAGTGTAGACATTGATTAACACATGCATGACCAAATAGATTCACTTTATGGGAAATTATGGAGCCAAAGGGCAAACTTTTACATTCTTGATCCACTCTTAAGGAATTGAGAAGTCAAATTTGTTCCTGATATTACTCTTGGTACAACATCATCTACCATCACTCAGCATTAGAATATGTTTTATATAGGTTTGCATACTCGATGAGGTGTATTCATTATTTTATCTTCCCCTCTCTCTTACCCAAATTTATACAATCTTATTTTAGATATAGCATATCTATTAAGAATTGATCTACACTTTGTTTTCACTTGTAGATTTACACTTCATAATGTGCTTTCTCTATGCACACCTAACATCACAAAGCTTCATGGGCTTCATCCTTACAAGTAAGTTTAGGTATGCTTTTTATTTTTCCTTGATCTTAATTTTTCACTTTGCTATATCACTAGAATAAAGGAGGGTAAATATAGTAATATAAAATGTGAAAATTGTAATTTGAGTGTGGCTTATGACACCCAACCCATAGGTCCCTTTTTCGTTCTCTCATGACCCTTATAGGCACCTTTTCATTGATTCTCAATCATTTTTAGGCTCTTAAGACCTCATTTTAGCTTAGTTAGGACCATTTTTCCATGCTTATGCCATCCCCCTAGGTCCCATACCCTTAGGACAATAACACCTAACTTGGACTATAGTGTTGGACCCTAGGGTGTCCTCTTTCTTATGCTCCTATCCAATCACATTTTGTACCCAGATTACCATTTTCCCCTAATTTTGCTTCTTCATTGTGTTGGCCTAACATGATTACATTTAAACCATGACAAACATATCTCTATAAAATCCCATTCAAATTTAATTTAGAAGGGTTGGAGATTATTTCCAAAGGCAAGCAAGACCACTAATGTAATCTTCCCTATTTTATATATACAACCAACCAATACAACTACAATCTTATTCAAACCCTCACACCAATCCCTAGCTACCTCAAGCACACCTAGTTTAGCATTTTTGCATCTACATAACACTATTGCATAAGAAACATCAAGTGGTAGAACTACATATATCTTGATCCCTCTTTAAATTATTAGTATCCAAGTAGCATGCCAACACAAGGGGTTTAGATACATGTTCAATGCATCTTAAAAATACTAGCCCCCCTCTTTCTTCATGTTTTCATTCAAATTTAAACATAAGGAAGATCTAAGGTTGGAGATTAAATCATATCTACAAGTGACTTCATCGATAGTCAAGATTTGAAATTTCATAGGTAGACTAATATAGGGATAGAGAATAAAACTATTAAATTGCAAACCTCTATGACTAGTTTGGACAATAGTGGTAGGAATAAGACAATAACACCAGACACTAGGGTGTCCTATTTTTAGCACTCATATCCTTTCACCAAATGAAATATAGATTTTGATTTATGATAGTGTCTTAGTCATACATAGTCAGTATCAACTTCTATCTCAATCATCTTACTCTAGTTTAATCTAAGTTAAATTTATCTTCCTTATTTACTATGTTTAGAAAATATCAAATTGTAATAAAATTATACAAATTAGTAGCTTAATTATTACAATATTATTTACTAATTTAATTATCTTAGACCTTTAAATAAATTAGGAATAATACTCCAATATTCCTAAAATTTTTAAATCACTTGGATGACCTTGGATATATGTAATGGGGGTAGTTCCTTCTACTATTCATTGATGTGTTAAGTTTCTCAATGAAGGATACCTATAAACATGCCCAGCCAATTTAACTATTTTGAGAATATTGAAGTTTTATTCCTAATTTAGTTAAAGATCTGAGTTGACTAAATCAATAGTTAATATTGCAATAATTTAACCATTGATTTGTATAATTTTTTTGAGCTTCATAGATTTTTAAAAAGAATAATGAAAGAGGATAAATGTAACTTATCTTAAAACTATGCTAATATGGCTGAGATAGAGGCTAATACCATCTGTGTAGGATTGGGATAATGTCATGAACTAGGATCTAGATTCTATTTAGTGAAAGGATAGGAGCACCAAAAATAAGACACTTTAAGGTCTATCATTATAGTCTAGTTCTAATCATTATTGTCTAAACTAGTCATAGAGATCTAAGTTTTGTGAGTTTTGTCAAATGCCCTTGTGTGAGCCTACCTATGAAATTTTGGATCTTGAATGTTCATGGAGCTCCTTGTAGTTCTAATTCAATCTTGAATACCTATGCCTTCATTATGCTTTAATGAAACTTGAGAAAGAGGGGGAGATTACTATGTGTAATATGCACTAAACATGTATCCACACTCATTTTGTGGGCACACTACCTACATACTAGTAATCCAAAGAGGGATCAAGCCATATATAGTTCTCCCACTTGATGTGCTATGTGAAAGAGTGTTATGCAAATGAAAATATGCTAAACTAGGTGTGCTTGAGGTGGTTATGGACTGGTGTGAGGATTTAGATATGTTTTTAGTTATATTAGATGGTTATATTTAGATAATAGGTAAGTTTACCTCAATGGTCTTGCTTATACTTTTTCTTGTTTTTGTAATATTTTCCAACCCATTATAAATGAACTTTGAATGGGATTTTATAGAGATATATTAGTCATGGGTTAAATGCATTCACACTAGGATGACATAGTGAAGAAGAGGAATTAAAAGGAAATAGTCATCTAATTTAAAAATGTGATTGGATAGAATCACTATAAATGGGACACCCTACGGTATAGTGTTATATTCCAGCCCCAACACTCATGTCCTATAGGTCCAAGACCTAGGGGGATGGAATAAGCATGGAAAATGGGGTTTAGTTGATCTAAAATCAGGTCTTGAAAGTCTATAGATGACTAGGAATCAACAAAAATGTACTTAGAAGGGTCATGAGAGCATGCAAGAGAAACCTATGGGTTGGGTGTCACAAGCCACACTCAAGATACCAATTTGAAAATTTTATATGACTACACTAGTAGATAACTAGCCATTCTGACATTATAAAATTATAGAGTCATCTTCAACTATTTAGCTAGATGGGACACCTCATATCATAGTTTAGTCACCACCTCATTACATTTCACTTGACCAAATACATACATATGAGGTAGGTGATACTAGTACATCTTGCACTCTTCCACTTACAGTTATTTCCTTATCTCTAGATACTCAACCAATTATAGTAGATTTAGCCATTCCACCTACTCCACTAGTCATAGTTCTTACACCTATCATAAGTATGAAATTACTAAAAATAGTTCCAATAGTACTAATTCATTTTGTAGATATATCTCTATATGTAGTCATAGTCACTCCATCAATTATAGATACTCTCATAACATTTTCATCTTCTAATATTATAGTTGATGAAACTCCCATATCATAGTTACCCCTTATGGTAAATTGTGAGTTACCATATGTCCATGATGTTGATACAAATTCCTAGTACTTCAGATGATGATACGATACCCACACTCATAGATGACTATTTATGTGGATTGAGATTTACACCAATTGGCCTAGGGGAGTACCAAGATGGCTCTATAGCCCTCATCACACATCCTACATCATTCTTAACATCTTACACTACACTCTTAGGATATACTACAGATTCATGGCCGTAGATAGATCACTTGGTGCACATAGTTCACATGGTTACCTCTATGGATATAGAGCCAATCATTTAGATTCAGGTAGGTAGCACACAACATCAACCATAAATTATGCTATAAATTTCACCTTATCATGGATTGATGACATTACCAATAGTATAACATAGATCTATTAGTAGGTTATCACAACAGGATGGTCACCCTTTTTATCTCTTTCATAGAATCACAGCCATGATACAAACTCATGTACAAATTTACAATATATATTAGATAAACTATAGGTTTAAGTTATTATTTATATTAAATCACCATCAACACCATCTCCACTACTTCCATTGAGGTACTACTATAAATAAATTCCTTAGAGAAGAACCAACATATTCACAACTAGAAACACCCATAGTTTCCCTTCGATAGGATGACACCACTATGAGTGATAGATATCTAACTACATAAAGATCACACCTAACTAACACCTGAGGAGATAGCCACCATGCATACAACTTCTATGGCATATGATGATACTTATGATGATGATCTTGAGGCATCTAATGATGGCCATGATCCCTTCCTCCATCTCCATCCTAAACAATCTCCATCCTTGAACCCTTTACCCCCTCTAGCTTAGTCTTTTACATCATTGTGTACATATTGATTTACTTACATTATTGTACATAGTTTCTTCTCAATCTTTCTTGTATATAAGTTTTTTAGCTTACTTGTACATAGTTTCTTTTCACTTTATTATACATAGTTTCCGTATGATTTATTGTACATAGCTTATATAAAAATATAAAAATATTCAAATAACTAAAAATATAAAAATATTCAAATAACTCAAAATACAAAAACATTTGAATAATTAAAAATACCAGAAAAAATTTAATTTTATGCATTATCCATGTTTAACATTTCTACTACCATGCTAAACTTACATTTTACTATTCTATGCTATTGTTTTCAATTTTATCTATATTATCATGCTTCAATTGATCTTATTTGAGTTTGTGTAGTGACACCCAAATCCTTGATTGCTTCCCACTACCCATTGAATGGGCATCCTACACTTACATTAGAGACATACATCAACATATCTACCCAACAAGGGCATCTTCTATATGAATACACCACCCAGGTTATGTCATTCCTACACCACACACTCTAGTTATCATATTGATGTACATTACTTAATAACTTACATAGATTATTTTATTAACACTCATTAGTATATATCATTTTTGTATGTTGTAACATCTACCTAGTCTTGTACTACATGTTTTGCATACTTTTACTTCTTACTTTCATTAATTATATTCAATTGTATTTAGAGAATTTATATGCCTTCCTTTCTTGATTTATGTATCTAGATTTGATTGAATTTCTTAGTTCCTATTTTGTATCTTATGTGTTCTTTAGGAGATTTACTAATGTCATTTGCTTATACTCCTCTATATGCCTATGGCCCTCATGCCAACCTCACTTATTTTTAATTATATGTGTATGTGGAATTTGGACATGCCTTGTATACTTATTTTCCTAGTTTGAGTGACATGTGCCCACATCTCTTATTTTATTGGCTCTTTTGCCACTTTGGTATGCTTCTTACTTCTTGCTTTGCATGTTGGTTTGCTTGTTTTCTTGATTATTTACAATGCCATGATCCATATCATGCATTATATTATCTTCTTATATGTCATTATGTACATCAAGATCCATCCTTACTTGAAAATGAACACCTAAAAACTAACATTTATAATTTTAGCTTAGTATATTTCACATGCTATTACATTATTACAACTATGTAGCCATAACCCAATTGATCTAACAATCTACAATACAAACTATGTTATATCTTGAGACATCTTTTTGATTATCATTTCTATATCATGTATTTCAAAACATAACACAATTTTAGGGATATTTATTCTAATGGTAGTCATTATAGGGTCTTCATTCCTACTCTCCAAAGAGGGATAAATAAATAGGGGTTTTATCACAGAGATCATAGCCTTCTATTGATCAAAAATTAGTTTTCAGAACAGTCGAAACAACATTTAGAATTCAAACTAGGTAGAATATACCAAAAAGATAGTGATGAACATAGAATAGTGATAAAAAATAGTAAAGGATAAGAGCACCATATTTAGACTACAACAGTAGAAAACAAAGTGTCATAGTTTTGATGTTCTTATCCAACTAGCAAAAAACCTAGATTTTCTAGAAATAAACAAAAAGTTAAGTTCAATTATAGTTTTGTCAGGAATAATTGAATTCAAATTGGGCAAATTTAGAATAATTTATTTAAGAAAAACTAGATATAGGGGGCATCATGCATGACATGATGACTCTCACTTCTAGTTTCAGATTGGGTAGTTGGTACAACTTCCAAATCAAAATAAATGTTATAGACTCTAGTGATTGGGGGCAATGTGCATGTCACATTTGACTTTTTTTTAATTTATAGTTCATTACATTACCCAATTATTATTAGTAGTTACATGATTTATTCTATCTATAAGTGGTTAGTATCATTTTGAAGTGGCTCTCATATAAGCCTAGTTCTTAGTTTTACAATTCCTTTCATACAATCCTAATCTCCACCTTTCAGAGTGTCCAATATTGGCCAAGTTCTCAAAACACATTCATCTATCCATGCCACATTATCAGATTAAATATCATTCATGGGATTCAAGACCCATCTTATATGATGCACATTAATATATATATTAGCTCATAGTTCACTACATAGTGGGAAATGATGGAGATAAAGGTTCATCCTTTGCATTCTTGAGCCACCTACTCAGAGGGATTGGACATATAGTCTAAACATCAATTAACACACACATGATCACATAACTTCACTTAGTGGGTGACTATGGAGCCAAAGGGCCAACATTTTTATTCATGAGCCACTGTTGGGGAATTGAAAACTCAGTTCCATTCATGATATTCTATTGGTATAAAACATACCCAACATCACTCAAAATCACTTATAATCACACAGATTCATGGTATTCACCCTTGAAAATAAGTTTAGGTACACTTTTTATTTTTCCTTTATCTTAGTATTTCACTTTATTGCATCAGTAGAATAAAAATGGGGAAAATGTAGTCATATAAAATATTCAAATTGGTGGATTTAGTGTGGATTGTGACACCATATCCATAGATCCTTTTTACATGCTCTTATGACCCTTCTAGACACCTTTTCAATCATTACCAGTCATCTAAAACCTTTTAAATGGTCATTCTACCTTAGCTAGACTCATTTTACTAGGCTAATCATATTCCCCTTGGCCATGATCTTACAAGATAGGAGTGCCATACTTGGACTTGAGCATTAGGCTCTAGGGTGTCCCATTTTTTGTGCTCATATCCATTTTCAATTTGAACCCAAATAGTCATTTTCATCTTATTTTTATCATTCATTATGTTAGCCTAATGTGAATAAATATAACCCATGACAAATTATTCCTTATAAAATCCCATCTAAAGCTCATTTACAAAGAGATGTAATAAATATTGTATATCAATCAAGAATACAAATAAAGCATTAAGTAAAACTTCCCTGTTCTCTACATATAGTCAGCCAACATAATTGCACACCTACTCAAACCCTCATACTAGTCCCTAGCCACATCAAGAACCCTCAATTTGAAATTTTTCCATCCACATCACACTATTTCACAAAACACATTAGGTATGAGAACTACATATGTCTTGATCCCTCTTCAAAGTATTGGTATGTAGGTAGTGTGCCAACACAAGGGGTGTGGATTACACATTTAGTGCATCTTACACACTAACCCCCCTTTTCTCAAGTGATTCAAATATTATTTTATTAAGCAAGATGGAGGGTTATGGTTTGAATATTAAATCAGCTCTATAGTGAGTTCTATCATGAATCAACACTCAATATTTCATATGCAAACTCACACAAGAATAACACAAAAACCCCAAAAAAATTAGGTCTCTATGATTAGTTTGGACAATAAAGATAGGATTGGACTAAAATAGTAAACCCTAAGGTGTCCTATTTTCAATGCTCTTGGCATTTCACTAAAGGAAATATAGATTTAGATTCATGAAATTGTCCCAGTCCTACATAGCTAGTTTCAAACCTTGCATTAGTTATCTCAAGCCTATTTCAAGATAAGTTATATTTTTCCTTATTTATTGATATTTTTAGAAAGGTAAAAATAAAAATACAAATAAACAATTCAAATTAGGAACTATAATTATTGAAATATTATTTACTAATATATTAATTTAGACCTTTAGCTAAAATAGGAATAAAATTGCTTTATTCCAAAAAAAATTAAATTAGTTTGTTTGCTTTTTGAGCTTATACTATTTCTATCTAGATTTTTCCATGATCCTTATAATGCATACTATGCCTTCAATTGATCGCATTGGTTTTATATAGTTCAATGTTATATCTACCTAAACATGTTCCTTCTATATTCTACATAGTTACACTCATAGATTTTACAGTTGTCTTATTATTTTGATGTGAGGTAACTAATAGTTATTATCTTTCCCTAAACTTAGGGGGAATATTAGTGATATAATTTCATAGAGGCATCTTCTCCACACTTGGCATAATTTTTAGATTTTTTAGGGCCATGATTTGGAAGCAAGCTCTCCACACTCATTAATAATATGGTATTTATATTAGTTTTCAAATTCATTGGGGTATGTCACATGGGCATGGATTCCATACATTCATTAATTTGTAGATTTAATTGGGAAATTTTATATGGGAATGGATTCCATAATTCATAATTTTTTGATTTACTGGGGGCATGCTTTGGAAGCATGATCTCCATACCTATGAAGTATTGAGAATCTCTAGATTATAATGGGGTTATATTTTGGAAAAATATTCTCTAAATTCAGACTTATATAAATTTTCATATTTTCCCACATATATTGGGAGAATTATTTGGAAGAATTTAAAACATTATCCAAAGCACATAGTGTTATGATTCAAATTCAATGTTGTGGTAGAACTATAAATACATTGGTAACATTGTTATACATAGTTTTAATATGAGACACATATAAAGTGCATATGCTATGCAATGTTCACCTATTATTGTAAAATATAATTAAGTTTCATATTTTTTAACATTATCACGGACTATCACCACTCACTAGTTATACTTTTATAAACTATATTAAGATAATTTAGTATATCAGTTGGTCCATCTTTTGGTATGGTTGAGGTGATAAAATCACTCAATCTTACAAAAATTTTAGCTTTTAATTAATATTATAATATAACCTCTCTATTTTGATAGTGTGGGTGACTTAGGATTGGACTAAAACACTGAACCCTAAGGTGTCCTATTTTCAGCGCCTTTAGGATTTTATAGGAAAAAAGGGCTTAAAAAGACTAGGCTTAGTGAAGGTTAAAGGAGCAAAAGGAGTTCTTGAGAGTTGGTCCAAGAACCAAAATTGTTTCTTTCAAAATTGATAAAATATTGTAAGACCATTCATATATTTTATATGAATTGAATAAGGTGTACGTAATTTTTGGGCCACTTGGACTAAACTAAGTATGATAAATGAAGAGTTACAAGACACCTATGCATATAACTGATGGAATGATTGGTGAAAGGAGTTTCCCAAGGCATGTAAAATATTAAATGAATGGTTTGAGATAATTTAAATTCAAATTCATGATCTTTAAGTCCATTTTTGACTCATTTCATGTAAATAAGGGTAGTTTTTAAGGAGCTAGTCGAGGTGTCAAGCAAGTCTGTAGCCCCTACGCCACTTGGAAGGTTAGAGCTACTTCAGGAGTGAGACACATGGTCTTGGAGATTAGATATACTATCTCATAAATCTTATTCCTATTTTAACTCTCATGTACATTTTTCAATCTTCTTCTACCACCTCTCTCTCTCTCTCTCTCTCTCTCTCTAGACATATGAACATTTAATATTTATCTATATTTTTCCTAATATTAGTTTCAAATCCTTAAAATGACACATCTTTTTCAAATAAACTTTCCAATAGGCAAGCTGGTTATGTCCACACATAAGTGTAATCCTAAACCTTATTCTTTTAGTTTAAATATATTTATAGTATATTTAATCCTATATTGTTGTTGACCTAATTTTGACCACAAGTAAAAATTGGTCACCCCTCTAGGTAGAAACTAAATAGGGTTGTCAAATGTTTTTCATGGTTTTGTCATGGTCTTAAATGGTCTTAAGAGATTTTATATGGTCATATTTGTTCTTGTCTAGCATTTTCAAAAATTTGGTCTTAGGTTCACCTATCTAGTCCTTTGGGTCAATATCAAGGTATTGAAATGGTAAAACATATTAAAATATTTTTTATCATCTAAGGTAATTACAAAATTTTATTGAGATCTCATTAGAGACATAGTATTATGTACTCACCTTTTATTTGGCCCTTATATGCAAAAATCACATTTTGGCTACCTTTTATCCCATGTGGAAGAGTTGGACATACCATTACAAGAATCAAACATTTAAAAAAGATTCCAAACATCCTTGATGTCAAAAATGGGTCAAATAATTTTTAGGGGTAGTCATAGACTAACAACATATGTAGTTCAATGCTTAAACTAAGCAAAAAGACACTTTACAAGCACTTGTATGGCCTTACAAGATCAAATTACAATTCTAAATAGTTTTTAAGTGTCCTTTGGGATACATAAAATCATTTTATAGCTTTTTAACATGTTTAAAATTTAAATGACAATCTAGACACTATTTCTCCTCCATTTCTACCTTCATAAACTTATGAAGGAAAATTTGAACTGAATAATTTGACCTGGGAGAAAGAGAGAGTTAGGAGATAAATATTCAAAAATTGTTAGGGGTCATAATAATACTTAAATTAATGGAATTGGTTTGCATATTGGATTCCTCTTATTTAATAATGATCACTAATAGTGATAGTAGGTCACTATGTCCTATCCATTCAATAGGGGTCTACTCTTGTACATGGTTCTCCACTTCAGAAATAGATAGATAGGAATGGTTTTGAAGGTGGGTTTTAAAGATCATGGGTTTTTTTTCATTATTTTTTCATCATTTTACTCATTTCCATGATGTGTATTCAATTGGAAGAAAAGTGTCTTGATAAACAAGTTATTTCAGTCAATCTTGCTATAAGTTTCTATTTTATCTTCAGGGTGGTCACTCTTAGAGGTTTATAATTATTCAAGACTCAATTAATATCCCTAAATTGCAAGGATTTTATGTGTTTTGTCTTATATGTGTATTTCTCCATATTTTTAAAGTGTGATGTTGTTTGAGACATGGTTTGTGTTTGATCAATCTACTATAGGTTTGATAGCTAAATGGTCATAAATATCAGTGATATATTATAGTGTGACACTCTAAAATAGAATTGCACTACTAAAATCATGAGATAATAAATATGGTATTCCAATACACCCTCTGATGAGAAGTAATGAGTGTTTCTTCTATATAGAGGCATTTACAAACTATAAGAATAGGTTGAAGATGCTCATTTTTCATGAAAGGACATAATAAATCCCTCTATACACTCACATGGTATTGATTTCCCTATTGTCATCACGAGGAGATGTAAGTTAACTAAATCCTTAGATTAGACTATATAGAGACATTATACATTGGTTGATTATACTTACATTTTGTACATACCATTAGGGTAAGTTAAAAATGAAAATGTATTGTTATAATCCTTTGTATTCCATTGGAAAAGTGATAACAAGTTAGAAATGGTTTGATATTGTGATTAGGTCTAAGGACTTAAGGATTTGGCTTGATAGCCTATAAAAACAAGTAGTGACCTACAAGCCCTAAGCCTTAAGTCCTCATTTTAGACTAAGATAAAACTCATACAAATATAAGGGAGTCTCAAACATTGAGATATAGATTAATTTTATATGTATACAATTTCAAAATCCATTAAGAAGAAACTAAGCAACTTAGATAATTAAGAGAAAAGTAGAATTAAGTTCACAGTCAAAAGACCACCTATAATACTATTTATAAAATGGGTAAGAGACAAGTGATTTTAAAATGTCATAAATTTAATTAAATAGAGCCTATATATGGTGGAATGAGTTACTATTGATTTATATACTTTAAAGCATCATGGTAAGTGTAAATCACTAGGTTTATAACTATGCTCAAACCTAGTCCTAATGAGCACCTACAACCATGCTTTGAAAGGTGTAAGGTGGAATGTGTAAAATGAAGTGGTAGAGCATATATGAAAGGTTATTGAGAAAAATTTTAACTCTAAATAATTTTAAAATTCCTTTGAGGAGATCAGTGATGAGAATGGTGAGGCCTAAACACAAACAAAATAGTAAACCATCCTAAATAAACACCTACAACCTATAGTCTAGATAATTGGCTTCAAGCCTAAAAGAAGATAGTAAAATAGTATTTGAAAGATACTTAGGGCATAATAATGTCTTTAATAAATATTTATGAATCATTTTAATAGTCAGTGTTATAGAATATGAGGTCCTAAACTCAAAGAAATATAGACTAAACAAACATCTCCAAGCTACAGGTTGAAATAAGCTAGTTCTAATCATAAATTCAAAGGCAAAGGTGTATGAGATACTATAAGGTATACATTATATAAAATAATAAATAGTAAATTAATTTTTATATCACTAAAATAAAAAAGTGAAGATTAATCAAACTAAGTTCCAATCTACATACACAGTCAAATAATAAACTACAAGTTTTCCTACTTATGAGAGCTTCTACTTGATTTGAGAATAGTTAAAGGAAGATGAATAGGTTTTAAAGATGGAAGGTAATTTGGAAATTATTTTAAAAATGTAATAAAAATTTAGAATTTAACCACTCATACTGATGAAAAATGTGGAAAAGGTAAAAATTTTATCTAAGACCTAGTGAAGGAAGGACACACAGTCAGATCCTACAATCCCATCATGAGAGAGATTGGTGTATTAAGGCCTTTATAAGAATGGTCACACTTTTAAAATTGGTAAAAATTGTGATTAACTGTAATAATATTTTCATGGTCACTTCAGTGTCATTCAAAAAGTTGGTATATCCATTGTTTTATCTCAGACCTTACCCATTCCATTGGCAAGGGACAATCATGAGGCCAAGGGGTCCATTGGGTATCAAAGCACCAAAAACGTATTAATAACACCATGGATGGGCCTTATGGAAACCAAAATCCATGAAAAATTTCTCCATACACTTTAAGGTTCCACAAGAAACTTAGTATTCATCCAAATGTCCTTGAGGGCTAGTAAGAAGGTGACATGCCTATAACCTCAAGTCACCTAGTATATAGTGTGGTAATAACAAATACCAAAGAATGTAGAACTATGAGATTTTTTTTTAATAGGTCTCTTAACCTCTCCCAATAGTGAAATGGAGTTTGGAGGCCCAAAACTAAAATTTGATCTCTCTTAAGTTCAAAGAGAGTTAAGCATGCCACCAGAGGAGTAATTTCATATGCTCACCCCATATATCACATTTTTTATGGGAAGAAGAGACATTTTGGATAGGTGAGGAGGTTATTTAAGAAGTTTTTCCATGTGTAAGGAGGTCAATTTGTGCTTTGTTCTTTATGAACAATTGTTAACACCTCAAACAAGTATTAAACCCTCTTAAAACCCTGATAGTGATCAATTAAGGCAAAAGGGCCTATAATGCACAAATAATGACAAAATTTTATAATAAAACCTATTAAATTTTTAAAAAATTTCAATTTGGTTCTCTATATGTACCCTATTTATACTCTCAATTGTAAAAACTACCATAAATGCCTTAATTTTTGTGATTTTTGGTGTTTTAGAAGTGTTCTAAGAATGAAAAAAGTTACCAATAATTTAATGAGGTAATTTGTTATGTGTCATTAATTTAAAATTATAAAATGTTTAATATTATATGCTATAGGTGGTTAAACAAGGTCCATTTTCCAAGGTAGTCTCAAACAGGCCTAAAAAGAGACTAGGTGGCTAGGTCATTTCATGGTTTGCACACTTACAGAGGTTCTTAGGAATTAAAAATTGACATGGAGGTTGGTGATATCATAGGTAAGGTGAATCACATTAATTTTGATTATTTTACATGTGTTTTAAAATTTTGGATCAAGAAGACAACATTTTAGGAAAGGAGGCATAATTGGGGCCTAATTCAAGAGAGAGAAAGGTAGAAAAGATGGACATCCACTCAAAGTCAAGACATAAAATTTGACATGAGATGTAAGGCCATAATGGGTCCCAAAATATTCCATTTTTTTATTATTACCTATTTATTCCTCTAAATGTATCACAGGTGCCCATAGTATTTAAAGAACACTTCTCATTTTATAATTTTGGGAATTTAGAGCATGAGTAGTGGGTTTTGGAAACTTATATTACTTGTGGTGAAATATTTCAAAAAAATTATATTATTTGATGGTTTTCAGCCACCATGGTCCAAATTTTTAAATTGTAAGCATCTATGCTAATACTGGTGAATTATGATCAAAGTTTAAACTATAGACTAATCTAGATGGACATTTACAATGAAATCTAAACTAGAGTGATCTTGTTAAAAAGGAAGAAAAAGATAAGGGTAAGGCAGAAAGAGAATACGTGATTGTTGGTCTTAACCTTCAACATTATGACAAAGTTTCAATTATAACTGAGTATTCATTTAACTAGTATATAGTGATAAATAACTTAAACTTAGATCTCAATACACACCAAACAAACCTCTAAAGATGATGTAAATAAGTACAAGTAAGATCTAAATTAAATTTAAATGTTTTATACCACACTCAAATAACATTTTCACATCCTAATGCAGAGAAAATAAAATGAATCAAATTCAAGATCATTCAACTAATATATCATAAACATAAATTAGTAACCCTGTAATCAAGGATACAACTCAAAATTCATATAAACCATTAAAATTTAAGACTTAGGACTAGAAATTAAGATAAAATACATATAATAATTGACACAAACAAATTTGGACAATATGTATAGAATTCCTTGATTGTATTAACTACTCAGTATACAAATTTTGCTCTAAATTTTTTCCCCTTACAAAATGGTAGTACTACCTTTTACAGGAGGAAAAGGTAGTATACCAGTCAGTTACAAGATACAAATGTATAATAAATAAGAATAGTTGTACTTTTTGTAAAAAGTTATAGAATATACTTGATTTTCCAAAATGGACTGACCTAGAGGCAAATATGCTAACAAACTATCATATGCATTTATAAAAGAATATTATATTTTGAAAATGTTACAAACCTTTTCAAAATGGAATATTATTCAAATGGCTAGTGGGCCCTGTACTAAAGGATTCTCTTGTTGATCTTCAAGGACCTTCACGTCATTTTGGTATTGTTCACTAGCTAGCTCTATGTCAATTTCAAGCTTTAAGAGACAATATTCTTCTTGGTCAGCTAGATCACTCAAGTCTCTCTCATTTATAGCCATTGCCTCCATGATAATTTTGGCCTTCATTATCCTTTCTCCTATAGTAAATATCATTTCCATGATCTTACTATTATCTACCCCAGATTTGCCTTGGCTCTTACCTTTGATTTTTTACATCACTAAAGTATCCCTATGCTTGAACTCATCATTTACCATGATGCCAAGGGCACTTATTTTTGTGGGGTTGGTGATCATGGTGCCAGAGATATTTCAATTCTTTCAATTATCTCCTCATCATTTTTAGGAGTCTCTCTATATCTTTGGACCAAACATTTAAACATTGGACATTGTCAATAACTATTTTGAGAATTGTATTTAGATGTAACAAACCAATGGTTTTAAAATGAAGGATGTAACCTTCAACCTATATGTTCGAAAGATTTATTATTTTATCCTCTAAAGATTACCATTGGGCTATTAGACCCTTGGCCAATATATTTTTTTACACCAATGTACTTTGCCTTAGTTTCATTATTTTTAGGGCATTAAACATATCATAGAAAGGTTCATCAATCATTTTGATGATTGCCTCTAGGACTGATAACATATATTGCTTTGCTATATTTTATCTCTCTTATTATATTTTCTCAATCTTTTGTTTCAATCCCCTAATTTTTTCTTTGAGTTGGACTAATTGGGCATTAGTTATCCCTTTTATATCTTCCACATGGATTGGGTGTTCACCTGGCCCTTGACCTCTAATAGGAGTTAGACCAACAAAGGGTTCAACCTTTTGTAATTTGGACTTCTCTACTCCCACCATGGCCTTTATTATTGTCACTCTTTCTAATCATGTTTTCTCAAGATTGAACTACATAATGGTTGATGGTTTTATGAATATTGGGGGATCAAGAACCTCCATCTGAGTGTTGTTTAAGGCTTCTAGAGCATACATTTTTTTCTAATTAACCCTCTAGTGGCCAATATTATTATTTATTCTTCCTCTTTCATCAAATCTCATATCCATGGCTTGTTATCATCATGTACATCAATATTAGCAGTCTTGTTCAGGGCCAATGAGTGGTGTTAGGTGGGGATTTTTTGTATTTTCCCATAAATGAACCGATTAGGGATGATTGGTCCATGGATGGGGTATTCATCACTAAACAAGTTGAGTTCACTCATGAGGTGAGTGAAAGTCAACTTTGGATTCTTTTGTTCAATTGGGACCATTTCTATTTCTACCTTTCTCTTATTTAATGGTGCCACTAGGACTAGATCCATGGCAACTTCTTTCCCTTTTCTTTTTTAGCCTCCTCTATTTGGGCCTAGGATTCTTTAACTTGTATTTCCTTTTCATCAGAGCCATATGATTTAATAAGGACCTTAAGGGCATCATCCACTATTTCATTAGGCTCTAGGGCAATCATGTATAAGTACTCAATAGGAGATGCTAGTCTTTGAGGTAGGGCTAAGGATGAGGGTCCCTCACTAGGTCTTTCTGTTAATTTATCCTTCCCAAGACAATGTGAAATCTATACTTGGAAATGTGGCACTTATATTTATGGTTTCTCTTGAGGGGGATAGATGGTCCAAACAACAAATGGTATTACAGAGGTCCCATTTTCCATATGTCACATGGTGGCTTCTCATTATTAATTAGTCTATGTTAAAGTCCAATATTATGTCTCTTGAACCTAGCTAATACCTCCTCAAAATAGTTGGCCTTGATGTGCAAAGTGTCATACGGACCAAGTTGATGTTCATAAATTGGTTTGGGTAATTATTTAACTTTCAAATGCATGGTGACCTTGTCATTAGGGTTCCACTACCTTAGGTCATCTAGCTACTATCTAAAAGGAGTCTCTGTGTCTATACATAGTGTCTACATGTTTCCAATCTTGTAAAACGATTATGCCAATTATCAAAGGAAAAGGATGGAGGAGGTATTTCCTTTTCTCCTTTAAAAATACCATTAATGACATGAAGAAGTTGATATGCAATTTCTTACTCTACAATTTTGGTGGGAACATAAATAGGCAACTCGTAAGGTTAAAATAAAATCCCTTCAATTTTCATCACTATACAATCTAGATACAACCAGATGTATGTCATTAGCTTTACATATTTCTTGATTATAGGTCTAATCCTAGGCATGGGGATCCTTGTAATTGTTTCTACTAAAGGAAGATCAACACAATAAAAAATAAACTACACATTGGGTCTATATTTGAAAATGTGTAGTTTAAAATAATGGTGTGATACTTTAAATCTACCCTCAAGTGACCAATTTTTTTATATAAGGGATCTTAATGGAGGCTAGAAAGGCATTTAGTAGATAGGACATCATGAAGAATTGGTTACTAGTTTTCTTATTAATGGTTGTGAATTATCATTTTAGATAGATGTTGATCATCTCTCTAATTAGGGGGTGAATTCCTTCTAGACCATGAAGTAGACATAAGATACCTAATTATTATTGACTTATGTTGTGGATAAGGCCCCATATAATCTATTAAATAGAGTCATAATTACCTTAATCCCTTATCTGAATTGGGTAACTGGGATTCCTCATGTAGGGTCCTAGATTACATGGTTTCCTTGGAGTAGCCATGGTTTAAGGATGGTGTCTAAATCATTATTTCCATTCCATTCTTCAATGGTGGGTAAATCCACCTAGGTTTTTCTCATTTTGTAACATATTTCAAAATCCCAAGGGGAAATGTATGTAATTCTACCAATGATCTTTTCATGAATTATCTATTCTTGTTTAATTCTATAATCTTTATAAATGGAAGCAAGGATGTTAATATAATAGAGTACCTCTAGTTTAGCAGTAGCATGGTGGAGGATGGTCATTTGGAATATGACTAGATTATAATACCTTTGAATGATGGTGGAAATATTTTATTCTTTTATAGTGATGGATTTCATCTCCTCAATGGTCCATAAGAGCTTTGACTATTTATTATTACCCATGTTCAATACTATAGTGTCTAGGTCTGTGTCTTTAAAAACCCTTCCCTAATTTTCTATCGATAGATAAAACTTTACCTCATCCCCTTTTTATTGCCTTTTAGCTACCATGGCTACTAGACTTATAACTTGTTCATAATCATATTTCAAATGGTCTCTGGGTCAATTCTTCTCACTCAAATTACAATTGAACTCCTTTTAGCTTAACTTTGATCAATCTAAGCTTAAATTAGGGCATTTTATGCAAATTTTAGGGTTTTTGGAAGCTTTAATGGTGATGGATTATTCATAATTACACTCATTCATGTCTCAGATTTAATTTTGACCTTTGCCTTTATATGATTTCCCTTTCAAGTTGACAAAATCTTTTATTTTGTCATTTTGTGCTTGTGTGGTGTTTACTTGGCATCTATTTGACAACTTTCACAACATTTTTCATAAATTCCTTCAAAGCACTAGCCATTATTTTTTGAAATTTTCCATTTTATTTCACACTATTGTATCATCATCCATGGATCAACTTAGGTCAATGATCATGACCTAGGATCTTGCATGTTATTATCTATCTTTGCATCTAGCTCCATAATTGTGTCACTTGGCACCTTCATGAGCTTTCTAAGGTTTGAACTCTACATTAGTCACATATTCAACACTCATCTACCATGTGTCAAGCTCCTGGGCTATCAGAGTTCTGCTAAATAGTCATCAATGATTTTGCACCATTAGATCACTCAATCCTAATGAAGTGAGGGTTGTTGATCCTAAAATATGTACAAACTTTAATCGGTGCATGGTCATAGAAAGGAACTTAGGATAAAATATTTTAAGATAAATTTATTTCATGTTAAGAAACATTCCATAGACTTAGGCTAAAATATTTTATGCTATGTTTTAAAGCATGATATTAAATGACCCTTTAAATGATATCATGCCCCTTTGTTTAAGTAAACTATTCAAAGAGTTTGAATTTTATGGCCTCATAGATATCAATGATGGCCTCACAGGTGTCAAATTAGGTTCACAAGAATTTCAAAGTCAATCTCATAAAGTTCCTTAGGTTTGGTGGGATTAAAGTTGATGGTCTCATGGACATCAATGATATCCTTGTGGGAATCAAATGATAGTCATAAGAATGTCAATTTTAAGCTCATCAAGTATTTATATTCCATAAATCTTAGATTCAATTTAATCCATCTAATTAAGAGATGAAATGAGGTGAGATCTATCTGATCAATATCTAAGCGAGTGCACATCATTGGTTTAGGGTTTTGTTAAAATTAAGCTTCATATGCAAGAGTGCCATGTGGTGATTTTATGAGGTTCTTAAACTTTGACCTTGTTGACCCTAGGGATGAACCATGTGTTGTTGATCTTTGCCTAAGTTCTTAATATGGTGAAATGTATCATCTATATAGTTTTTCATTTCACCTTTAACATTTATCATCTCTATATCATCATTTGTATGAGTACCCATAGACTGTTGATCATGATATAAGATATTTGCATAGGATTGGCTCTTTAAAATAATTAAAATCATGAGCTCAATTTTTTTTCAAGGTCCACTTATATTATAAAAATAAAAAGTTTCCTTAGGGTAAAAATAAGGCTTAAGCTCATATTTAATGAAAGGGACCCACTTAACCTTGGGAAATCTTATGTTGTTGGATCTTCGAATCTAGTTAACCACAAGCCATTGATCATGATATTTGTGATGACATGAGATTGGTATAATGGGATAAGGATTTAAGGTCTTTAATATTCCTTTGCATTTTTAGATCAAGATCCGTGATGAAGCAATAGCTATTAGATCTAGAAAAGGCAAAAATGTTTAAGTTAGTACTTTGAGTGATATGGAATAATGATAATGTGTTAAGACTAAGGTATTGTTAATGTTAATAGATAAAATGGGGCCTTAATATTAATAATTTAGGATAAATAGGTAAAAAATGGGAAAAAACTAAGGAAATTAAAAGGGACCCTACCAACATGAATGTTAGACGCGATTAGAAATAAAGGAAATAAAAGGGGGAAAATAAAAGGACCAAGTAGGACTTTCAAAGTAAGGTTTGGTCATGTTAAGAAATGTGATCAAGACTTAACATGAAAATTAGGCTTGAGTCCAAATTAATTTGAAATATTCCCACCAAATTGCTCCTGCTAAATGTAAATTTGAAACAAGGACTTAAGCTATGTTTTTTTAAAGGAGGGTCTTTACAACATGAATCTAGGCCTGAACTTTCATAAACCAAAGACTAGTAAAATCTTGAATGAAGATAAACTATGAAGATATAATCATGATCCATTCATAAGGGATCTATGAAACATACAATTTATCACATGAAAGGAAAATGTTAGCAACATTAGGTAACCTTAAAACAAAACCATTAACTAGTAGGCCAACTTTATCAAAGTGGATGATCTTTAAAATATAATAATGTTCAAAACATGCCATGTTTTGAGTGTTAGGGTTAAAATTATCTTAAGGGTCCCCATTTTAAAAAATGGGGGTATGTTGACCTCAAAAAATGGTGACTCCTAGGGAGAACATATAAATATGTTAAAACTTAGAGGCTTTGGTTTGGAAAAGTGACTAGGTCACGTACTTCACTTGATCTATGCCATCACTAATATCAGTTCATGGTTAAAAATATCTTTGCACGTGTAGAATTAGGGTCAAACATTAAGGCATAACCATGTTACGTGTGTGATTTGATTCCACTTAATATTTTCCATGGGATTCATAGGATAACTTCTAAGTTTTATTATTTTAATCATTAACATTAAATTAGAGCATGTTTGGATATCTATTCAGGACCATGTTTTTAGTTCAAGGAAGGCTTAGACATTGCATTACTACTAGATAAGAATCTATATCCTTGATATATATTATTTTGGCTCCACTCATGACATTTATCCACTGCTATCTAGGCATCCATAGCCCCAGTGGAGGTTACAAAAATCACCTTTGCTTGAAAAATCTTTTGATTTTATAATAAATTCTTGTTTTTTTTCATTTTTAGATCTTTTAGGATCTTTATCAAAGTTTGGGAATTAGTGTATCCAAGTTGAAGGATTTGGTCAAGTCTTTGATCTTTAGGTAATCACCTATGGTTATGACCTTTGTCCCAATCAAGGATGTTTGTTAAGTGCAAGCATGACTGTACTCTAGTAGCTCAATATTTCATTCCACATGTGTAACTCCTCTTAAGGCCAAGTTTAGATCAGATAAATGTTCAATTTATCATAAAATAGTTATCCTATTCATCACTCCTTACTAGTTTTGCTAAATTAGAACATCAAGCTCATATTTTAAATCCATGGTGAACACGTGCATGACATGCATACCTACATTTATGAACTTTGGTAGTTTCAAGAAAACTAAATGATCTTCTAGTAGAAGGATATCTAAAATAACTTATTAGAAGCAAGTAAAAAATCAATGAAACAAGCGCACAATATAAATCAAACCAATGTGTGTGTGTGTGTGTGTGTGTGTGTGTGTGTGTGTGTGTGTGTGTGTGTGTGTGTGTGTGTGTGTCTATATATATATATATATATATATATATATATATATATATATATATATATATATATATATATATATATATATATATATATAAAGTAAAGGACAAGAAAGGAAAAGCAAAATAAACTAGCTAGCCTACCCACACTAGTAGATCTAACTAGTCTTACAAGTTTATTCCATGAAGACCCTTGATGGAGCGACAAAAAAGTAATAATTGAGATATTTCCCATTAGTGGACAATGTGAATTATTCTCCTTGAAGGTCTCTTAGCTTGAAGTTATTTTTTCCAAGTGTCTTTATAATATGACAATGGCCAATCCATAGGGGTGTGAATTTTCCATGTTTACCCTTGGGTTTAAATGATTTATCCAAAAGGAGGAACAAATCTCTCTTCTTGAGAACCTTTGCCTTTGACATTTTTTCAAACCACCTCTTCATCATGGTTTTGTGCCTTGATAAATTTATAGAAGGCTTCCTCCCATGCATATTCCATTTGGATGATGTCTAAAAATCTTAAATTTGAAAGATCCTAGCCTTCTTCCATATATTCTTATCCATAAACCAACAAAAATGGTGATGTTTTAAGGGTTGTTTGATCCTTATCCTATCTTCTCATATGTCATACTTGAGAAGCTTATGCCAAGTCCTAAGATTTTTTGGAGTGAACTCCTTGATTTCTTTCATTAAGTTCTTGTTGGTAGATTTGGACACTCCATTTCCTTGAGGATAATGGTTGGATGAAAACTTAAGACAAATTCCATTATCATCTGCCCATTCTGTCATCTCTATAGATATAAATATAGATCCATTATCACACACCAAAGAGACTAGATTTCTAAATCAGGTACATATGTTCTCCTCTAAGAAATTGATCACTTCTTTAGTACTATATTTTTTGGTGGCTACAACCTCAATCCACCTTGTGAAATAATATATAGTAGTTAGGACATACTTGTGACCTTTTGATGAATTGGGGTTGATTACCCCTACAAAATCTAACCCCCATTGTGTAAAAGGTTTATCAACCATGACTCATTATAGAGGCATGGTTGCCTTTGTTTCTTTGGTGCTAATAATTTAGCATGAGTGGAATTTCCTCACATGCTTATGATCATTTTTGAAAATAGTTGGCTAATAGTAGCCAGCTCTAAATATCTTATGAGTTTTTATCCTTCTAGATGGATTCTCATTGCCTAAATTCTCATGAAAGGTGCTCATGATTTGGGTAGATTATTATTATAAGACACATCTTAGGTAGATACTTTTAAATTTATTATTGTATAAAACCCCATCTTTGATCAGATAATGGGTTGTCTTGAGCCTTAAGGCCCTCTTTTGCTCCCTATTTAGTCCTACAAGACAAGTGCCATTAATTGGCAAGTGGATAATGGAATTATACCATTCATTAGGTTAAAAATTACGTTGATCAATCTACATGATAATTATCTTAGGGATATAATTACAAATCATTTGGATCAATCCTTGACTCCTTACCAGTTTTGTAGTTTTTTTTCTATGTCATATTCTTTGCAAAATTGACATCAATTTACCTCTACGTTCTCCAAGTTTATTTTGGCTCAGTATGAGATTTGTGGTAGGGCTAGGTAAAATAACATGCACCTTATTTCTAAGGATATAGTGCCTAAATTTATTTACTACCTTAGCTAATGCACATGTTTTTTTATCAATCAATGAGTAATTTAACTCAACATTCTTAAAGTTAGTACTCATGAAAGCTGTTGGGTGATCACACCCATCAATCTTATGAGTTAAAAATATAAATATTATATGGTCATATGTAAAAAAATAGAGATAAAATCCCTTTGAAAAGTCAGGACTTATCAAGACTAGAGCTTAATTGAATGCTTCTTTGATGTTATTGAATGCCTTCTTGGATTCTTCATTTCAAGTGACTTTAGAATCTTTCTTTAGCATATCATTTAATGGTTTGAAAATTTTTTCAAAACCAAAAATGAATTTTATTACAAAATTTAGTTTGAAAAATAATTATTTCTAATGCCTTTCTACTATTTGGAGGCTCTATCTTAGATATAGCTTCCACTCTTTTAGGATCTATGGAGATCCCATCTTTAGTTATAATGTGACCTAACAATTTGCCTTTAGTAACACAAAATATGCTTTTCTTGGGGTTGAGAAAGATTCCATTCCTTTTGTATCTCTCAAATACATGTTGTCAATGCATAAAGTAATCTTCCCTATTTTTAGAAAAAAATGGTTAGATTATCCATGTATATATTGATACACTTACCAATCAAACTTTGGAAGGCATGGTCCATGGTGCTTTAAAAATTAACACCACTATTTATCAGTCCAAAAAGAAATATTTTGTAGGAAAATATGTCCTGCTTAGTTTTGAATGTCATCTTCATCATATTTTTCTTGTCTACCAACACCTAGTTGTAGCATGAAAAACCATTAAGGAAAGACATCATGGTTGAACCTAAAATTATTTATATTACCTAGTCAATAGAGAGAAGAGGATAATTATAATTTTTAGATGATCTATTTAGATTTATAAAATAAATGAAAAGTCTAATTTCACCATTCTTCTTTCTAAAAGGAACCACATTGGTAACCCAAGTAGAGTGCCTAATAGGAAATACAATTCTAGCATCTAGTAACTTCTTGACTTCCTTGAAGATCATAGGTTCTAGGACTAGATTCACAGGCCTTTATTTCTTCTTGAAGGGTTTACGATTTTCCTTTAGAAAGATATTATGAGTGATGAATCTTGGGTCAAAGATCTTAAATTCATCATAAGACTAGGCTATGCAATCTTTGTATTTTGCTAGTAGCTCTTTGGTTCTCTTATTTTCAGCACTTGTGCAAGATTTTAAAGCATTGACCAAATGAGGTTGATCTTGAGGTCCAAGATAAATTGCATTATAATATTTCCCATTTACCTTAGGAACCTTAGGTTCCTAGCTAGTTTGTCTTGATTAAATAATCTCTCCAAGGTAATCATGCCTTTGGGAATTTTATTGTCATTTAGTTGAATGACTCTACCATCAAATTTGCCTTTTCCATAAGTATATTCATTAGCCTCATCAATGACATGAGATTCAAATGATCTTGAATTGGTCACAAAATCCAATATCTGTTAATCATCACTAAAGACTTGAAAATGATTCACATTATTTGGGATTGAAGGATAAAGTATCAACTCAATTCTAAAGCTGGGTGAGTCTTGGTCAAACATGAGGTTGGATAACATATAGGCTAGTTCCTTAGATACTTTTTTCTCCTCTTTAGGGATGGATAAAACGTTAAAGGCATCAAAAGACTCAATTAGATCCTAGACCCTAAATTTATAACTCTTAAGGTATGATAGTTTGCATTGATATTTACTCTTTACTTGGTTGAATACAATCTCTAAATCACCATATACTAGTAGTTCTTTGACTTTATTTTTGATAGCAATTTCCAAACCTAGGATGAGGGCCTTGTTTTCAACAAGGTTATTCTTGCATGGAAATTAGAGCCTATATGATACATGATATTTATTACTTTTAGGATTAGTTAGGACAATACTAACCCCAAACCCAAACTTACACTTAGCACCATCAAAATTTAGCTTCTATAGCCTAGACATAACATGAGTACTCTTAGGATGAAATACCTTTGTATTTTCTAAGGTGAAAACTCCCAAATTAGTGTCAATTATGTTGACCATTTCATTCATAGTATTGTACTCAGTGAGCATGTATTTCATTATTATCTCCATTTCAACTCTTATCTGGTTTGGAAATCCTTTCCAAGGTAGCCATAAATGTGAATAATCCATGGACATGTAGCCATTTAAATCTTTGGTCCATTCCCTACTTAAAAATATTCCATAAACATTAGGAATTCCAACAACTTGGATATCAATAAATTTTTGTACTCTAGGCTCAGAGGCTACTTGCATATGGAAATTTAACAATTCTTGAATCAACTTGAACCTAGATTTATATAATTGAGTAATAACTCTATTAGACTTAATAAGTGTCAAGCCAAGTTATATGCAAATACTTATTGGCATGATACTGGTGGAGGCACCAGAATCCAATATAAAATTATGTAAATTCTTACTTAACATGTTGACTATGAGTAGGAAAGGAGGAGATTTTCCCTTAGCTTTATGCATAGCCACATTACCATTGTTAGATTTGGGTTGTTTGATATATTTCTTTGATAATGACTCTAGAAAGAAGTCCCTTTTTTCTAAGATCTACATTAATTCATGAAATGCGATGTAGGATTTTATCTTCTTCATGTCTTCAAAAATATTATAACCAGTCTTATTTGAAGAACAAGGAACATCAACATTATGCTAAGAGATACTCCCTCTAGGTAGTTCTATATTATTGCTTGAAGAAATGTCTATAGGATTTCTAAAGTTATTTGGAGGTGTTGATGTAGTTAAGGTCTACCTCTACTCTTTATTACTCAAAGGATAAGTCTTCAAGAATTTTCGGAAGGCCTAGATTTCTTCAGGGGCATCATCAAGTTCATTATCCTCTTGGAAAGGGAATTCAAATGTTTCCACCATGTTGACTTGATCAGATGATTTGGTTCTCAAGGTACCTACACCACTATCCTTATTAGGCACCACTTCAAATGTGTTTAAATATTCTTGTAAAGATTCAAAATCTATAAGAAACTCAATGCAATCAATCTCACCATATTTGGCTATATAGTGCACTCTATAATAATCAAGCAAAGCAATGTTAGTAAGATTAACATCCATCATTTTATTGCTAGAAGATGGTTCATTAGCCTTATTATTATGAAAAATATCATTCTAAAACCTATTATTAGGCCTATTAAACCTTTGCAATGATAATTTCCTACCAGAGCTCTCTCTAGTATTGTCAACTTATTTTTACAGTTGAAGGAAATTAGTGCTTAACTTTTAGACCATTTTTAGAATAGAATCATTCTCATTCTTAGGAGATTTAGAATTATAAATTTGGTTATTATTAGTACCAACAACTAATACTAGATTTATTTAATCATTTTCATTAAATCCATTAACAACAAGATGACTCAAGTATCATAGGTTCTGATTAGGAAAAAGATGACTCAAATGCAATTGATTCATATTTGGGAGTTGATTTTATGTAAGAACATTCTGATTATTATTGGGGAAGATGTTCAAAATGGGAAAATGTGTATTGATATTTGGAATAAGTAGGTTATTTGTCTTTGGGGTTACATTTGATCATTGATGATCATTTCTTTAGAATAATCCTTAATTAATGTAGTTATAGTTGGAAGAGATCTTTTCAAAAATATAGAAGTCATATGATCTATTACATCCTTGTAGATTTCTAGAGCAAAAGAATCACCAAGTTTATAAGGGTCTATTATCCTGATACACATCTTCTAGAAATTGACATTAAAGGACATTATGGGCTCTCTTTCATCGCTCTTGATGGTGGTGATTTTGTGTTATATGAGACATAGATTAACAATTTTGCCAAACTGGTCTATGAAAACATTGGTGAAACCATCCCAACTAGTAATGTAATTGTTAACAAAATTAAGAAACCATTCATATGTAGCATATTTAAAATTAAAGGGGAATAATCTACATGCCATATCTTCATGTGTGATATTTAGCAACCTTAAATTAGCTTTGAAAGATTTAATATGCTCTTCAATATTTACAATACTACTTGGACAAAATGTTGGCAAGTTTTTTTAGGATTATGTTTGAGATCATGTACCACACATAGCATGTTGATTAAATATTCTCACAACCAAGCCATACCTAGATGAAGGTCAAAGGTAGGGGTACCTTGAAGAGGTGAAGTTGGAAAATATTTGGAATGTCTATGCCTACCTTTATCTTGCCTAGTTATTATATGCACTTATAGCTGAAGCAAAGGTTTTATTGTCTCTGAATGTGATTTGGTTTGGACCCCTAGCAGTTTCAACTTGAATTTTGAGGATCCTATTTGAAATATGATGTGTTAAATTAATCTTTATAAATAACAAGGATTAAAACTACACATTAAGCTAATTTTGCAAAGATTTGTATAAATAACAATAAAGGATGTCAACCGTTGACTAAGTTAGCTTAAAGATGTGTCTAATAATGTAAATATGATCAATATTTACACTTTCAACCTCAAATAAACTAAAATTTTTGAAATATTTATCAACCTTTGATCAAAACAAGATATTTTAACCTCAAATACTATGGATTCTTAGATCTTAATCTATCTTTACAAAAATTAAGCATCAAACTTCAAATAATTGTGATATTTATCTAAAGGAAGCACCAATATGGGTCAAGTCCCATGAATATTAATGATATTTATACATTTGAGCAAAGAATTATGCAAAGGTACAAAGATAACATCAATCTTTGATTAAAATGTACTACTATTAGCAAAGATTAAACCAATTCACAAAGATTGGCCCTCTTTCTAGTGATAATAGAAGTTATTCCTATTGATTCCTTTAAAAAGATCACAAGTGCCCTTAGTGTTCAAAGAAAAATTCTCATTTTATAATTTTGGGTATTCAAAGCATGAGTAATAGGTTTTGGCAACTTATGTTACCTATGGTGAAATAGGGAGAGAGCAATGTTTAACTATTCTACAAAATTTATATTAATTGATGGTTGGGAGCCACCATGGTCCAAATCTTTGCAAAGTGTAAGTATCTATGCTACTATCTATAAATTATGATCAAATTTTAAACTATAGACTAATCTAAATGGACATTTTCAATGAAATCTAAACTAAAGTGATCTAGTTGAAAAGGAAGTAAAAGAGAAGGGTAAGGTAGAAAGAGAATAAGTGATTGTTGGCCTTATCCTTAAACATTTTGACAAAGTTTAAATTACAACAAGTAGGCATTTAACCAATAAATAGTGAAAATATCATAAGATCAGATTTCACTACAAACCATACAAAACTCTAAGGATGTTATAAAGAAGTATAAGTAAGAATTGAATTTACTTTAAAGATTTGATACCACACTCAAATAGGATTTGTACATCCTAATCTAGAGTAAATAAAATGAAGAAAATTTAAGATCATTCAACCAATCTCGAATAAACACAAATTAGCAACCCTATAATTAAAGATGCAACTCAAAATTCATATAAATCATTCAAATTTAAGACATAGGACTAGTAATTGAGAGAACAACCATATAATAATTGACATAAACAACCTTGGACAATATTTATAGAATTCCTTGACTTATCAACTACTCAAAGTATAAATTTTTTTCTCAAAATTCTCTCCCCTTAAAAATCATAGTACAACCTCTTATAGGAGGAAAAGGTAGTACATTAGTATGTTACAAAATAAAAATGTACAATAAGGACAACTATCCTTTTTCTACAAAGTTCTAGAATACACTTGCTTTTCCAAAATGGAATAACCTAGAGGCAAATATGCTAAAAAACTAGCATATGATTTTACAAAAGAATATTCCATTTTCATAATGTTAAAAAGCTTTTCAAAATGGAATACTATTAAATTGGTTAGTGGGACCTACACTGAAGGATGTTCTTGTTGATCTTCATGGTTTTCTGGTGTTGTTCACTGACTAGCTCTAAGTCAACAACTAGTTGTAAGACACACTCTTATTCTAGGTTAGATAGATTATTTAAGTCTCTATCATTTCTAGCCATTGCCTCCTTGATGATTTTAGCCTTAGTTATCCTTTCTCTTACATTAAAGATCATGTCCATGACCTTACTATTATCTACCCTAGATTTTCCTTAGATCTTACCTTTATTTTTGAGCCTCCATTTGAGCATCCATTTATTTGATACTTGGCCCTCCAATGGACACTATTCTTCTTTCTTCTTCCTCTTTCATCAATTCTTATATCCATGTCCTGATATCATCATGTACATCAATATTAATCATCTTGGTCAGGGCCCATGAGTGGTTCCAAGTGGGGATTTTAAGTATTTTCCCATAGATGAACTAATTAGGCATGATTGGTCAATGGATGGGGTATTTATCACCAAGAAATTTGACTTTACTCATGGGGTGAGTAAAATTCAACTTTGGCTTCTTTTTTCCAACTGGGACTACTACCAACTTTGCCTTTCTCTTCTTCAATGGTGTCATTAGGATGAGATGTAGTGTAACTTATTTCCCTTTTTCTTTCTCAACCTCCTCTATTTAGGCATAGGGTTCTTCATATTTTTCCTCCTCTTCATCAAATACATATGCTTCATAAAGGACATTAAGGGAATCTTCCACTGTCTAATTAGGCTCTAGGGAAATCATGTCTAGGTACTCAATGGAAGATGCTAGTCTTTGAGTCAAGGCTAAGGATGAGGGTGCCTCACTAGGCCTTTATTTTAATTTCTCCTTCCTAGGACCTTGTGAAATCTATGCTTAGAGTTGTGGCACTTCCATTTTTGGTTGATCTTGAGGGGGCCTAGAAGGTCTAGGTAATAAATGATAATGTAGATGTCCCATTTTCCATATGTCACCTAGTGGTTTCTCATTACTAGTTAATTTATGTTCAAGTTTGACATTATGTCTCTTGAACCTTGCCAATACCTCCTAAATACTATTGTCCTTGATGTATAAAGTATCATAGGGACCAAGTTGATGTTCATAAATTACTTTGAGCTATTACTTAACTTTTAAATGCTTGGTGACCTTGTCATAAGGGTCCCATTGCCTTAGGTCATCTGGCTAAAATATGAAGGAGTCTATATTTTTGAAAATAGTGTCTACATGTTTTGAATCTTGTAAAATATTTCTACCAATTTTCAAAGGAGAGGAATGGAGGAGGTCTTTATTTTTCTCCTTACACACTCCATCAATGCCATGAATAATTTGATATGTAATTTCTTTCTCTACTAATTTAGTGGGAACATAGATAGGCAACTTGTAAGGTTGAATTAAATTCCCTTCAATTCTAATCCTATAGAATCTAGATACAACTAGATGTCTCACATTATATGTACATATTTATTGATTAGAGGGCTAATCCTGGGAACGGGGATCCCTATAATGGAATCTAATAAAGTAAGATAAACACAATCACAAATGAACTAAATGTTGTGTCTATATTTTAAAATGTGTAGTTTGGAATATTAGTGGGAGACTGTAAATCTACCCTGAGGTGACCAATTTATTATATAAGGGATCTTGGTGGAGGATACAAAATAATCTAGTAGATAACACATCATGAAGAATTAGTTAGTAGTTTTCTTCTTAATGGTTTTGAATTGTCATTCTATATGGATGCTAATCATCTCTCCAATGGGGGGTGATCTCATTCTCTACCATGAAGAATACATAAGATACCCAATTCTTATTGACATATGTGGTGGATGAGGTGCCAAATATTCTATTCAATAGATTCATAATTATCCTAATTACCTCTCTAAATTGGCCAACTAGGATTCTTCCTACAAGGTCTTAGACTACATGGTTCCCTTGGAGTAGACATGGCCTAAGAATGGTGTCTAAATCATTCTCTCATGTCCATTATTTAATGATGGCTAAATCTACCTAGGGTTTTCTCAGTTGATAATATCTTTCAAAAGATAATGAGGAAATATATGCAATTCCCCTAAATCTCATTTCATGAATTATCTAGCCTTGTTTAATTCTATAATTTATACAAATTGGAGAAAAGATGTCAATACAATGAAGTACTTCAAGTTTAATAGTACCATGGTGGAGGCTAGTCATTTGGACTATGACTAGGTCATAATACCTCTGGTTGATGGTGGAAATACTTTGTTCTTCCTTAGTGATGGCTTTTGTGAACATAAGATTACAATATGGTGAGATTAGTATTGTGTTATTGAATAAAACAAATTAATCAAAAACACACTAAACTAACACCATAAGCCTATATCAAAGGAAGAGATTAGTTAACAAAAAAAAAATGAAAAACATAAATAAAACATTAAATAAAGATATTCCTTCACCTTCTTTGGATGCTCCAAAATGATTATTGTATTGATTTCCTCAGTTTGTGCTCATGAAGTCTACATCAATAAAGTGTGGCTACCTCCATTTCTCCTTGGCACCATATTTGAATTTGGCTTGGCTAAACATTTGGACATTATAACACTAAGATGAAATGATTTTGAATGCATTTGGTTATTATAAGTTTGCCATAAAAAAGTTTAAAAATAAATAAGGCCTCTTATTTATATATTTTTGAAATGGTTTAGAATCAACCTAGACCATCCATCTCAAGATGAAGATGTGGCTAAGGATTAATTCAATTATGTAATTATAATTCATAAATAGGATCATCAATATTTTAGATAGAGGGGTATTAAATAGGAATGGAGGGTCTTAATGAGGCATGTGAAGCATTAATTTAGATATTTGTGGCATTTATGGCTTTTGGATGCCACCCCATAGGATGATGTGATTTGATGATGTAGTTAATGATAATCAATTTCTAAAAATAAATATTTATAATGTTATATGGAAAATTTACTTAAGCTCATAATTTTTTTTAATTACATTTCAACATGATTAATCAACTTTGATGTCAAACCTTGGTAATTTGTGCACAAATTAATCAAACTAGTCAAAATGTCATATTATTGGATTGAAATGTAACTTGATTGGAATTAGAAATTGATTTTAGATGTGTTGGAACCATTATCCCATTTATGATTTTTCCAACAAAAAATAACAAAGGCACATCTTATACAAGAAATTTGATAGAAAAGAGTAATCCAAAGCACCCAAGTATGAAAATGTCCTTTTGACTCAAAATGATCTGATCAAAGTTAGTTGATTCATAAATGGAATTTCCCCATTTAATGACACTATGGCTAGAATAAAAACTTTAATATATAAATTTAAAATCATTTAATGTGTTTTAGTGTTTTTAGGCCAAATTATACATTTTGGTGGAAATTGGTCAAAAGCCTGAGTGATGGTCATTAGTGGCTAGATTTAGGTGTCTATAGTTCACCCCTATTAGGGAAGATGTTTCAAACCATAGTCAAATAAATGTCTTTTCAAATAATGAAAAAAGAAGATAACAGTTGAACAAAAATATCCAAAGAGTGTTTGGGAAGCCTATAATGATGCCCCTTCGAGGGAATGGCTATCACATTTGTTGATGAATGGTCCCTCAAAAATAAGCAAGAAGAAAGGTGTAATTCACCCATGGTTGAGATTAATCTAAATGATAAAGTGATTACATTCATTAATTTAAAAATAATATTAACTTGCCTAAAGGTGATTATAATTAGGAATAAAATTCAAAATAATGATTTGCCATAGGCATTTATAATCATTAAGGGGACCTAGATTATTTTATAAAGATGATTGTGCCCAAGTTAGGGATGATTAAAAAGCATAACTCAAGCATATAACCTAGAATACAAATTAAAGATGAGTTGGCACAAAGTGATGAAAGAGATGAATAGAATAATAAGATTTATTAATAGAAATGATTTAGTTGTACCTACCGATGAGGAGATGATCCTTCTTATTAGCAATAATACAACTAGAATGGTTAATGGGTTGATTTTATCAAGGGTGGGAGTATTTTTCAAGGTTATAAAGAGAAAATTATATGGATTTATTTATTGTAGACCTTCTTGAAGCTAATTTTTGTTATGGCACATGATGGTATGCATCATGATAGAACACCATGAAGACTATCCCAGAATATGCATAAGGATTGAATTGCAATCTAATAAACACTCAAAAACAATAAAATAATGATAAAAAATATGATGATAATTTTGATTTGTTAACATCTATGGACTTAAGAATAATGTGTGCAAGGAATCACTGAATGTATACATATAGACTAAGTCGAGGCAACAATATTGAAAGAAAATAAATAAGCAAGTGAACAAATAAAGAAACAAATAAAAAGAAAAAAAATAAAAATAATAAATTTAAATAAATAAACAAATATAAATATTGAAAATAAAATCAAAAGAAAGCATCCTAACAATGACCATGCCCCAGTGGGGTAGATCAAGGATAACTAACTAGGCTTATACAAGATAATTGTTTTCGAATTTTGAAATAATTGAATGTTTTTAGAATTTTGATGTTTCTTAAATAATTAGAGAATCATTTTTTGAGCAACCTAAGTGACACTCAAATAATTTTAATATCACTTTGACTAGGTTTCTCATAAAATGATGAGTGTCACTTAGGTTGCTCAAAAAATGATGAGAGTGTGGCTTAGGTTGCTTACAAAATGGTGATAGCATATGGAAAGGGGGACTAAGGTGACATCAAAATTAATTGAGAATCACATATATAGTCTTAAATTAACCTTGTGTCAGTAATTCTATCCAAAAAAAAGGTAAAGAAAAACTAACTAGGTCCCAACAAGTTCTAAAATCTAGTAAATGGGCAGGTAAATAAAAATAGCAATGGCAATGCGATGTGGCAATGCATGGTAAATAAATGTTTCCCCTAGTTTACCTATACATGGTTATAACTAATATTCAATATAATATGTCAATTATAATAATTTTCCCATGGACAATTATAATCAATAGCAATACTAGTGAGACACTGATTAGCCCTTAGACAGTTACAATGAGGTTCACATAAACAGACTTGATAGGATGGAAAATGAAAGATATATTTCTATAGAAACTATAAAATTAATTTCATATAATGTCATTGAAACATGAATTTTAGATCCAAAACTTGAGTGGAATACCCTTATGAAAAGTAAGGGAAGAACAAAAGGAACCAAAATTAAAACAGGATTGGGTAGGATGACTACAAATAGGCTTTAGTCTAGATAAAAGTGGAATAATAAGATGGTATGGTATTGATAAGGACAATGATAGTTTCATAAATTATATAAAATGGTAAGAGGGTTGACATTTAGTGTTAAGGTGATTGGCTAGGATATGCGACAATGGTAAAATGATATGTAACAATGACAATGACATGGCAATGAAATGATATGATACATGTTTTTGGCCTAGGTGATTATTGGTTTTTGATGTGTTTGGAATGGGTATGTTAAATGTCATATAATTATATTATTCTTGATAAAATGGAGATGTATGTATTATTCAATAATTGATATAAACAAAATATATGATCATGTTAATTACTAGCCCACACCTTGTTATAATAGCTGCTTTATCAAGAACTTGTTGTAGATCTAGTTGTCAAGAATGATTTTGTGATCTTCATTGGTCATTGATTATGATTTCTTTAAAAATTGAGACAAGGTATCTTTATAGCCTACACAAAGGAAATTGAAATCATGGATGGTAAATAAGGATAAATAATGGATGGTGGGTTTAATTATGAAATGGAATGGTGGATGATAATGGAATGAATGATGGAAGGGAAACAAATGAAGATCAAGAATTTGTCACATGAAATGTTTTTGATGATAGATTTGACCTAATTTTTATTGTGGTGGGGTCAAATACCTATGAATATTATCTTGATTAGATTACTATATTTTTTTGTTAGTTGATCTTAAGAGTAGTTACCTTATAATTAGGTTGTACATTGGAAGTTATTTTGATTTGATCTTTGATATTATCTTCATCAATTACTGAAGCAATTTTGTGATTAGCTATCAATTCTTTGATGAGGTTTTCACCAATGAAGTTTTCTTGATTGTTACATAATGCATTTGAAAAGGTTTCACTAAGGAATGTTAAATTTTGACTTTGATTGTCTTCTAGTGCTTCCAAAAACGTTTCACTAGAACATGATGAGTTTGAACTTTGCTTATCCCGTAGTGCCTCTAAAAATGTGTCATTAGGAGACAATTATTCTACTATATAAATTAGGTCTTGTCCTTTTTATTCTTCTTCCACTGTTATTTCACCATTGATGTAATTCAACAAAGTGTGATTTTGTTAGTCCCAATTGACACTTGTGGGAGATGAAATGTCAATAATATAGCTTTTTTGGTTAATGGTATTGGTATGTGGAATGGTAATGGAATAGGGAGAGGATACACAATATTTTTAGAAGATACTAAGATAACTCATGTCAAAGCTAAAGTACTCATCTTCAAAAATTGTAAAAGGATCAAAAATGTATTCAAATTGATCTATGAGGCACGTGTAAACAATATTGTAATAGTCACGAATGTATTCTATTTCTAAATATAATTCCAACTCAATGGACTCTAAATATGATTTTGAGACTAATGTTGATTTTGATTTTGATGCTAAATATAAAGTCAACTTAATAATATAACCTAACTTTAATTCTAATTCTTCATCTGATGTGTACTCTAAAACAATGATGTCTTATTGAATGTTTGGTGTTGGACAAGTAATATACTATGATGGTATAATGGGCTCCACAAAATATTTTTTTTCAAAGTGGGACTCCTATAGGATGGGAAAAATGTCAAGAGATAACTCCTTAGTTATTGGCTTCTTAATCAGAGGCTCTTGAAAAATAGGCATATGGTAAAGGTAATGATTTGCCCAAAGGTGGTTATAATCATTAAGAAGTGACTTAGGAAAGACCGCCTCATCAAAGTTAAACTCATCAACAACTAGTATAGGATCAATAGGTAATTCATCATAGATCAACCTATCATAAGTGGTTGTTTCAATAAAAATATCTTAGATTGGTTGGTTTTTTTGGCCTTGGTTTCTGATGAGCTATAAAATACTAATTTTGAACATAGCTTGGTATTTGAATGATTATATGGGTTAATGTTTTGATTAGATTGGTACCAAATGAGGAATGGCCTATGGTTGGATAATGGTAGTGCATTGGGAAGCATGATTGCTCAAATGAGACAAAGGATGAAGTCTTGAAATGGTAATGATAGGGTGGTGTAGAGATTGGTTACTCATATATTCCAAAGGTTGAGGTCTTATAATGATGAAGGGGCATTTTGGAGCTTGATTTCTTGCACATGTTAAAGCATCTAAGTCTACCTCATAAACCATATCATCCCAATCTTGAGATGGATCATAAGTTGGTTATTGAATATGTTTTGTGTATTGATAATTGTAAACAGGGTATAGATATGTATCCCAAAAAACATTACCTAGAGTTGGGTCTTCAAAGTTCTCCTCATAAACATTATCATTGCAATTGGTAATTTGATTTAGATTTTGTGGATTTTGACTATGTTCCCCATATGGAGTATTGTATGGAGAATAATAAAACTCCCTAGAAAATCTTTCTCTATAAGGGTTCTTAGTGAAATTTTGTGCAGCCATTCTATCATAAGTTGGATTGTAGGTGACTCCACCATTAGTTTAGCTAGGAATATCTACATAAATGATAAAATCTTTGAAACAAAAGGGTCAAAGTTTTGCAAACATTGAAAAACTATGTCCAAAAGACAAATGGTTCAAACTAGGTCTAATTTGTTCAAAAGTGGTGTTGTATCTCCAACATGGTCTGAAAATGGTGTTGTATTTATAAAATGGTTTATGATAAGATTTGGAAAAAGATATTCTAATGTCAAATTTCCAATGTTAATTTCATACACACAAAAGGTCAAGCATCTAAATAAAAATTGGCATGTCAAAATTCTAGGTCAAAGTGTTCCAAACAAGTTCTAAACTAGGAAATGGAAAAGAGTTGCTAGGTATTTTGTCCAAATGTGGAGTCAAAATCTAGGCTCAAATAGGTTGTGCCAAGAATTTTGGCTAAATGACATCAAAATCTAGACTTAAAACAAAGGATTGATGTGAATTTAATTTAATCTAACAAATTTGGAAACAACTTTGACATATACCTAGCATATGAAATCAAACATAAACATTACTAGTTGGTATAAACCAGAAGGCAAAAGGATCTTGGAGAAAGGATATGTTCTCCCAAACAAAGACACACACAATGTTGAGGATATGCATTGAACAAACAATCAATAGTCTTCAAATTTGGGTAATCAACTAACTAAAGCTATACAATCCAAAAGAGAAAGATCTGTGTATCATCCCCATGAATTGAGGCCTAAAAAAATCAATCAATGTTTGAATCCAAACATTGACAAAGTTAAATAAAAACTCAACATTGAAAACTAGGATTTGACCAAACAAGCTACACAAGATTGGACAACATTATGGACCATAAACAAGGTTTAAATGACTGATTTGACATGGTTTGAAAAAAATGGTTTTTTGTGAAATAGTAAACAAGTCTTCAAACAAATGCAGCTGCCTAATAGCATAAGCATGCTCGAATGATGTGATCACTGTTATGTTTCAAAGTCTCAAAGGTAAAAATAGTTTGACATGTTTTGGGTAGCATAATGCTACCCCACTCAAATAAGTAACACACAGAAAAACATGTTTAGATATATTTTCAAGGCACAAGTGTAGTGTAAAATGGACAACATAAATCCACTTCAGATAAAAAAGTGAGATATAAACAAATAGGTTTTGAAATTGTTTACAAACAAACATATTAGTTTTAGTATTAAAATACCAAGAGAATGATAAAATATAATTAAATCATCCAAATTATTATTAAGGATGTGGAAAAGTCAGGTTGACTAAAACTAATTGGTTTTCAATCATTTCTAAATAGATCCCATGTCTATGAACTTTCACATTAGTAAATAAGAGAAGCAACACTTTAATTGGGTGTCCACAACACTTCGCTTGTTACAAAAAGATCTTATCCTCTTTGAAACCATTACATCCATTGCTTTCTTAGTATAGTGAGATATTCAAAGTGCATATATGTTTTGTGTGCAATTCCAACACTAAAAGGTGGTTTAACTACTCAAATCTCTAATCCTAGTAGGAGTGGTTGAAGTCAATGTTGGGAGATGAAACCTTAGATCAAATATTCCCTATAGAACATGTGGGAGGTAATGGCATCCCCCTCACAAGCCAAGATATAATAAAATAAATAACTTAATAAAAAGATTTTAGGGTCATTTCAAGGTCACCCAAACTATTGCAAGTTTTTAGAGAGTGATTTATACTATATTATTTTTATGCCTTGGACTAAGCATGTTGGTAATAAGGATGGTGTTTTTGATTCCTAAAGTTCCCTAAAGGGGACAAATGGAAGAGCATACATACACAAACCTTATTTTTGCCAATCAATTAATTAATCATCTATTAAATAGAAAATTGACAAATGAGTCTAATTTTAATAAATGTTTGGTGATGTTCTTTTGACTCCTTGGTCTTAAATTGTAAAAACATGTAAAGATTACAAAAAAAAATTATAAAAGGAAAAATAAGCACCTACATTCATTTTAAACCCAAAGTTTGAAGTATTCAAGACTTAACATGCTAAAGATTCATTTTAGGCACCACATTTAAAGTGTGCATGATTTATACCAAGCTAATTTTAAAACTATAAAATTAAGTGTATGATTTGTTAAAACACTAAAATTAACTTCAAAACCATCCTTTAAACCTAAAAAAATAAGATTAAGACTACAGACTTTGAATAACTTTAGAGGACGAGACAAGGAATTTTTAAAAATGAGCTCTTGGGTTGACAGTTGAGTTGGGTTGATAGGCGAGTTGGGTTGACAGTTGAGTTGGGTTAATAATTTAGTTGGGTTGATAGGTGGTTTGGGTTGGCACTCAAGTTGGGTTGACAGGTGAGTTGGGTTGCACAGTCCTGTGAATAAAATTATGGCCTAGAAAAAATGGATTTTTACTCAAATTTTTATCTTGTTTGCCTCCACACTCCAAGATCATGCATGATAATGGTTAATATGTTTATTTTAAGTGCAATTTTAATAGATTTTTGAGGCCATATCCCACTAGACATGACATTTATGAACATAATATTGTAATAGGGGGAAATAAGTATTATTTTAGTGAATAAAACATATCATTCAAAAACACACTTAACTAACACACTAAGCCTATCTCAAAGGAGGACCTTAATTACAAAAAAATGGAAAACACAACTAAAAAATGAAAGAATTACCTTCCTTCACCTTCTTTGGATGCTCCAAAATACTTGTTGTAGTGGCTTACTCAGCTTGTGCTCATGAAATATACATCAATGAAGTGTGGCTACCTCCATCTCTCCTTGGCACCATGTTTGGCTTTGGCTTAGATTGGCTTGGCTCAATATTTGGTAATTATAACACTAATATGCAATGATTTTGAATACATTTTGGAATTATAAGTTTGGCATAAAAGAGATTAAAAATCAATAGGAAAGGCCTCCTATTTATAGATTTTTAGAATGGTTTAGAATCAAGCTGAATCCTCCATCTCAAGGTGAATATGTGGCTAAGGATTAATTCAATTATGTAATTAAAATTCATAAATAATATCATCAATATTTTGGATAGAGGGGTATTAACTAGGCATGGAGGGTCTTAATGAGGCATGGGAAGCATTAGTTCATATATTTATGGCATTTAAGGCTTGTGGATGCCACCTCATATGATTATGTCATTTGATGATGTAGTTAATTACAATCAATTTCTAAAAATAAATATTCAAAAATTTCTATGTAAAATTAACTTAATCTCTTGATTTGGTTTAATTAGACTTAAACATGATTAATAAACTTTGATATAAAACCTTGGAAATTTATGTACAAATTAATCAAATTGGTCAAAATGTTTTATTATTAGCTTAAAATTTGACTGGATTAGAATTATAAGTTGATGTTAGATGTATTGTAACCATTATCCCATTTAGGATGGTGTCAATTCAAAATAACAAAGGAACATGTCTTATATAATAAATTTGATAGAAAAGAGCAATCCAAAGCACCTAGGTGCAAAAATGTCATTTTTAATCAAAATGATCATGATCAAAGTTAGTTACTACATAAATTTAATTTCCCTATTTAATGACACTCTACCAAAATCATCACTTGAATATATCAATTTCAACTCATTTAATATGTTTTAGTGTTTCTAGGCTAAATTGTGCATTTTGGTGGAAATTGGTCAAAAACATGATTGATGGTCATTGATGGCCACATTTAGGTGTCTACAAATTTCATCTCCTCAATGGTTCATAAGTGATTAGACTAGTTCCTATTACCTATGTTCAATGTTGTAGTGTCTAGGTCTATTTCTTTGAAAATGCTTCCCTAATTGTCTTTTGATAGATACAAATTTGTCTCATCCTTTTATTGCTAGGTTTAAGTTGCCATCACTACCAAACTTGAAAATTACTCATAGTAAGATTAAAAATTGTATTTGGGTCAATTATTCTTTCTAAAATTATAATTGAACTCCTTTTAGCTTAATCGTGATCAATTTGAGCTCACATTAGGGCTTTTTATTCCAAATTTGGGGATTTTTGAAGCTTTAATGATGGTGGCTTATTCAGACTTAGGCTAATTCATGTCTTAGATTTTATGTTGACCTTTGCCTTTATATTATTTCCCTTTAAATCTCATAAAATATTCTATTTTGTCATTTTGTGCTTGTGTGGTGCTTATTTAACATCTATATGGCAACTTTCATGACATTTTTCATAAATAAATTCAAAGCACTAGCCATTATTTTTTGAAAATTTCCATTTTGTTTTATGTCATTGGATCATCATCAATGGATCAATTCAAGCCATTTATCATGATTCAATATCTTACATGTTATTGGCCATCTTTACATCTAGCCCTGTGGTTGTGTCACTTGGCACCTTCGTAAGCTTTCTAAGCCACTCTGAATTCTACATTAGTCACATATTGAATTCACATCTTCTACATGTTGAGATTATAGGTTCTTAGAGGTCTACTAAATATTCATCGATAATTTTTTACCATTGGATCATTTAGTCATGATGAAGTATTAGCCATTGATCCTACAAGATGCACAAACTATAATCAGTGCATGGTCATAGAAAGGAACTTAGGTTAAAATATTTTTAGCTAAAATTATTTCATGTCAATAAATATTCCATAAACATTGGTGAAAATATTTTTGTTATGTTTTAAATCATGGTATTAAATGACCCCTTGAATGATATAAAACATGCCTCTTTGTCTATGTAAAATATTCGAAGAGATTGAATTTGAAGGCCTCACAAATGTCAATAAGAGATTTGTAGGTGTCAAATGACATTCATGATAATCTCAAAGTTAAGATCATGAAGTTTCTTAGGTTTGGTGGGATTCAAGTTTATGTTCTCATAGATGTCAATGATGGCCTCATGGGGATAAAATGATAGTCAAAACAACATCAATTTTAAGCTCATCAAGTTCCTATATTCTATAGATCTCAGATTTAATTCACTCCATCAGATTAAGAGACATGATGAGGTAAAATAAATATAATCAATATTTTAGTGAGTGAACATCATTGGTTTGAGGTTCTATTCACATTAAATTTCATATAAGGGAGTGCCAGATGGAGGTTTTGTACGTTTCTTGAGCTTTGAACCTATTGACCCTAGGGATGACCCATGGGCCGTTGATCTTTTTCTAAGTTCTCAAGATGGTTGAACTTATCAAATTTATGGTATTTACTTTAGCCTTTGACATTTCAATGTCATCTTTACTTCATTTGATGATCATCTATATGAGCACCCATAGATATTTGATCATGATCCAAGATGATTGCACATGATTGGCTTCCTCAAATAATTAAAATAATGACCTTAGTTTTATCCTAAGGTTTTATTGTATTAAAAAATACAAATTGACCTTAGGGTAAAACTAAGGGTTATGCTAAAATTTAATGAAAAGGACCCACTTAACCTCATGCAATATCATGCCATTGGATATTTAGTTTTGCTTAAGTGTGGGCCATTAATCTTGATATTTGTGATGATGTGGGATTGGTATAATGGATCAAGAGTTTAAGGTCTTAAATATTCCTCACATCATTCAATCAAGATCCATGATGAAGTGAGAGTTGTTGGATTTGTAAAAGGCAAAAGTGTTTAAGTCAAGGCTCAAGGTGATAAGGACTTAGGATAAAGTGTTAAGACAAAGGTCTCATTCATGTTAATAAATATGACCAAGGTTTAAGATTAGGAATTTAGGCTAAATAAGTAACAAAGGGGAACACACTAAGAAAATTAAAAGGGAACCTACCAACATGAACATTAGACTCAGTTAGAAATAAAGGAAATAAAAGGGGGAAAATAAAAGGAACCAAGTAAGACTCTCAGGTTAAGATCTAATCATGTTAACAAATATGACCAACCTTAACATGAAAATTAGGCTTAATTACAAATTAATTTTAAATATTCTTTCCAATTTTATTTCACAAACTATAAATTTTAACCAAGGACTTAAGCTAGGGTTTTTTGAGGGAGGGTCTTTAGAACATGAGTCCAATCCCAAACTTTCACAAACCAAAGGTTAATAAAAGTTTGAATGAAGATGAAATATGAGGATATAATCATGATACATTCATAAGGGCTCTATGAAACTTGAAACTTATCACATGGAGGTTAACTATTAGCAACATTAGGTAACCTTAAAACAAAAAACATAAACCAGTAGGCCAACTTTATCAAAGTGGATGATCTTCACATTTTAATAATGTTCAAAACATACCATGTTTTTATTTTTAAGGTTAAAATTATGTCAAGGGTCCCAATTTTTAAAAATGGGGGTATGATGACCTCAACATTACCTTCAATACATTTTCCTACACAATGAGGTTTAAAGCTTTTTAGGGATACAATGGAAACAGGCATAGTGAAGTCTTGAGGAACTGAATGAGTTATTTGGAGTTGTTAAAAGAACCAAAATTATTTATTTAAATACTAATAACATATTTTAATCTTATTAATTGAGATAGGATTACTTGGAAGAGATGAACATACATTTTAAGCCACTTGAACAAATCTAGGCATGGGAAATTAAGAGTTTCAAGACACCTATGTACATTAATCATGGAATGTCAGATCAGAGGAGTTTATTAAGGTATTGAAGATGTCCAAAAAGTTTTTTGAGAAAATTTAATGGATAATTAATTATTGGAAAGTCCATTTTTCACTCCCTTCATGTAAATAAGGGTAGTTTTCAAGAAGCTAGTCAACGTGTCAAGATAAGTTATAACTCTTACACCGCTTGGAAAGTCAGAACATAGTCAAGAGTGAGACACATGTCCTTAAAGTTAAATTTATATTTTATCATAACTACCTCTCTTTTTATAAATAACATGTACACTTTTTAATCCTTTTCTACTATGTATGTCTCTCTCTCTTCACATGTATCTATATAAGCAACCACTTTTAGATTTGTAAAGGAGTCCACATATGATATGGTGAAGCCCTGATAGTTTGGGTACTATATTTTCCTTTGAATAAAATATTTCAATCTAGCTTTTTATTCTTCAATTCTTGTCTAAGTGTCTGAAGTAGTGCACAATTGAATGATAGGTGATAATCATCCATCATTGTGTTGACCTTACACTTTCATAATTTTGGCAAGTACTCTTCTCTATAACATGTTGCATAAAGTTTAGTTAGTTTTATTGTATGTATATAAGTGTAATTAAGAGTACTAGTGTCTAAAATCATGCCTATTATTCATCCACTTTGAGAAGTCCATTACATCTTACCTCTATGTTGAAATACTTATGTTAAAGAAACCTCCAATTTTGAACTCAATTTTGTGATTCATCTTTCATAGTGATAGTTAATGGTAGTCTTATGGATATTAACTTGACTCATCACATCATTAGGTTAGGTTTATTTCATGTTCTCTCTATCCATTTTCATTTCAAGAAGTTAGTAGTTCAGGTGATGATCTTAAATAGACATAGCAAGGGAACTAGCCCGTTAATCTAGAGGTTTATCCCCACTATAGACAACCCATAGGTTTATGGGTAATCCCATGTTCCACTCAACTTGGATAATTATTGAAATACCTATCTAAGAGTTTAAAATTTCATGACAATAGTTCTGGCATGCTTAGTGTTACTATTATCCTAAACACTTTTTGTCAAGGTGAATGTTGGCTATGATAATAAAACAACTGTAAAGTATTCCTCACTTAGAATTTTACAGCTCCACTAAAGGTATAACATCTAGTTTCAAACTAATATCCTAATTTTTTTTATGATTCATGATATTTACTAGGTTAGTTTCTATTAGAATTAACCATCCTAAAAATCCACTCCCTCATCTCGAACTTCCTCTTAAAGTTCTATACTCTAAGATTCTATTGAAACTTGAAGAGCCTAAAGAGTAATAAGACTTTGAAATTTAATAAGAGAATGAGAGTGAAGAAGATTTTAAATTTAACATGGCTAGGCAACATTCATTCCTAACTTTCAATATTGAGAATCCCATAAACTTTGTTGCCTATGATGATATCCCTCCCATTGCCACCAAGAGTGTTCCTTATTTTAATAGAGAAGTTATTATGACCCAAAGTGAGCATATCAGAGACATATCATTGAGATTAATATATCAAACCACTTGATTTCCATGCATATTAGGGGGAAATACCTTGATTGGTATATAACTTTGTTAGGAGGATGTATTACTGCATGGGATGAATTTGGAGAGTTGTTGAATAAAATATTTGAAGATAAAAGTGATCATACATCACTCATACATTAGTTAAATGTCATTTAAATAGAGCCTAAGGAATCCATGCATGAATTTAATGAAAGGCTCCAAATAACATGGAATAGGCTACTACCTTTCATGATACACCATACATGTTTTGTTTTACTAACCTATTTTAGACCTATTCAGACTAATATAGTTATCATGTTGTAGTCCATGGGAGGAGACACCTGTACTAGTACCTATGATGTGGCTATTATTGTTGGGAATAGTTTGATTCAAGCTAGTAATCTCCTTATAAAAGTATTAATGCCTAACATGCTTACTAATCCTATAAGACTTGATTAAATTCCAAATTTAAATAACAAGTTTAAAGCTACTCATCAAAAATTAGATGATGCCATTGATTGGAAAGAAAAATGTCAAGCCTTATAAGATTTGATTAGGAAACCCAATCAATATGCTCTTCCTTTCCAAAACTCCTATTACTACCCTCCAAAAGCACATATATTTCCACCTTAGCATAATGTTTAAGGTATGGAACAAGGTTAGCCTAATTTTAATAGGTCACATAATGCCTATGATCCAAATTTTTCTCCCACTTCAGGAGCCATGGTTCTAGTCTATAAAAACATAGTTAAAGGAGAATAATGACAACCTCAAGAATCTTTTAGTAATTTTAATGAGGTTGAATTTTAAGCTTTGTTATCTCAATTATGTACTACTCATTACTTGAAAATATAAGATGAGAGCTTAACATAAGTAAGATCAATTGGAGAGTGTGACAGTCAAAGAGTGAGATTGGTAAACTTCCAAGTAGAGGATAGATTTGTCCTAAATCAAAGAACCTTGATTTAATCCAAAACAAGGTCAAATATAAGATATTTTTGAGATTTTAAATATGTGTATACAACTTCAAACAACTCTCCTTGAAGGAAATAATTCATGAATGCAAACATGACAACCTCTACCAGTCCTGCAACTCTTCAAGATCAAAACATGGAAAGGTAAGAAAACCTTCATTGACTTAATATCAAGGTACTTAATTTCATTCTAGGATGAAATAAAGGGATAATATATCTTATTTGAATATCAATAAATCTTTAAAGAATATTAAAATAAACATATCTCTTTTGGAATTAATCCACATGCCTAGTTAAAAAGATTTACTCCAAGAGAAACTATCCCAACTTCATATCAATTACAAAGAATCAAATCACGTTAGTGTAGCCCTAAAAAATGCACCTTCTCATATTTTTTAACCTTTCACAAAATCTAAAAATGTTCCGCATTTATATCTTACCCTCATAGTGGGAGATAATCTAGTTCATAATTTGCATTGTGGATAGTGTAGCAAACACTTCAGTCATGCCTAAATTAGTTATAGATAGGTTAGGATTGAATTATGAAACTTATATCAAAGGAGTGTTATAGATTGATGTAAAACCAACCAAGTAAATAGGGATTATCAAAATTTTGAAAGTGTTCTTACATGAATTCCCAAATTTTCCAATTTTACAAGACATAATAGTGGTGGATATGCCTGCACACTTTGCCATTTGCTTATCAAGAGACTTCACTACAAAGATAAGGGAAATATTTATAGAAATTGGTCTTTATTTTATTTTATAATGAGGTATGGATCTAAGGTAATAATAATAACATAACCATTGGCCAAGTTACACATTGAACCATATGTGGAAACTAGTTATAATTTGGATTTCACTATCAAAGAGAAAGAGGAGCATGCCATAGATAGTGGAGCATATTCAAAAATTGAAGGTATTTATGATCTCTTCTTAGATGAGTATTGTAATAATACTTATGAATATGATACATTTTATTTCATTCCAGACATAAGCCTTGGCATATACATCATTCATGATGATGGTGATGAATATAATGAGATAAGTCTTGATGGTATTATTCAACAATTGCAATAGGTAACTATCATCTTCACATAGATGATGATGATGATGATGATGATGATGATTATGATGATGATGATGATGATAAGCCTCCAACTGTAATAGAGCATGATAATGAGGAATATATTACAATTATACCTACCCAAGATAAATAATTCCATGAGTGTGATAATCATAAAGGAGATGATGATTTATGCCAACAGTTTCATGCTATAGTTTAAGAGTTTGAATAAGTGAGTAAGCCAATTCTCCATCTTAAAGAACATGAGATTGCTAGTAGTTTCATTATTTAACCTAATGAGCATGAATAAAATTGTCAAACCACTGTCAATCAAGATGTATACTTATAAGAATGCAATTGACCCAATGTCAAAGTTTGTGTGCTTAAAGAGAAACCTAAAACTTAATCTGATATTGAGTCATTTATAGACATGGTTGGCTAGTAAGAAGACAAGCTGAAGGTTATAGACATCAAGGATATCATAGTCTAGATGAATATGAAGATGAGAAAGTTTTCATGAATCCTAATAAGCTATTTGAGAAGCACCAAATTATCATGAATGAGATCAAGTAGGTTGTACTATTATGTAGACCAAAAGGAGAGATAAAAGGACCATTCCAAGGAGTTTCAAGTGATTCACTTGTAGTTAGTAGAGGTCCCATGAATGGTAAGTACTTTGATCACCTTCAAAAGTAAATTTTTTTTATGAGCATCCATCATATGGTGACTTGTTCTCATGGGGTAGCTGTAACTCAAGAAACACTCTTTTGTATCCCGATTGAAGCAAGAGGAAGTGTTTTCTTACTAGAAACATGTTTTGAGGTTTGTACATAGTAGGTCAAGTGTGTTGTTTGAATATTTTATGTGACGTTTTCCATAAATGCCTTCATCATGGTCTGTGCTTGTTTATTTTTGTGTGTTGATGTGATTTTTAAGTCTCTATAAGGAATATTTGTTCTAGACTATATCATAAGAGTGACTCCATTGCCTAATGGAAGGACAAGGCTACTAGTCCACTATCATTACAAGCATGCTACACCTATGAGTCACCAAGAATGTTGACCAAATTTTAACCCCAAGTCAAAATTGGTTATCCCCTTTAGTAGAAAACTCCATAAGGTTTTCAAATGTTTTTCATGGTATTGTCATAGTCTTAAATGGTTGCAAGTAATTCTATATGGTCATATTTATTCTTGTTTATCATTGTCCAAAGTTTGGTCTTAGGTTCACTTGTCTAGTCCTATGGGTAAATATTAAGGTCTTGAAATGGTGAAACATAATCAAATATTATGTGTGGTATAAGTTTATTAAAAAATATTATTAATATGTCATTAGAGTAATATTATTATGCACTAACCTTTTATTTGGCCATTATATGAAAAAAATATCATTTTATCTACCTTTTGGCTCATGTGGAAGATTTGGATGTACCATTAAAATAACCAAACATTTAAAGAATATTAATAATGCCTATTATGTTAAAAATAGGTTAGATAATGTTTAGGTGGAGTTAGAGACTGACAACATCTACATTTCAATGCCTAAACTAAGTAAAAGGACACTTTACAAGCACATGTACAATGTTGAAAGATTACATTTAAATTGGAAACAATTTTTAAGTCTCCCTTGGGATCTATAAGATCAGTTTACAAATTTGGATAAATTTTAAATTAAAATTAACATTTTGAACACTATTTCTCCTCCATCACTTCCTTCACAAGCTCAAGAAGGCAAATTTTAATTAAATGGTACAGCTACGAGAGAGAGTTAGGATATGAAAATTTGGCCTTTGTTAGAAGTCATATTAATATTTAAATAAATGTCATTGGTTTTCATATTGGTGGCCTCTTATTTAATAATAATTTCTAAGAGTGACTACAGGTCAATATGGCCTATCCATCTAAGAGGGGTCTATCCTTGCACCTATTTCTACATTTCATAAATAGATTGAGAGAAATGGTTTTATGGGAAGTTTTTATAGGTAATTGATATAATTTTCATGGTGGTTTCATTAGTTGAATCATGTACACAAGTTGTCTTAACTTGGAGGAAACATGTCTTGATAAAAAATTTATTTTAGTTAACCATACTGCAAGTTTATATTTTGTCTTCATGGTGGTCAATCTCAAAGGTTTATAATGATTCATCACTCATGTAAGATCCCTTAGTTTCATAGATTTTATGTGATTTTGTTTAAGAAGTGTCTTTTGTCCATATTCTTCAAGTGTGAGATATGGTTTATATTTGAGCAGTCTAATATAGGTTTGATAGCCAAATGGGCTCAAATATTAGTGATATATTATAGTTTAATATTATTAAATATAATTTCACTATTGTAAGCATGACGGAGTCAAGATGATAGTCCAATATAACCTCCAATGAGAAATCACAAGTGTTTCTTCAATATAAAAGCATGTATATATTATAGGAGTAGGTTGAAGATGTTCATTGCTCATAGAAGGACCTATTACATCTACCTATACACTCACATGGTCTTGATTTCCATACTACCATCATTAGGAGATTTAGGTCAACTAAATGCTCAAATCAGACTATGCACCAACCTTATGCATTGGTTCAGTATAATTTCAATCCGTACAGACCATTAGGGTAAGTTGAAGGTAAAAATTCATTTTCATAAGCCTTTTTAAGTCATTTAAAATGTGATAAGAAGTGAGAAATGGTTTGACTTTGTGAATAAGTCTAAGGAATTAAGGAAGTGGCTTAGTAGCCTTTAAAATCAAGCAGTGGCATACATAACCTAAGCTTGTAAGTCCTCATTTTGGACTAAGATCAACCTCAAACCAACATAAGGGAGTATTAAACATACATATCTAACTTCATTATAGATGCGGATAGTGTCACAATCCATTAAGGATCAATTAAGCTACTTGGATAGTTAAGAAAAAGGTAGAATTGAGTTCATAGTCAAAAGACCACCTATAGTATTATGTACAAAATGGGAAAGAGATAAGTGATTTGAAAATATCATAGATTAAATTAAATAGACCTTATAGATAGTGGAATGATTTCATAGTGATTTTTATATTTTCAAGCATCATGGAAAATGGAAAGCACTAGGTTCAAGACCGTTTATTCAAACCTAGCCCTAATGAACACCTACAACCATGCTTTGAAAGGTGTATGGTAAAATGAATAAAATTAAGGGTTAGAGCATGAATGAAAGGTTATTGAGCCTAATTTTAAATTAAATTAAGTAAAATTATTTTTAGGATATTAGTGATGAGAATAGTGAGGCCTAAACACAAAGAAGATAGTCAACCATCCTAAGTAAAAACCTACACAATACAATCTTGATAATTGACTTTAACCCTAAGGAAAGAGAGTAGAGTAGTGTTCGAAATAAGATTAGGGAAGAATCAAGACTTGAATATATATTCATGAATCATTTAGGAAGTTATTTTAAAAAAATATTAGGTCCTAAACTCAAAGAAAAATAGACCAAATAAACACATATAGGCCAGAGATCAAGATAGGCTAGTTCTAAGGCTAAAGTCAAGGGTAGATGTGTATGAGAGACTCTAAAGTCTACCTAAAATAAAAAAATATATATTAAATTCATTTTTAGACAAATTAAATTACAAAGTGATGATTAATCAAACCGAGTTCTAATCTCCATACACAATCAAATAGTAAACTACAAGTCTGCCTACATAGGAGAGCTTCTACTTGATGTGAGAATTTTTAATGGAATATGAATAGGTTTTAAATACTGAAGTTAATTTGAGAATGGTTTTCAAAATTTAATAAAAATCTTAGTTGAACCACTTAGAACTAATGACAAAAGTGGAAAAAGTAAAAATTATGTCTAAGACCTAGTGAAGGACATACACACTCAGATCATATAGTCTAATCAAGAGAGAGATTGGTGTATTAAGGCCTCTATAGGAATGGTAAAACTTTTAAAAATTCTAAAAAGAGTGATTATTGGTATAAAAATATGTTTGTGGTCACTTTAATGTCATTCAAGTAGCTAGTATATCCACCATTTTGTCTCAAACCTTTCCCACTCCATTAGCAAGGGGTAATCATGAGACCAAGGGGTCTATTGGGTATCAAAGAACAAAACAAGTATTTAAAAAACCATGGAGGGAATTTTTTGAAATTTAAATTAATGGAAAAGTTTTACATACAATTTTAGGTTGCACAATAAATTCAGTCTTAAGCCAAATGCCCTTGAGGGCTAACAAGAAAGTGACATGCCTATAACCTCAAGTCACCTGGCCAATACACCATACAGTTGGCTAATATTCACTAAACATCATGTATAATAATTAGGAAGGTTTTTTATTTATATGTGTTGGAACCTCTCCTAGTAGTGATATGGATTTTGGAGGCACAAAACTCAAATTTGATCTCTTTTGAGTTCAAAAAGAGCTAAGCATGCCACCTGAAGAGTAATTTCATATGATCACCCCATCTCTCACACTTTTCATGGGAATATTATCCAGTTCTGATATATGAGGAGGTTATTAAATATTTTTTTATAATTGGAAGGAATTAAATTTTTGGTCTATTATTTATGAAAATTTGTTAAGACCTCGAATAGTTCTTAAACCTTCCTAAAACCTTGATAGTGACCAGTCAAGGAAAATGTGCCTCTAATACACATATAATGACATAATTGAATACTAAAACCTATTTTATTTTGTTTATAACTCCAAGTAGGTTCTACACATGTACATTTTATCTACTTTTAGTTGTACATATTGCCATAAATACCTTATTTTACATGGTTTCTAGTGTTTTAAAAGTGTTCTAAGAATGAGATAACTTACCAATCATTGGATGAGGTGATTTTGGATTTGTAATGACTTTTAAAGTATAAAAATATACACAAGAGATTATGTAGGTTGTCAAACAAGGCCCATTTTCCAAGGTAGCCTAGAAAAGGTGACTAGGTGGCTACGTCATTTTAGGGTTTGTATACTTCCATACAGTCTTAGGACATAAAAATTGACATGGAGGTTGGTGATATAATAGGAAAGGTGAATAAAACAATTTTGGGTGATTTCACTTGTGTGTATAAAATATAGAGCATGCATATAGGGTTTTAGGTAAGGAGGCCTAATTCAAGAGAGATAAAGGAAAAAATGATGGACCTCCACTTAGATTCATGACATGAAACTTGACATGGAGATATAATGACATAATGGGTCTTATAATATTCCCTTGTTTTGTCACTAACCTATGTAAATTTTCATACACAAGTAGGTTTATAGGTTTTTAGGGTTATAAGGAATATAGGCCTGGTGAAGGCTTGATGAGTTGAATGAGCTATTTAGAATTATTATAGGAACCAAAATGGTTTGTTTCAGGCCTAATAACATATTTTAGGTTATGACTTAAAAGAGATGAACTTGAGTTTAAGCTAGTTTGACGAAGCTAGGCATGTGAAATAAAGAGTTTCAAGATACCTACACACATGAATGATGGAATGTTAGATCAAAGGAGTTTCTTAAGGCATGGAATATGTCCAATTTTTTTATAATATTATTTAATTATTAATTCATTACTATAAATTCCATTTGTCACTCCATGTAAATAAGGGCAGTCTTCAAGAAGGTAGTCAAGGTGTCAAACTAAGTTGTAATGCCTATGTCACTTGGAAGGTCAAAGAATATTCAAGAGTGAGACACAAGGCTTTGATTGTATGTTTCTAATTTTTCACAACTCCCTCTCTTTTTTTAACTCACATGTACACTTGTCAATTCTTTTATACCATTCCACTCTCTCTTTTTCCCTTGACACTTCTCTAATACGTAACCACTTTTAGCTTTGTAAAGGAGTCCAAATATGGTATGGTGTTAGAATCAAAATAAATGAGAAGGGGGGTTAATTATTATATTAAATCTTTCTTTAAATTCTTCTGTAACATTCATGAACTATCAAATAAATATATAGATCAAGTAATGCATAAGCAGTCAACCATATAATCATGAAATAAGATTACACAAGATAAAACATCATATATAGGGGAAAAACTCAAGGGGAATAAAAACCATTGATCCATGTAAATGGAATAAATTCATGTAATTAAAAGGATAAAATTTATTTTGGTGCCAAATTCACATGGATCACCAACCCTAACTAGCTAAGCACCAACCTAGCTAGGTGAAAAGAAATAAGTGAAAAGACTTGGCTAAGAATAATCAATAAAAAAAATATAATACACAATATTTAATGTTGGGAAATGTGTACAAATAGGAAAATTAATAATTATAAGAAACCAAATGATGCTGAAAAATAGGGTAAAAGTTTTATTTATAAACCATGAAAAAGATTGGTACCAAATTAAAAAAAGTAAAGTCAGACTAAATCATGTTGGGAAGTATGAAAATAATGTAATAAAGTGGAAAATACATAAAATAACAAATGGTATAAAAATTAATTAATTAAATCATACTAAATCACATTGGGAAGTATAAAATAAAAACAAAACTGGCAAAATTGGTCTTAAATTTATCATACTAATTCAGGCTAGGAAGCTAGGAAGAATGAAAATTCAAGAAATAGTTGGATTCTTACATATAATAAAAAAATAAGAAGATAAAAGTGAAATATTAATTAAATAAGCATAAAAGATACTATCAATATGGGAAGCATGGAAATGTCATGTATCTTCATGATACATCAAATCTTTTCTCATATTTGACATAAGTAATATTGTTGTGACTTGGATTATTAGAAAAATTTCTGAGGAAGGCCAAGTCCTATCCATGGTATTACACTAAAAATAAAAAATGGAAGACCAATGAGGTGGAATAAATATGAAAATATGGTAAAAATAAATGTTGGTAATAAGAATGTGAAATGGTGGTAATTTATGAGGAAGGTTATGTCCTATCCATGGTCTTACAATGCAACTCAGAAATGGAATCTCTAGGGGAGTGATCCGTAAAAAATGAAATATTTCTCAAGGGGAAATATTAGAAATGTAGAGATTTAAATAAGGAATGTAAAAATCATAACATAGGAATCTTATGAGAAGACCTCAGGAGATAAGAGGCATACTAAGGACATGAGAAGATACTAAGTAACTAGTGACCATCAATGTATAAAGGAAACCTATTCACTATAGACATAAATATGTGTAGGTAAGTAATAGTAAGATCAATTCATAAAGGTAGATTGGTACAATAAAATTAAAATGGTCTTACTTTCCCATGACATGTTCCCCAATTCTTAGGACCCCTTACAAATTCGTTGGTCTACTACGAGTATTGGGTACTTACATGAGATAGTAGGTAGCACTGAAATATTTTTTAATTCTCCTTTTATAACTACTATCCTACCTCACCCTAGTGGACCATGAATATATCATGAGGCCAACTTTGGAGTTTTATATTCAATTATAAGAAGGATATGTTCTTTGAATCACATCTTTTAGTGTGATTTAACTTTTTGATAATTTTGAAAGTTGTATTTTTAGATCATCATCTTTTATTAAATGATTTGTATTTTGAATATTTTTATGGATTTTAATATTCCTCCTCCATATGGACTTAGAATGACCAGTCATAATAGATAAAGTGATACACATGATTAATATTTTAGGGTTAGGATAAAGGAAGCTAAGTAACCAAAGATAAGACTAACTACAACACTTAGGCTTAACAATGAACCAACATGTTATCCCAAGTCTCAACCATGTATATGATTAGTTTTCAAAAAGGAATAGAGGGGAATAAAAGGAAATCTAGACTATAATGGTAATACAAGATTACAATGAGATGAATTATTTGTTAATTGATCATTTGGTAAAGAAGAAATGAATAAAAGAAATAAGTTTTATAACACAAATTCATAATAATAATTATCCATGTATATAAATATAAGAGATCAAACAATAATGAAAAGATAACAAGGGAATTATAAGAAAGGCATGTAAGAAGAAAATGAGGCAATGATAAAGAAGACATCCATAAGAAAACATAAATGACATTATAAGCAATATAAAGTGCAAAATTAAAATCACCATGTAAGATAAATAATAATTTGACACAAATCAAATGATATAATAAATAGATAAATATAAATTTAGAGCACATGTCTAATCCAAATTAAAATGTAAGAACACCATGCATGTGATCATAAATACTAATATATTTGACCACACACATTATCTAGAACATCTTATAAGTCTATATAAAGTTGGATTGAAATTGTAGCTAATGTCTCATCTATCTTCAAAGAAAACTAGGAGAATACTTCACGTGTAATCTCCATAATAGAAAAGCTAGGAATTACTGATGGATCATACTGAGGAGGGATACCATATATAGAATGATCAAGAGAGTTTATAGGAATGAAATATATAGGAGATGAAGGGATCATTTGTGGGGAAAGATCCATAGGTGAGGGAAGGTCCATGGGTGAAGGATTTATTGGTAGAGAAACAAGAGGTGAAGAAGGGACCACATAAGGATATGGAACCACATGAGGTAGAATAATTAGGGAATAAGGGGGAACCTTCTTGTTGTAAATACCTATGGGAAGAATGGTATAAGTTGTAAGAATATTTAAAAGGTGATATTTATTATGTATCTAAAAGATGTGGAAATAATCAGTATGATGGGTGACACATTGATGCTAAAGCCAATACACCTCTACATACATAGGAATATATTTAGGTAGTACCTTTGAGGGATAAATGGACTTGTTTGAGGAACAAGGGGTAGTAGGATGTAAAATGTCAATATATTATCATAACTTGTGATAATATGTGGAAGAATGGTTATTTCTGTTACAAAAGCAACAAATATGCTTGTGAGTAGGTTTGTTAAAGGTACTCATAAGAGGAGGTGTAATAGGAGTAAAAGGAGTTTGGGAATGATCATTGGCCTATTTGGTGGGAAAAGGAGATAACTATGGTAAAGGAACCAAATCGTCACTGATAGAAGGTGGTTCTAGTGAAGGGACTAGACTAGGCTTGATAAAAGGAACAAAAGGAATAGAAGGAGGAATAAACTCAACTAAAACAAGTGTAGGAATGTGATCCAAATTAGGATATAATAAGGGAAGGGTGGGGTCTACATAATGGTAAAGGATATTTACACACATGTCAAGGATAAGCAAGATATAGGGGTCATAGTGACTAGCAAAGTTATAGGGCCTAGTCATAACACAATCCATAAACATACTCCTATGAGGTTATTAAAAAATTAAATGTGTCCTCACCATATCTACACTATGATAAATAATAAAAATGATAAAATTATTAATTATATATGATATACTACAAGAAGATACACTAAAATATTGAAGCAAAAAGGAATGATAATGGGTATTATCAGTATCACATGCCTAAAATAGACCTCCTAATAATAGATCATCTAAGGTATAACCATCATCATAATCAAGTGTGTGATTATTAATGACATAAGTAAGGATAAAATTTTCATATCATGAAGTGTTATGAATGGAATGCTGAGTCTTAGTTAAATCAACAAGGATGTCATCATGAGGTGGTTGATGGGAACATGGTTATAAAGAAGCAAGAAGTTGAGAGATGAGATGAGGTGAGAGATCAAAAATTTTAATATTGAGATTAATATCATTAGTCTCATCACCATCATAATATAAGAGGCTATGGGGAGTATTCCCAATGAGTTTAGGATGACCATTTTAACTTGGAGTGGAATTAACAGAAAATTTGAATCATTGAGACTCACAAAATGGAACACTGGGCAATGGATCAAGGGTAGGAATATTGAATGCACCATAGTCTTTGAATTATTTTAAATTGTAAGGGTTTATGTCACCCTAAATAATATATATGTCTCCATTATGAGGGAATTTAATTCATTGACAAGCGCAAGAAGTAACTACTCTCAGATGAAGAGTATATGGCCTACCAAATAGGGTGTTGTAAGATAGAGGAAAGTAAAATATCATCACCTTAACATGAATGATGATAGGTAGGATTATAATGAGAATCCAAAAACAACCTAAAATATGAATTATCCTTCGATCATAGCCTTGACATGTGTTATATGTGGATTTGAGATTGTATTTAAAATATCTACGGGTTTTGATAAAATCAAGAGAGGCAACACAGATGATGGAATCCTTGTCAATCAAGGCACGCTTGATGTCGATATCACCATTTTTGACAGTAATGAATATAGGAGGATTATTTTAATGAATCATAATCTCATAGGGTATCATGGAAATAATGGGAAATTTTAGGGATAGAGATGTGTCCATTGTTTCATCAACATGTATGGAATTTGTTTCACATTATTATAATATGTTATTTTCAGATCTAGATAAATTTGCTTTATCCTATTAGGGGAGGAAGAGGGATGTTAATTTCAAACACAAGTTACATAATATGGTTATGATGATGTGGAGAGGTCCTCATAGGCTGAAGAAATGAGATTTGGGATGAGAGATTAGTGATTTTTGTGATAAGATCCCATTCATCATAACCCATAAGAAGATTGTTAGAAAAAGGTTCATGGTGTTGAAGGAGGTCCTCAAAAGGAGGAGCCAAATTACATTGGAATTTATTTTGATAAGAGGTATAATGTTTAGAAAAATGTGGTAAATCATGTTTATAATATGAAGTAATTGGTGCATGTTGGTTTTGATAAGTGATAAAAAGAAGTGTTGATATAAGTTTGAGTGTCATTAGTAATAGGTAAAGAAGATTGAGGGATGGTATAAATAGTATGTGAGGTGTTATCCATGGAAGGAGTTGGAATTGTTTCATCAAAATTTATAAGTTCATCTTGCCCCAACTCATTTAATTGATTTGGAGAAGAATCTTGGATAACACAAAATGTGTAAGACAATGGAAGTGTGTAGATAGGTTGAGGATTAATGAAAATAACCACCCACCATATTACCACATTCTCTTATAGATTTGGGTCAGTAAGACTTTCAACATTATTTGTGGAAGGGGTGGGATTATCTTGGTTATATTGGTAAGTTTGAAGAGGGTTCTTATAAATGGCCAAATAAGCATTATCTTGACTCAAATATTGAGATTTAGTATTTGTTTCATGGAATTTGAAATCATTGGCATAGGCTTGTTGGTGTTTCTAAATGATATAATCATGGTCAAAATTGGGACCAAGAATAAAATCCATATCCAAACTATGAAGCTACCTAAAAGTCTCATTAGAATGACCCCAACTAGCATGAAATCAACATAATTTATTATGATCATACCAAGATTTCATAGGATGAGTGGGATCAAGTTCTCATGGAAGAGACCTAGGTAGACATTTTAGTAATTTGGTTGAGGATAAATTTTTTTGAACACTTATGTTATTAAGTGAAGATAAATGAGGGCTGGTGAATTATTGAGAAGGGGGAGTTGGTTCTCAAGATTGGTTAGGAATACCATCTTAAATAATTTAAACAGTGTCATAAGAGTCCATGACAACATCATTGGTAGCATGATAAACCTTGTTCTTGAGTAATATAAGAGTACCTGTGTAAGGTTTAGATGGATTGAATTTATTCATAATGAAATCTTGACATTTATCTTGGTCAATAGCCTCCTCCAAAGTATGTGGAGAGAGAGTTTGGACTCGATATTTCAACTAGGGAAAAAGAGCATTGGTAAAGAGATGAAAAGGGTAGTATCAACCATGTTATGTTAAAATTTTTTGGATAATGTTTTACATCATTTAACAAAATCTTGGGTAGTTTTAGTTTCAAGTTCATTACAATTGATAAAATGCACCAAGGTATTCTTAGGAAGATCACTAGTTTAGAACTCTTAGACTAGAGAATTTACTAAATATTCCAAACTAGTAATATAATGAATTTTAAGTTGGTTTTACCAATATAAATCATTACTCATGAGAGTTTTGGATAATATATTGGTAGTGGTGAAAGTGTTTAATTTAACTAAGTCTTTATATATATTTCCAAAAGTTTTTAGATGAAGAGTAGGATCAATTGATCCATTGTGAGAAATGGTAGAGGTTATACCTCTTATATTTATGTTAGAAATTTGAGATGTAATAGAATAATTTTGAAGATTTTTGATTATCTTATTGACAAGAGGAGGTTAAGGGATGATATTACCATGGGAATCTCAAAGAGGAGGTGGGAGAACATTTTGACTATACATGTCCCATGGAATCTATTGATGATGGATTTGAAGATGGATAAGGTGGATTTGTGTTTGCATCATTTTATTTGTATTATGAGATTGAAAAACATTCATTTCATTAAGATTTACTAATAAAATATGGTGGATTTGAGTTAAATTCTTGGTAATATTTTAAATATTATAATTAGAAATAGTGTCTTGGGTACCACTATGTGTGTTAGTAGGAGATTGAGAAGCTCTCTTAGAATGTGAGGCACTAGTGGCATAATTTGCTTATGTGGGAAAAGATGGACTAGTCAAGTGATGAGAAGAGGAAGAATGATAAGCATGATTACCATGGGTATAAAATGATGCACTAGTAGAAGATTCGAGGAGAGTGGGTCTTGGAAGAAGCCCACTAGATGTAGAACTTGTCATGTTAGATGAGATACTAGGCATGGAGGTATAAGAAGTTAAAGAAGAAGAATTCATGGTATGAAAAGGGGTCAAAATAGAGGTAAGAGGCTGAGAATCAAATAAAATAGTATCCCCAACTCTATGTGACAATGTGGGGTGAAGGTAAATGAGGCTCTTCAACTTAACCACTAATCATGAGATGGTAAATAGTAGAAGGATCCTTTCCTCAATGTTAAGGAAATTTAGAGATAAAGAAGAACATTTTAGGGCTATACTCTAATTCAGGTTGATATTTAAGTGATAAGAGAGTATTATGAAGTGAAGAGGAATGAGGAGAGGTCTCATATTTCATTGTTTAAGTGGCTATATAAACAGTACTCATCTAGAAGAGGATCCCTAATCTGCTTATGGGAGACCCTATGAGGGTTGGTAAGACTCATCATATCTATTGAATTCAACTTACTATTGTCATAAAATAAAAATATCATAATGAAGGATGAGGACTAGATAAGGCAAAAGTGATACAAAAATAAGGAAATTCAAAGAGGTAGATAAGAGTATAGAGTCAATTGGGTCAACCTAGTACTAAAAATAGAGTCTAAAATTTGAGAAAACAAGGATACATAGTTGACTGGGTTGACCTAGTTCCTTAACCTAGATAGAAAATAAGTAGAAAAAGATACAAAGTTAATAGGGTCAATCTAGTTCTATATCTGAGGAGTAAGGAAAGAATATTGTGTTGATAGGGTCAACCTAGTACTACAAGTAGAGGAAACAGGTAGTCTATAAGAGACTATGTTGAATAAAATGACTGTGTACTAAAACAAGAAAAATATTTCAAGTACTTTTGAAATCAAGAAGTGAAAAGAAACACACAATCAAATAATTCAATGAAGATGATCAAATTAAGGCACACAACACAAAACCTTACACCAATGGTGGCTAATGCAAGTTTTTGTAATACAACATATAATTAAACAAAGAGCAAGTAGTCAAATTGGAAATTAAATGATAACTATGTGGTCATCCTAAATGTTGTTAGATTATTAGAGTATGAGAAGTTAGATGTAAGGAACTAGAAAGAAATCTATATGAAAGGTATTTATATTGGAAATTCTATTGGATTAGTATCAGGGTCTACCCCCTCACTTCACACACCACAGTGATAATGGTGTCATGTGCTTAGCCAATATACACCATTAACCATGTGTTTATATATGGCCAAAAAACCAAGTGAGCTTCCCTCTTCATGATGAAATTAAAGTAGGTAAGCCTTGGGTAGATAGTTGTTTAAATGCATTTTAAGATTACATGATTTGGTAGTGTGTGCAAGAAAATAGAAAATAGTGCAACTAAATGGTAATTGAAAAACTACATAATTAGACTATGTGATTTATTCTAAGCATGAAAATAATTAAAAGTGAAAGTGTGAACTAATTACTAGTATATAAGTGTTAATTCCAACTTTGAAACATAATATCATGTCACTTCAAATGATAGTGTATGTAAAAATTATAGAAAAAAGTTGATAGTGTCACTATTATACTGCTGAAGCAAGGATATATTAAAGAACTACATCAATAGTGTTGACCTAGTTTTCTAGATGGAATATAGAATATAGAACTAGGTTGACATATTGGCCCTAATTTTTTGTTTAGGGGTATTTTTAAAGACTAAAAAATATGAAAAATATAACTTAATGAAAACTATAAATGAAAAAGGAACAAATAAAGGAAGCTTGGTGTATTGGAAGATGTAGAGGAAAGTGATATTTTTAAAGTGCCTTAATTTTTACTTGCAAATTCTACCAACTATGTCGACTAGGTTGACTTAGTTCTGTAGTTCCTTATTTGATAAAACTTGTGAAGAATAATATACTAGTAGTAACAACCTAGTATGTTTATCATAATTCTAAAAGTGTACTGTGTTGACAGACTTTACCTAGTAGCTTGTTTGGAAGTGAAAACTTGTATTATGTCAATAGAGCTGACCTAGTAGATTGTACCTAATGAAAAACCTACACAAAAAAAACATAGTCATATTAATGTGACTGTATGTTAAACCTATGCATATAAGTTAGAAACTATATTAGAACTATCAAACTAGTATCAAAAATATAAATATAATAATAAAGAAAATTATAAAATAATGAAAATGTGAGATAAAAATTGCAAGGGTTATTATATTCACATTGGATTCACTAGATTGTATGCAATTAAAAATGCATTATGTCTATAAATCAATTCTAACTTAGAGATTATAGATCATACATACACTTATGATTGAGGAGACATTAGATAATTAGAAACATGACCAATATGGGGATCCACTAGACCAAATTATGGGATCTATTATCATAATAAACAATACTAGGGAGGGTTCCAAGGCCTCTATTCAAGAACAATCATGCAACAACCCTAAATAAGCCCTAAGTTTTCACATCTCACTAAACTAATATCAAGTAAAGTAAAGAAATATAATCTAGTGCTCACCAAAGTTTTGTTGGAAATATTGTCATTGATGTCAAAGGTCTAACATTATTGGTGATAAAGGCCCCATAGCATTTAATGTCTTAAGGTGTTTTCAATGTTCATATTTTGGCTAAAGTGTGTTAATATTTATTAAATATTAGAGAATATGTTTTTGGTTGCATAAAGTCAAAATAGGGCCTATGAAGAAGTCAAAGAGTCATGAGGTAAAGACAAAAGAGGGAAAGGACACATTTTCCCATGAAGGGTCATCTTGAGGAATTCAAAGAGTCACCAAGTGAAGACAAAAGAGGGAAGGGTACATTTTTCCATGAAGAGTTGCCTTGAGGAATTCAAAGAGTCATCAGATAAAGATAAAAGGGGAAAGGATGCATTTTCTTGTGAAGGGTCACTATGTGACTTTTCAAATGAAATAATTCAAAGGGTCATGCAAGTTTGTCACCATTTTTCATGTGGATTTAAGGGTCACAAAGGGTGAATGCCAAAGGTCTTTTGGAAAGCTATAAAAAGAGGTTTGGGAAGCCATTTGTAATATGTAAGAGAGTGCATGGTTTTTAATTATTTTATATAATAAAAGAGGACAGAATAGAAAGAGATATAGTAGAGTTATATCATTTTTTGAGAAATAAACATTGAGATATAGTTATGTTTTATACACAAAAGGGGTTTGTGTTCTTATGGGTTGGTGCTCACAAATCATTGTTGTGTTGGTGTTCAACAAAGGGGTTGGTGATCTTACAAGTTGGTGCTTGAAATTTTTTTAATTTCAGTTGTTGTTCATTCATATACTTGAGATTGCTCTCTGTGGTTTTTCCCACATTGGGTTTCCATGTAAAAATCTAGTCTCTCTCTCTCTCCCCCCCCTCTCTCTCTCTCTCGCTTGTGTGGTGCTTGTTACTATTTTAGTTTTATTACATATCCTAAATGTATGGTTAATTAGAATTTGATTAATTAAAAGTTTTATAAGATATATGATATACTAATTCACCCTCCCCTTCTCAGTATATACCATGCTTAACAATTGGTATTAGATCATTTTTTTGGAAAGATTTTACCAACTAGAAGGTAGATCAGGGAAATCATGATAGTTGGATCACATGAAGGTTTTTGTAAAAATAATTCACCTTTGTTTGATGAGACAAATTATGAATTTTGGAGCATAAGGATGATGACTTAATTGACATCCATTGGATTCAACATTTGAAAAGTAGTGATGGATAAATACAAGGAGCCATAGACACTTGTAACTAATCCTATAGAAAATAAGGCAAGTGAAAATAATGCTAAAGCTTTAAATGTTATTTTATGTGGTTTATGTGAATCAATTTTTTTTGAAGTTATGAAATACAAATCTACTCATGAGACTTTGGTAAAGATTGAGAATATTTACAAAGGTGATGGAAAGGTTCATCAAGCTAAGCACTTGACTTTTAGAAGATTGTTGGAAAGTTTGAAGATGGAAAAAGAAGAAAATATAACAAGTTAACATTTGTAGTTTGATGAAATTCAAGGCCTTGGAGAAAAATTGGAAGAGTCAATAGTGGTATAAAAGGTTTTGAGATCTCTACCATTGAGATATGATTCAAATTTATTTAAAATTGAGGGGATGAAGGATCTAACCAAGATAAATATGGATGAACTAAATGGTAGTCTGATATCATATGAGATGTGGACCAAACAAGAGAAACCCTCAAAGAGGTAAGTTATTCTCAAGAAATCAAAGAAATACAAGGATAAGATTTAAGAATCAAGTTGAAAACTATAGTTATGAGGAAGATGATAACATATCTCTATTCATCTACAAGCCTAAATAGGGTACATGTAAATATCAAGGAAAGTTTCCATTTAAATGTTTTAAATGTGGTAACATTAGACATTTTGTAGGCAAGTGCCTAGATAAGAATAATGGTGCCAATGAAGAAGGAAAGTCTACATACAAGAAATTCAAAAGTAAATATAAGAATGGATTTGAGAAGAAGAGTTTATATTCTAAATATCCTAGCTTAGCTAAAGATAGTGGAGTTAGTGACTTATATGAAGAAGAGATTCTATTCATGACCATACATAAAGATGCCTCCATAATAAAAATTATAGATGATCAATAAGAAGAACATGATGAGGTTGAGGTGAATCTAGAAGGATAACTCATTTGTGTCTTATAAAAACTAAAATCTCTTGACAAGAAGAATTAAAGATTGAAGTTCCAGATCTAGAAAAATGAAAATGAGGCAAATAAAATAATTAAATATCTACAAGGACACATTGAAGAAGTCAAAAATATTGAACAAGATCTAACATCATAATTTCAAAAAGTAAGTGAAGAATGTGAAAGGTATGTTGTTGAAATTTCCTCTTTAAAAGAAGATAACAAGAAAATAAATAAAGTAGTCAATAGTAAAGCAGCTAATGACTCAAAATTTTAGAATAGCACTAACATGTTGAATAAGATATTAGAAAGTCAAAAATAAATATCAGATAAGATATGTATAGGATTTGAAAATAAAAAGAGCTATCCTGAAACCCTTACAAAAGATGAAATAAAAAGAGAAAAATTTAAGAATACAGAGGATAGCTCAAACAAAGAAGACTAGAAGGAACAAAGCTACAAAAGATAACCAGGTCAAAGATACATAAATTAGAATAAGTTCTATTTTCATGGTTATTTATTTTATTGTAATGGTTATGGTCATAAGAAAATAGACTATTGTAAAAGAGCTAATAACTTAAAAAATAAAGAGAAGGAAAGTTATGCAGAATCAAGAAGAAGCCATAACTCTTTTGCTCTTTTATCAGGGTTTGATGAAAAGACCATAGTATGTTACAAGTGTAATAAATTAGGACACATAAATTGGCATTGTAGAAGCATGCTAGAGTAATTCAAGAAGGACCAAATTTTCAAGGCTCTATTCATCAAGAAGAAGGTTCAGATAGGTTCATGGTAGAAGAAACAGCCTGAAAAGTCTATGTTAGTCTAGACAACTTTGCATGTAAGAAATGAATAAAATACATGGTTCATTGATAGTGGTTGTTTGAGGCACATCAAAAGAGACAATAACAAATTCATAACTCTAAATAAGATCAATGGTGGCATAGTGTAATTTGGAGACAATACCACTAACAAAATAGTTGAAAAAGGTACATTGATTATGGATAATGGTAGAGCCAAGACTAAAAATATTTAGTATGTAGAAGGTCTTAGTCATAATATATTGAGTTTAGGTAAAATGTATGATTAAGGAAATAAATTAAAGTTTTATGCATAAAGGTTGTGAAATTAAGAGAAAATATTAAAATGTGTTGATTACAAATGCTTAGAGGATAAGCAACAATTCACATATGTTATCAGATATCAAAGGTCAAAGATGTTGTTTGAGTCAAGTTAAGGAAATTTGATTGTGCCATAGGATAATGGGACACATAAATTTTGACAATATTTTCAACATTATAAAGAAACAAGTAGTTAGAAATCTTCTAAATATTACAAAGTTGTCAAACACGCTTTGTGTACCATGTCAACATGGGAATCAAATTAGAAGATGGTTCAAGACAAAAGAATACTCAACCACTCAGATGTTAGAACTTGTTCACATTGATCTATGTGGACCTAATATAACTTAAAGTACTCAAGGTGATAAATACTCAATGTAGCTTATTGATGATTTTACACATATGACTTGGGTGATGTTTTTAAAGAAAAAATTAGAAGCTTTCAACCACTTCAAAGCATTCAAGGATTTAGTGGAGAATTAAGTTGGTTTGAATATTAAGTGCCTAAGATCAAATCAAGGAGGATAATTCATGTCTAATAATTTTATTAAGTATTGTGAAGACCATGGGATAAAGAGACATTATTCAATAGCCAGAACACCATAGCAAAATGGACTGGTTGAGCAAAGAAATAGAATAATTCAAGAGATGGTGAGGATAATGCTAAATGAATCCAAGATACTAGATAAATATTGGAGAGAGGTAGTAGACATAAAAATGCATATCCATAATAGAGTGTTGTTGAGAGTCAATAGTGACAAGACTCCCTATGAGACATGGAAAGAAAAACCAAATATTATTGATTATTTTAGAGTTTTCAATAATAGATGCTTCATAAATAAAATTGATAAAAAATTAGGTAAGTTTGAATCTATAATAGATCAATGTATATTTCTTGGATATTATTATAAAATTAAAGCTTATAAATGTTATAACAAAAGAACCAAGAAAATAGTTGAAAGTGTTAGTGTTATGATAGATAAAGATGTAGCACAAAAAGCTAGTGATCTGATAGACACTCCTAAATTCATTGAATAATAATATTTTGAAGAATAAAATGAAGATGAGAAGAAGGAACAAAAGGACACCAATACCCCATCTAAATATGTCTAGAGAAATCATAATGAAAGTGACATCATCTAAAACATAAATGAAGGAGTTTGCACTAGACGAATGATGGTAAGTGAATCTGAGCAAGTTAATTTTTATTTGTTATCCAAAATAATGAGCACTAGATGAGCATTAGGTTAAATAAATAGATGAATAATTAAATTAGATAAAAAATAATGATAATTGGGAATTAGTGCATAGACCAAAAGATAAAAATGTAATAGGAACAAAATGGGTATACAAAAATAAGTTGAATGAAGATGGTAAAGTTACGAAGAATAAAGAAAGGTTAGTATGTAAAGGATATGCTCAGATTGAGGGTATAGATTTTGAATAAACCTTTAAACTAGTGGCAAGAATAGAGGCTATTATAATGTTTCTTGCATATGCAGTATTTAAAATTTTTAAAGTGTTGCAGATGGATGTCAAGTCTACTTTTTTGAATAAGAATCATGAAGAAGAGGTCTAAACTAAATATCATGAGGGATTTCTTTTCTCAAATGATAGTAGCCATGTATGTATATTGAATAAAACATTGTATATATTGAAACAAGATCCTAGAGCTTGATATGCAAGGCTTGATAAGTACTTGCAGTATCAAGGTTTCAAGAGAGGTTTTATAGATAGTAATCTCTACATCAAAATAAAAGGTGAGCATTAGTTGATTATTTTTGTATATTTTAATGACATAATATTCAAAGGAAACATTGAAAATATGATTTTTTTTTTGATAATATGCAAAAATAATTTGAGATTACTATCCTTGGATAATTGTAATTTTTCTTAGGGTTGTAAATATTTTGATTAGAAAAAGGAATTTTCATATTTAAAAATAAATATGCCAAGAAAATATTTAAAAAATTTAGTTTTGATGATTGTGTAGCAATTGGCACACCAATGGGTATAGGGAAATAGGTAAGGATGAATATTCACTTGTTACATATCAATATTTATATAGATCTATGATTTCTAGTCTTTTATATTTGAAAACATTAAGGCCAGACATCATGCATGTAGTAGGCATGGTTATGAGATATCAGGCAACCATGAAGGAGAGTCATGTTTATTTGGTGAAAATAATATTTAGATATGTCAAGGGGACATTAGATTATGGTATCCCATAGGTAGAGATTAAACTTTGGTTTCTTACATAGATTCAGATTGGGTAGGTTGTTTGGATGATAGAAAGAGTACAAGTGGAGGAGATTTCTTTCCCAATGATAGCTTAGTATTTTGGCTAAGTAAGAAGCAAAACTTAGTATCAATTTCTACAATTGAATCATAATATATTGTAGTAGTGTTGTGTTTTAATAAAGTGCTTTATATGAAGAAAAATTTAGAAGACATCAAGGTAAAATATGATTAAGCTATCTCTATTTTTTTGACAACACAAGTGCTATTAATATTTCTAAGAATCTAGTGATGCATTCAAGAACAAAGCATCTTCTTATTAGATATCACTTCTTGAAAGAGCGGGTTCTAGATCAATAGGTTAAGTTGTAATATATCAATACTATAGAATAGATTGTAGATATTTTCACAAAGGCACTACCAAAGGACACATTTGAGTATCTACGAGAAAAGTTGGAAGTAATTTCTTTTACTTTTTGTCATTGAGGTTCAACATCAGTTGAGGGTGAGCTAAGTGTCAGATCCATGATAGACCCTTTGACATTGATGTAAAAGGGGGAGAAGTATAGGAATAGGTACAAGAATAAATATAAGAATAGGTACAAGATGATAAAATAAGGGGGAGTTACTATATGTTTTTTTATTGGTAGTATGTGCAGGTTGGCATGTGCAGTATAGGTTTCAGGATGTGGTAGTTTCATTTTGAGGTTACCATCAATGACAAAGGGGAATATTGTTGTAAATATTGTCATTGATGTCAATGGTCTAACACTATTGGTGATAAATTACCCATAACATTTAATGTCTAAAAGTGTTTTTAATGTTCATATTTTGGTTAATGTGCATTAATATTTATTAAATATTAATGACTATATGTTTTGGTTGCATAAAGTCAAAAGAGGGCCCATGAATAAGTCAAAGAGTCATGAGGTAAAGATAAAAGAGATGAAGGCTGAATTTTACCATGAAGGGTCATCTTGATTAATTCAAAGAGTCACCAAGTGAAGATAAAAGAGGGAAGGGTGCATTTTTCCATGAAGAGTTACCTTGAGGAAATCGAAGAGTCACTAGATAAAGACAAAAGGGGAAAAGATGAATTTTATCATGAAGGTTCGCCATGTGACTATTCAAATGAAAGGATTCAAAGGGTCATGCAAGTTTGGTTCCATTTTCCATGTAGATTTAAGGGTCATAAAGAGTGAATGACAAAGGTCTTTTGGAAATATATAAAAGGAGGATTGGGAAGCCATTTGTAATATGCAAGAGAGTGCATGGTTTGTAATTATTTTATATAAGAAAAGAGGAGAGAATATAAAGAGATATATTAGAGTTCTATTAGTTGTTGAGAAAGAAACATTGAGATATAGTTGTGTTTTATACAAAAAAGGGGTTTGTGCTCATAAATCATTATTATGTTGGTACTCAATAAACGGGTTGGTGATCCTGAATGTTGGTGCTTGTGAACTTTGTAATTTGATTTCATGATCATTCATATACTTGAGATTGTTCTGCATGGTTTTTCCCACATTAGGTTTCCATGTAAAAATCTGGTATTTCTCTCTCTCTCTCTCTCTCTCTCTCTCTCTCTCTCTCTCTCTCTCTCTCTCTCTCTCTCTCTCTCTCTCTCTCTCTCTCTCTCTCTCTCTCTCTCTCTCTCTCTCTCTCTCTCGTGGTGCATATTATTGTTTAAATTTTATTGCATATCTTGAATGTATGGTTAAGTGGAGTTTGATTAAGTAAAAATTTAATAAGATATATGATATTCTAATTCACTGACCCCACTCTAAATATATCCCATGATTAAAAAGTTTATGGCATAAAGTGGGTATAATAAATAAGAAAAGTAAACATGCATAGAATACATATACTCACGTCTATGTATATATAATCCTAATGCATGGAAGACAAGTACAAATTCATATCTATCTACTCTTACAAAAGAGGAACAAAGTTAAGAATACTTACCTTTGAAGATGAACCTATTGAGCCTTAATCTCTCTCTTGGAAAATTTGATTCTTAATAGGTTTTTGTGGTATGCAAGTATGACAAGGATAAATCATCTCTAGGCTACACAACCTATCAATTCATCCAAAAGACTTCAGCACAAGACAAGATCTGTATCTCTAAAGAAAGTATTAAACCCTAAGGTTTCTCTTTAAGTAGAATGGTGGATAAGCAGATGAGTAATATCTCTTACTTCTTCTTTTCTTAAATAATATTTAATTGATCTTTTATATATTTGTGGGTTTAATGTTAATCACTTCTAAAAATTTTATGTAATAGGTTTGACCTAGTCGACTTAGTTCAGTTATGGAAAAAAATCACTAGGTCATGGTATAGGTCAGCCAAGAGTTGACTTAGACCCTAAATGAATTTTACACAAAATAGTATAGGGTCAACCCAATAAACCTAGTAAAATGAACAATCTAAATGGGTTTAAGGTTAGGAAAAGGGGGATAAAAGGTAATTGTAGACACTTAAAATTAGCCACCGATAACCTCTAACAAGATTTATAACTAATTTCCACTTAAAACACATAATTTTTCTTTAAAAGATTAAAACACACTTAATGAGTTGAAATTGACATATTCAAGTGCCAATTTTGGCTAAAGTATCATTAAATGGGATGATACAATTTGTGGGCCAACTAACTTTGATCAAATCATTCTAAGTCAAAATGTCAATTTTGTACCTAGGTGCTTTGGATTGATCTTCCCTATCAAATATCTTCCACAAGACATGTGCCTCTGGTATTTATTGTTGGTAACATCATAATTGGGATAATGGATCAATGTATCTGATAGTGACTTCCAATTCTAATCCAATCAAATTTTAGACCAATAATAAGGCATTCTAATCAATTTAAGTAATTTATGCATTAAATACATAAACATGTTTAAGAGCTAATTGATCCAAATCAATGCCTAATTAATAAATCCATAGAAAACTATTGAATACTTATTTTAAAAATAAATATTAAATATTTACATCATCAGGTGACCTTATTTCTTGAGAAGACATCCCTAGGCCATAAATGCCACAAATATCAGGATTCATACGCTCCATGCCTCTTAATTTACCCTTATTCCAATGTCATGATGAGGATAATCATAAAATTAATTCTAAAATTTAAATTAATCCTCAATCACAAATCTCAATCTCAGGCTGGATGGTTCAGGTTAATTCTAGACATTCTCAAAAATCTATAAATAGAGAGGCCATGAACATCATTTCCAAGCTATTTTTGTGCAAAATTATAACACACAAATATATTCAAGAAGACATTAAAACTAGTGTTACCATGCTAGATTGATTCCAATCCAAAGTTACTAAGGAGAGATGGAGGAAGCTAAGCTTCCATTGATAATGACTTCCTAAGCAAACCGAGCAAGCCACTAAAACAAGAATTTTTGAGCATCCAAGGAAGGTAAGAGAGGGTTTCTTTTGAGTTTTAGTTCTATGTTTTTATTTACGTTTATTAACTAAGCTCTCCCTAGTGTCTAGGCATAAAGATGTTATGCTAGTTAGTGTTTTTATTTCATTTTGTTTTCATTTTGAAACTAATACCATAGTAACCATCCTCTCTTGAGTCAAATTTCTAGATTCATAGTAAGAAATGACTGAGGAGTGTGAGATAGAGATGAACAAGATTATGGATATGGTTTTCAAGAAACAAGTGTGTAGATAACAAGTGGTAAAATGGAAAAAGTATTGAAAATAATTGATGGTATACCCACCCCATTCCTGATGCACCCCTTAAGGCATTCCCTTAGAGATATTGAGACTCAAAATGTTCCTTCAAGATAAAGAGCATCAATAATTGACAAAAGTTTGAAAATATTAGAACCAAATTGTAAGGAAGAACCAAACCCATAGATGAGTCAACACAAAATTAGTCAAATTATTTTCTTGAACACCTTTAAAATACCTTGTTTCTCAACCAATTGATGATGACCACTTCTTTATCTTTTCACACTCTTATTCCTCTCAAACTATGTTTTAGGTCTCTTTGCTCAATTTGGTCTCTTCAAAACTAATATGTCATATGACCTTGATCCTCATCCATAAAACTTATATCAAATTTTTATCATAATTTATATATTATTTTAATATGGTCTATAATTCCTTTTTCTACTTACCAATGTGCTATTATATTCGCTTCTCCTTTGCACACTAAAATAGGCCTAAAATTGCCCTATATTTATACAAGCCTCTTATTCATATCTCTATTGGTTAGACACACAAACTTCCACACTTGTATTATAATTTAAATATGTATTACAACACATTTCATACATGAACCAATCATTACAATAGGTCGGGCATAGCATATAGGAAAAAAATCTCATTTAGGCTTTAAGGAGACCTAATTCAATTAGGCCTTTGTTAGCACATGTTACCATATGATTTAATTGGTCATATTAAAAATAATAATATGGTAATAAAATATCACATTAAACTCAAACAGACCCCTAATAATATCATATAATCTCCATAACACTTTTTAGAGTGAGCCACCACTTAAAGCACACCATTTGTACTATTCACAATTAGGCCTTCTAATACACATAAAGTTTGCCTTGAAATACTAAAGATGAAACAAAAATTAGATATATATTTTTTAAAATATATTATACATAAAATACATGATATTAGCGTCATCATCATATGATTTAGACTTCAAAATTCAGGGCAAAAGGACTCAAACACTTCTCTGCAAATAGCCCACTTAGAACTACTAGAACACTCCAAAACCTAGTCATAAATAAATTGATATTCAACAATTTAAAGAACACATACCATGACCAATTAAACATTTTGAATATAATTTTAGATCTCTATATAATTATAAAGTGAAAATATCACAAATTTTAATGTCAAATACTGGTCTTGTAGACTAATCACTTGACCTCAATACACACAGTCAAATCAGAACTCGACTAGCGATTTTGGCTTCAATATTTAAATAAATTTTAATAACTATAAAAAATTATAAAAATAATGGATATTACATAAAATTTAAAAAAGAAACACACACACATCTTCATTATATACTTTAACTCAAGGCATATAGCCTCATATTCATCATTGCAACTTACTTAATCAGAACTGTCAATTTACCTTAAAGCACAATCATGGAGACAATGACTTTTAATACCTATATGACAAATCTTATAGATTTAGAATGCATGTATATGATCTTATGATACCATTATAAAATTATAATATAAAAATATAAAATGTTAAAATATAAAATATTGGTCTTGTAGACTAATCTCATGACCTTACATTTCACCATCTCATCTGCACTAGACAAATCAACTTGTGAGAAAAATTTTCACTATAATCACTAACCTAAAAAAATTATTCCAAAAATTAGTATGTATTTAAACTCCTCAAAAACATTTTTATGCACTTGTTCTCATTATTGAACCATTATAACACATCCCTAATCAACTTCTCACTGTTACCTAGATTTTTCACTATTTTCACCACTAGGAATGATAACAACTGGCTAACTTAGATGACTAGTTTATCATACTTTAGGGATTTAAATTTTCCAAAAAACTTTCTTTATGTGATACATGAGTCTCAATATTAATCCTTCAACCAATTACATACTTTGAGTTGGTTGGCACTTTCCTGTAAGGTCTACTCACATACCTGATAACTCAATCACACATATATGTGACTAGGAGATTCTAATACATGATAAAAATATTTTTTATATTTATTTTAGAACATTCTAGGCTTTTTTGAACAATATCTTTCATGTAAGGTTCTTATTAGGGTTTTTGGTTTAACATAGGTTTTGGTATTAATGATTTTTTATAAAGGATTTACCATTAAATCCAAAATAGATTATTTTATTTATTACATATTACCCTAAAAATATATATCATTAAAATATAAATTTACCATTTATAGGTTACGTGCACCAATGAACATTATAAAGTCTTTCTCAGGTTTGTATGCCTTCATTTTGTGTACTTAAAAGACCTCAAAATCACTTTTCATGCCTTTTCCTATAAAACGTGACCTAAGAATTTGTGAACATGCTTTAAGAACATATCATAAATATTTAAATTCTCACATACTTATAGTTTTCTTGGAAACTGATCCTGATACTCCATTAGGCTTACATTCTCTCTCTCTCTCTATACCATAGTCTTCATACCTCACTAGGCCTTGATCTGTCCTTCATGCCTTATTACATGATATTAAAATATTAATATCATGAACAAAATATAATTCA